>QEPC01015005.1:2102311-2187928 GCA_003113815.1 Sphenodon punctatus | reverse complement strand
GGAGGCAAACCAAGCCCCCCCCCCCGCATGGTAAATCGCGCCGAGGCGCAGAATTGGCCCCTGACTCCCGCGGATTTTTTTTTAAAAATCCGCGGAAGAATCGGGGCCCTGATCAAGATACATCCGTACCTGGACGACCTGCTCATTCGGTCGCCCTCTCGAGACAAAGCGTTGACAGATGTACAGAGAACCGTCCGATACATACAACAACATGGATTTCTCATCAACTTCGAGACGAGCCACCTCAACCCTTCCCAGTCATTGGAACACCTTGGGGTGATCCTGGACACCCTCAACTTCAAAGTATTCCTCAGAGAGAGAAGGCAGCTAGACCTGTTAGAGCTAATCAACAGGATATCAGCGGCACGCAGATCCAGACTGAAAACACTAGTCAGCCTTCTAGGCAGCATGACCTCATGCCTGGGGATATTACACTGGGCCCGATTCCACGCCAGACCTTTCCAACGGTTCCTGCGTCCATGGCAGGACCGGTTGACTCAGGGAGCGAACCCACTCATTGCAGTTCTGGAGTCAATCAAATCATCCTTCCAGTGGTGGACAAAGAGACAGAGATTCACAGAAGGGGTCCCACTCTCAGACCCAGACAAAACACCGGTGACGACAGACGCGAGCCTCTCCAGATGGGGGGCACGCTCACAGAATTCGTCCACACAGGGAGTCTGGCACAAATGGGAATGGAAGAACCATATAAATTGGTTGGAACTTCGAGCGATATAACTAGCGCTCCAGAAGCTGGCACCGACTCTGAGAAACAAACACGTGCTCATCACTGTGGCAAAGGCCTACGTCAACCACCAAGGAGGCTTGCGATCGAAAGCCCTGCATCATCAGACTTCGGCACTAATTGGGTGGGCAGAGGGCAACCTGAAATCCCTCAGAGCTATCCACATAGTGGGAGTGACCAACACGCAAGCCGACTGGTTGAGCCGCAAGACAATTGACCCAGGGGAGTGGGCGCTTCATCAGTCGGCATTCCAGAGGATAGTACGGCACTTCGACCAACCGAAGATAGACCTCTTCGCGGCACCAGACAATGCAAAAACACCTCAGTTCATGACTCGATTCCCAGACGATTGGGCAGTGGCATTCGACGCGCTGAACGTGAATTGGCCCAAGGATCTGCTCTACGCCTTTCCACCCTTCCGCTCATATGCTGAACAGTGGCAAAAATCAAACGAGAATGGGCTCGGGTCATCCTAGTAACACCGTATTGGCCACGACGCCCATGGTTCGCAGACATTCTGGAACTATCCAAACATCCCCCGCTCAGCCTCCCAGGTAGAATAGACCTGCTTCAGCAGGGTGTCAGCCGCCGCAGCCGCTGTCTGGCGCGGCGGCCCCCCCGGAGGCTCGTGACCGACCCCCGCTCCACTCACCCGTAGTGTAACGCCGCCTCCGTTACAGGCGCCCCCAGCCGGAGGCGCCGAAGGCAAAAGCGGCCAGGAAAATGGCTCCAGGACGGGGCGAGACGCCGTGGAGCCCCACCCCCCGTTGCGGCGCTCTGCGCGCCTCCAGGCACGCACGGGGGGCGGAGCCAGCACTACAAAGGCCAGCACTGCAACTGTAGCAGTGCCGGTGAACAGAGCTACAACCCTGGAGAGACTGGCCCCCCCCGAGCTAAGTGGTGAAATTGACTACTGTGTTTGAATTGCTGTTTGTTCCTCCCTTTTCTTACCCCTGTGTGCTATTGTGTTAGAGCGTGCCTCTGTCTTTCCTGGAATATTTGTGTATGTGTGACCTCCTGCTTCCCCCTGAACCAGAGTACTGAGTGAGCGACTGAGAGCCTGCGGGCTCGCCCGATTGGGCCCCCCCCCACCCGTCCTGGGACCATCCCTTCCTTCTTCCTCTGGAGTGTGTAAGCCCGTGAACCCTATTGTGAACCTTGGGACCCCTCCCCTGTGGACCAGGCACCTTCCTCACTTCTCCGCCCTACCATTCCCCTGGCAAGCGCGAGTAGTGAGTGTGGACCCCATTTCCTTCCCCAGCTCTGTGCCCTATGATGATAGGGGTCAACGTTCAGAGTGCGTAAGCACACGAACAGACCCACACACTATCCTGACGGGCTTCCTTTCCCCGCACTTCGCAAGCAGAGCTCCCTTGTGTGCAAGAGGCGTGAACGGGTGGTGCTTCCCCCCTTCCTACCCCCCTCCCACTGACACAGGGTCCTATCAACCACGCCAACCCAGGGAATCTGAGACTAACTGCATGGCTCTTGAAAGGGGGGCCTTTAAAAGGTTAGGGTATTCCCATCAAGTGTTGAACACCCTGATGCAATCTAGACGTCCCTCTACCAGGAGAATATACCAAAGCACCTGAGTCCTCTTTGCAAAGTGGTGTGGGGAAAGGGGACTCAGACCAGCAAAAGCTTCTGTCAGGGTGGTACTAGAGTTTTTACAGAAGGGTCTAGATAGAGGTCTCAAACCCAACACCCTACAAAGGCAGGTGGCTGCTTTAAATAGTGTACTTTCTACCACCAAGGATTATGGAATATCCTGACATCCTCATATTGTGAGGTTCCTCAGAGCATCCAGAGTTATTTCCCCTCTGGTGGTTCACCGGTTTCCCTCCTGGGACCTGAACCTAGTTCTCAGAGCCTTAACCGGGGTTCCCTTCGAACCCCTTAGGGAGGTCTCTCTATACTATCTTTTTCTTAAGGTGGCCTTCCTTATAAGAATTACATCAGCACGTAGAGTGTCAGAACTAGGAGCTCTGTCTATCTTTATCTATAGATTTGAACAAGCCTATGCTTGTTCAAACTTCTTTGGTGATCCTTAGACCGGATCCCGCATTCTGCCCTAAGGTGGACACTCGTTTTCACAGGAAACAGGAAGTGAATCTCCCGTCCTTTTGTCCCAACCCTCTGGACGTCACTAGGGCCTTAACGATTTACATAGAACGCACAGCTTCCTTCAGAAAGACCTCAGCCCTGTTTGTTAATTATAGTGTCCAAAGACGGGGTTTGAAGGCCTCAAAATCAAATATTGCTAAATGGATATCTCTATGCGTCATGGAGGCCTACAAGGCACAGGGAAAGCCTCCTCCACAAGGAATCTTCGCACATTCCCTTAGAGGGGCCGCTACTTCTCAGGCCTTTAAGAATTTGGCTTCTTATGGGAAAATTTGTAGAGCAGCTATGTGCGCCTCAGTACACTCATTTACTAGGCACTATAAGCTTCCACTCCTAGAATCAGCGGAAGCTGCTTTCGGAAGAAGGGTACTACAGGCTGTATTAAAGAGGGGACCAGTAACGGCCCCTCAGGGAGTTCTTCTCCCATCCTTCCCTCCCGCAGAGGTATTTTCTGGGGGACACTGCTATAGTATGTCCCTACTTTACAGACTGGTCATCCAGGAGGACCTCCCAGGAGAAAGGAAAATTGGGTTCTTACCTGCTGAATTTTCCTTCTGCGGGAGATCCTCCTGGATGGCCAGAACCACCCGGAGTGAGGAATAACTCTGAGGTGCTTAAGGTTCATCCGTCTGGACCTAGTTAGTTTTCAATTTGGAGTTTTGAAAATTTCTCAGTTGCACCTAGGGGTTTAGAAGTGTTAATTATTCCCTCTTAGGTTTCTTTGTAAGTTAATCTTCCGGGGAAGAAAAGAAGTTTTACTCTCTAGAGCACGATTAGCAGTGTGAACGAGAGCTGAGAACTACCTGGAGTCTGAAGGGGGGTGAGATCCCCTTGGGCAGGCTCCGGAGAAACTTGATGTGTCTGCCTCCTATTGGTAGTGACGGGGATCTACCCTACTTTACGGACTGGCCATCCAGGAGGATCTCCCACAGAAGGAAAATTCAGCAGGTAAGAACCCAATTTTCCTTTTCCCACTCATTTTTGATATGGTAACTCCCCCACGGATCATCGGCAGAGCTTGGCTCAAGCTCAAGGGACTTGGCCAGAAATCACCTCCGAAACAATATCCCATCGGGCTGAAGGTCTCTATACTGAATTATTATTCTAAAGAAAGACTGTGGAGAGTGGGAATACAGTCCAGAGAGTGGAGGGAAGTGATAGGAAATTGCTATGTGAGGTGAATTAAAATAGATCTACTTCGGACAACCTTCAGCTGGAGTCTTATCAGTATGTTTGCCAAGAAATGAAGTTTCCTTTCTTGACTGTAAGAAGCCAGCAGCTGGAAATATGTGAGCAACCAGGAAGAAAAGGTTATGAACTATCAATGAAAAACAGATTCTGACTGGTACAACTACTGAAAGTCTGGGCTATGTTCAAGGAGGCTCTTTTGGATTTCCTTCCTCCACATCCCTAAACCAGTGATTCCCAAACTTTTTACCTGCATGACTCTGTTTTGAGATGTAATTATAATCCAGGCACCAACAAAACATGCAAAATAGATCAAATATCAATCAAGATTGTGTCCCCATCTGCAGATGGTGTGACTCCAGATGTGGTTTCAGTCCACACTTTGAGAACGTCTGTTCTAACTTCCTGGTCTTCTCCCAGGTCCTTGTGGTGTACTGTATTTGACTGACTCCTGGCAGTGTATTTGATAATCATCTGGGCCTAACGTGTATCAATTTTCAGTGTTTACCTGATATTGAGATTAAATTTAACTAGAGAGCTCTTTCAAATGATACATGAGTTTCATGTTTACCATACTGAACACTGAGCTTGTTCTCTGAATAGAATTTCATTTGAGAGCTAGTAGAGTCTAGTGAATAAGATGTTGGAGTTGGAACTGGGAGACCAGGGTGCAAATCCCATTTTAGCCAGAACCACTGTGTGGCTTTGGGCAAGTGACTGTTCCTTGGCCTTAGTTCCCAATCTGTAAATTGGAACTAATGATGATAGAGCTGTTGTAAGGACTAGATATGGACTGTAAAGCACTTTGAACATTATAGAAATTATTAATAATAATTGGAAGGAAGAAATTAGACCCTCAGCTCAACTGTTGTTAAAGTATTTTAATTTTACATACACATTCTTTCTTCTGGTTGAAGGATCTAGCTTTCACCAACTGGCAGTTTGAAGGTTTTTCTGTCTTAAGTGCCAAATAGTGAAGACTTGGCTGGTGTTATAAACTGCTAGTTCCAGAACGTAGTGAACTTTGACCTATGCAGGTCTGAAGGTTTCTTTGTTGGTTCCATATGTTGGATAACTGGGAGAGATAGTGTACACATATGAGTTCATGCTTAAGATCTCAGGTGATAGGCATCCAAGCAGGGGGTTGGGCTAGATGACCCTTGAGTTTCCTTCAAGTTCTGACATTCTATGAAAGCAACTTGATCTTGTGGTTCTCTGTCCCTTATGTAGCCAAGATGAAAAAGGTGAAAAAAAAGAGGAGACGGGATGAAGAACTCTCCTCTGAGGAGTCTCCACGACGTCACCATCACCAGACCAAAGTTTTTGCCAAATTTTCTCATGATGCACCTCCTCCAGGGTCTAAGAAAAAGCACTTGACTATTGAACAGTTAAATGCCCGTCGACGAAAAGTGTGGCTTAGCATTGTTAAAAAGGAACTGCCAAAGGTGAGCATGTCCAATGGCACTGAATTCAGGATACTGGGGAAGATGTGGATTGGGGTTTGGAAGGAAGCTAGCATGCAAAGGAACATGTAATGAAGTGGAAGAGGGCTTTTTGCATTACACCATTATTCAGATGATATTGGGAAACTTCAGTGGTTTCTCGGAGGTTTTGGTAGCTAAATATTTGTATTGGATATGAGGGAAGTACATGATCACTCCAAAGAAGCAGCAGAGCAGTTCTTATTTCCAGAAATGTGGAGAGAACTGATAATTAGGGGTAAAAGTAGAAAAGAACTGTAGAAATGGGGGGAGAGGACAACATTCATGGATTGTTCAGTGAATGAAGAATGTGTCAAGTGAGGCTTTTCTCTGAATTGACTGTTCATTGCTTAAATTGCAACACTTGCTTGCTTTATTAAAAAGAAGACTGCTGTCCAAAGACCACTCAAAAATATTATCTTCATGATGAAGAAGAATTAAAGAATTATTTAGTTCAAATTTAGGAGGAAACACTGCAAAGGTTAGACAGAGGTGAATGTTTATTTAATTTAACAAACTGAAGTGGTTGCGTTAACTTTATGTTTGGGACTGAGAAAATTATGCCAGAAATTTACAGAGAATCTTCATGCTTCTGAGCTGTATTTAAACTTTACACACATTCCTTACCACAATAACCTAAAATTAATTTGTTTCTACAGTGTAGAGACTGGAGAATTAGAAAAGTAAACCTCTGTGTTCAGTCAGCCTCTCTCTGTTCAGTCAGCCTAGAAAACTCCAGCCTTCTTCCTGTGGAGGCAGCATAATATCCTTTACCCATAATATTACATGGTTGACTTAATTAGTGGTTTTCAAGTTTACTTAATTTTGATTAATTGAAACTACCAGCCATGGCTCTTTAAATAATAAAATGTACAAACTAAGATCAGAAGGCAAACCTGAAATGAGTCTTTCACTTTTGCTGCAAAATGTTAGTTTTCTTGCTCTTCTCCGTCACTTCATCTTTATTGAAACCAAATAATTGCAAAGTACCACATCATAATCCCTTTTCTTTTGTTGGTTTTAGGCGTACAAGCAAAAAGTTTCAGCTCGCAATCTTTTCTTAACCAACAGCAGGAAGGTATGAGCTATCAAGCTTTACATTGTTTGCTTGTATCTTATGCAAGAAATTGAAATTCTTCTATGTTCCTTTTTTCTCTTCTGGATGTATTGTCCACTCTTCAAATACTCTGCGTGCTACTAATATAGCTGATGCCATAACTGCTATTTTTTATAACACTTTTCCTGTTGTCTTTATAAATCGTGTTCCTCTTTCATTCTTTATTGCTTGTCCATTTGTAAACAGGATACCGCTGTGTTGTGCTGTTCTAAGAGGCCTTATTAATTTATTATTATTTATATAGCACCAGCAATGTACCTGGCACTGTACAGCCATTATTAGAGACAGGTCCCTGCTCCAAGGAGCTTACATTATAGGAAAGAAAAGCAATGAATGAACAAAGAGAGAGACAGAGAAACGTTCACAAAGTTGAGAAGTTGCAGGTGCAAGTGTTTAGCTTAGTTACAGGGGAGAAGGGGCCTCGAAGTGAAGGTTGGAAGAGGAGGCATCAGTAATGAGTCTGTGAGGATGAGGAGCTAGGGAAAGCTTGATGGGAGGAGGGAGGTTTTCAGGAGTTGGGAAAGTTGGGAGGGAAGGAGCAGAGCAAATGCATTTGGGGTGGGGAGTTCCAAGCATAGCAGGCAACAAGGGAGATGGGGGTGAATACATTTTGAGGAGCAGGAGACTTTATTTTCCACATAAAAACAAACCTTAAACATGTTTCTTTTTAATTCTTGTGTGTAGAAAGAAGTATTAATTCTATAATGGGACACGCTTTGGTTTCACTTTTTCTCTCTGCATATCTTTTAAGTATCTCTCTCATTTTTTAAATTGTTGTTGCCTTCTATTATGTCAGAGGTGGAATGGCAGCTCAGGAGCCACTGGAGGCTCTTGGGCGACATGTATTGCGACTCTCGCCAGAAGTGGCTGCCTTCATGTGGCTCCCTCATGAGCAAACAAAGCCAGTCTGCAGTTTCTGCCACTGTCTCCCCTCTTGTTCAACTTGTATATGAGGCCACTGGGCGAGGTCATTTGGAGTTTTTGGGTAAAGTGTCATCAGTATGCTGATGACACCCACCTCTACCTCTCTTTTTCATCCAACCCAGGCAGTCTCAGTGCTCACCCGATGCCTGGCTGCTGTTGGGAACTGGATGAGGGCGAGCCTATTGGAGCTGAATTCAGACAAGATTGAAGTGATGTTGGCCAGCCCTGTGACCTGGAGGGGATTGGGACTCCTGTTATTGATGGAGTCCGGCCCCTATGGTTTATTTTATTTTTATTTAATTATGGGTACAGTACAGACCCATAATTAAATCTAAACAGCAAACCGGTTACCCCCACGGTTTGTTTCTTCCTCCCCCACCCGCACCCGTGGGGCCCTGCTATGGTACCTACCAGCCTCAGGATGGGCTTGATTGAAGGTCTGGGGGAGAGGGGATCCTCCTGTGTGGAGAAGCACCCCCAGCAGGCTCCCCCTCACCACAGTGCACTGTGGGGTCCTTGCTCCACAGCATGCATGCGCAAAATGACCAGGGCGAAGGAGTCTGCCGAGGGGGCTCCTCCACACAGGAGGAGCCACCCCCCCCAGACCTTCAATCAAGTGGCAGCCCACTGGACCTTCAATCAAGCCCACCCCGAGGCCAGTAAGTACTATACCAGAGCCCTGGGGTGGGAAACAGCGGATCCGCATAACAGCAGATCCGTAATTTTGATGACTGTTACGGACTGGTGAATTGAGTTAAGGT
Source organism: Sphenodon punctatus (assembly GCA_003113815.1). NCBI lineage: Eukaryota > Metazoa > Chordata > Lepidosauria > Sphenodontia > Sphenodontidae > Sphenodon > Sphenodon punctatus. The sequence continues at coordinate 2,179,588 of QEPC01015005.1, read as the reverse complement.
TCAGATTTTGGGGTAAGATTTTATTACATTGTATGTATATTTTCTAGACTCAGGTGTGCCTAGAAAGTTAAAGGTAGGACTGTCCTCCATTATAAAGGGAAGAATTTGAAGCCCATTTTATCTTAGAAACTGAGCTGCAGTTCTGAAAATGTAAAACTGCTAGACTAGCCTCTATGCACATTTATAACAAGATTGAGCCAGGAAATCGAAAGTTTATAATAATATATAGATTAATTGTTTTTGGTCAAAATGCAGGTTTCCTGATAATTTGTTCTGACTGATATCTCTCTACCCCTATCGAGTTCAGCCCTTAGACGTCGCAGTCTTGTAGCCAAAGATGTTGATTAAGTGCTTTTGAAGTCTCAGGGCATTTGGTGCAGCAAAAAATGAAATATATCTGATTAAAAATAAGGGCGAGCATGTGGAGTAGTTTCCCTGATTCTCCCGAAGCTACCAGTGCTGCCAGGTTTGGGGAGGCGGAACCTTGGGCAGCATTGTGGAGGAGAAGGGAGAAAGGGGAGGTATTCACCACCACCTCTCTCCCACTTGCTCTGCTGCCGATGGAGGTCGCAACCGCCACTAGCCCTACTCTGCTGGCTGCTTCCCTTCTCCCTCCTTGCTCGTGGCAGTTCTTGCTGCTCCATGGCTGGGCTGCCCGCCTGGTTCCTCCGCTGTCAGGGCCCAGGAACCAGCGCTGCCTCTAGTGCGCGCTCTCCTTTGTGTTCCTGTCCACCCAGCTGGCTGCTGCACTGCCGCTAGGAGTCCCGTGCTGCCAGCCAGATGGGCTGCTGCCTGTGTGGTTGCTGCAGCACCCGGGATGCCGCATGGACGAGCTGTGCTTCCCTGTAGGTAAGAACCCCTGCCCCTTCTCGCGACACCCCCCCCACCTTCCTAACCCGACCCCTGTCCTTCCTCCTGACTCCTCCACCTTATTAACCAGACCCCTGCCCCTCCTCTCAACCCCACCACACACACACACACCTTAGCAACCCCTATTCCAATCCCTGACCCTGTATTGGTATTTTCTGATGTGATTATTAATCACATCACAAAAAAACAGCTAAATTATCCAAACAAAAAACAAATGGTTTAAAAAAAGGTTAAAGGTAGGACGATTTCCAAACCAAAAAACTCCCCTCTTATCCAATATTCCACACCATGAAAATTTATTACAATTCCTATTTAAAAAACTCCATACATTACAACAAAAATTAAATGACAAAAAGCATGGAAATTATTTAAAGATTTTCTATCTTTCATAATTTACAAGATATGTGCTTAATTCCTTACCATACATACTCTTATTAATATTTATCACTAACTAAGCTATCACATGTTTTCATTATTAGGCATTAATTTATTATTGCAATTCAATACTAAACAATTTTTTCAAACTGCCTTAACTCTGTCAATTCCACTTGACACTGCCAGTGTAGACAACTGTATAGAATCAGTTTGATAGAATGCAATTCTGCATGAATTGCATTTTAAGTTACATTACAATTGCATTCAAAGTTTCTATTACAATTGCATTCAAAGTTTTTTGAATAGGAATTATAATATATTTTCATGGTGTGGAATGTTGGATAAGAGGCAATTTTTTTGTTTGGAAATGGTCCTAGCTTTAAGGTTTTTTAAACGATAGGTTTTTTGTTTGGATAATTGATGTTTAGGGACATTGTCCCATATGTTAAACCTTTTTAAGTAATAGCATTATTAAGTTGGGCTTATCCCTTTCCCCTTATTCTCCTGTGTGGGGGTTGTGGTAAACTAGTCAGTCTTTGACTAAGGGGATTATTACTGCCATTGAGATCTTGTGGTTGAGTCACTGGTACGGATTACTCTGTAACAGCCTGTTACGGGCAGTTATGGATTAATCCATACCCATAGTTACCATCCCTACTGCTCAGTCAGGTTTTCAGCCTTGGAGTACTTCTGAACTCCTTGCTGCACCTTAATTGTCAGGTTGCGGTGGTGGTCAGGAGTGTTTATCAACAACTGCATCTGGTGAGAATATTATCTGGCCATCATCATCCATGCTTTCATCACCTCAAGGCTGGATTACTGCAACATGCTCTACATGGAGCTGCCCTTGACTATCCAGAAACTTGCAGCTGATGCAAAATATGGCAGCCCTGCTCCTTCTGGGTATTGGGGCTCTAGGAGCACATTACACCGGTGTTCCAAAGTCTGCACTGGCTTCCTATAGCTTTCTGGGCATGATTCAAGGTGCTGGTTTTGAATTTTAAAGCCCTACGCTGTCCGGGCCCCAGATATCTGAAGGACCGCCTGTCCTTCTATGCCCCACTGTGGCCTCTGCTATTGGCCGGGAGCGCCTCCCTGTGGGTATCTTCTGTTAGCCTTGTCTGTATGACAAGAGCTCTCAGGGAGTCGTTCTCAGTTGCTGCCCAAATGCTATGGAACTCCCTTCCCCTGGAGGCACGGTTGAGCCCAAGCCTGAGCAACTTCTGGAGGTGGTGTAAGACTTTTTTTTATTTGCACAAGCATTCAGCGGGCGAGGTTAAGTGCTGGGGATGGGTTTTTTGGAGTAGGAATGTGAGGAGGTTTTGGGTGCAGAGAATTAGAAGGTGATATTGAGCGGGGTTTGTAGGGGCTGGGGGATTTTAGGGTGTTTTTATATACATCTTAATATTTTTACTGTTTGTAAGCTCGTCTGAGCCTGCAGAAAGAGCGTCATATAAATTTGAATAAATAAATAAATAACATAGAGCCTCATGGGGGCTGCTCCAAGGGGAGCTTGCCCTATGCCACTGTTGCTGCTGCCCGAACCCAACAGAACCCCTGGAAGCGAGAGCTTTGATGTGAGGGGATGGGACTCAGGGGAAGCTGCACTGCCTTGTGCCCAGGGTCAGGGAAGCCACAAAAAATATAATGCATCTTGTGGCTGTCAGCAATATGAACATTGTATGCGGTTCTAGGGTATTCAGAACTTTGTCCACCCCATCTTATGTCTTTATCATCAATCCAAAGGGAAAGGTACATCTTAGAAATATTAAGGGTCTAAACTAGGACTGTAACGAGATCTTGCAAAAGCAAGAAATCTCATTAAAATCTCAGTTCTTGGTTCGTTGTGGGACGAAATAAGAACCTCAAGATGCCCAACAATATCTCACAAAATTCTTGGTGAAATATTAAAAAAAGAAAACTTTTTATATGACTTGATATGGCCTATGGCTGATTCAATAAATTGTATACATACATATATACATACCCCCCCAAAAAAGAACTGTGCATGTGTAAATGGCCACCATCCTTAACCAGAATGGTGGCAATAGTGTCACTGCCATTTTGGTTAGGGCAGTGGCCATTTTGTGCATGCAGGAAACGACCTTGTGGCTATTTTGGGCATGTGCAGTCTATTATTTTTTTCTTGACAAGAATTCATCACAGGCTCAGGCAATTACCATGAAATTGATCCCAGTGACTGAACTCACGAGAATTACAAGGGGGGGAAATTGTATTCATTCAGCTCTAGTCTGAACTAAAACCAACCAGAGTAGATCAGAGAAAGTAAATGTTAAGGCTGAAAATCTAGAATTATAAATAAATTCCATAGTCAAAAAACCTCTGGTTTATAAGAAGGGTTAAGGCTCTTGCAAATTCAATCATGCAGTGAAAAGCATGGAAATTGCAAGTTAAGGCTCCTGCCTTAACGTCCGTGCCATTTTAGCAGTAAAAACATTGTACAGTTTCACATATTGTGCTCACTTACGTCTTAGGGTCCATACACCCACACTTTGTCTTTGTCTTTCAGCCCCAATCCTCTTTCTCTGCAGGTTGGGGGCAACACTAAAGCTGGAGGTGGGAGGGCGTGAGCTGGCCTCTCACCTCCTCCGTTTCATCTTTAAGAAAGAGAGAACTTAGGAGTCCTGGCTCCCGCCTCTTCTCCCTGTCTAATCTACTTGGTCCCAACCCATTAACAGAGAACATCTGAAGTGCCATACTGAATCAGACCAATAGTCCATTAAACCCAGCATTCTGTCCTCCGACAGTGGCCAGTCTCAACTGCATGGGAGAAGAGCCAACAGTTACGATGGGCAATCCATTCCCTGTTGTTCACTCCCAGCTCCCAACAGTAAGAAGTTAATCAAAAAAGCTACTTGGTTAATAGCCATAAAAGGACCTACTCTCCAAGAACTTATCCAGGCCTTTTTTAAACCCAGCTATACTACTGGCCTTGACAACATCCTCTGGCAACAAATTCCTTAAGTTAATTATGCGTTGAGTGAAAAAGTACTTCCTTTTATTTGTTTTAAATCTACCAGCAGCTAGTTTCATGGAGTGTCTGAGGGTAAATAACCGTTCCCTACCTACTTGTTCCACCAGTCAAGATTTTGTAAACCTCTATCATGTCCTCTCTGTCTTCTCTTCTCTTTAAGCTGAAGAGACCCAGCTTGTCAAGCCTTTCTTTGTAAGGAAGCCGTTCCATACCCTTTATCATTCTTGTTGCCCTTCTCTGTACCTTTTCTAGTTCAGCTATGCCTTTTTTGAGATGGGGCAACCAGAACTGCACACAGTATTCCAGGTGCTGTCGCACCATTGATTTGTTCAGAGGCATTATGATATCCTCAGTTTTATTCTCTATCCCTTTGCAAATAACTCCTAACATTCTGTTTGCTTTTTTGACTGCTGCTGCACACTGGGCTGAGGATTTCAGTGTATTGTCCACAATCACTCCCAGATCCTTTTCCTGAGTGGTAACTCCTAGCTTAGTACCCAGCATTGTGTACTCATAGTTTGGGTTATTTTTCCCTATGTGCATCACTTTGCACTTGTCCACATTAAATCTCATCTGCCATTTAGATGCTCAGAACTTGGGACTCCTTGCTTCCAGCCTGTCAACCCCACACTAATCCAGTAGGCTGCACTCCCTTCACAAGTAACTCAGTAGTCCTGGTTCCTAGCTTGTTCTCCTCTCCCCTGCTCGGCTCTCAACCTTGTAACAGACAACTCAGAAACCATCGCTTGACGTTGACTCCCCCGCCAGCTATCGGCCTGTCTCTAACCTTCCCTTTTTAGGGAAGGTTATTGAACGGGTAGTGGCTCAGCAGCTCCAAGGGCATCTCGACCACGTCGGTTATCTGGATCCCTCACAGTCTGGCTTTCGTCCAGGGCATGGCACTGAGACAGCATTAGTGGCTTTGGTGGATGATCTGCACCGGGAAAAGAATAAGGGTCAATTGACCCTTTTGGTCCTATTAGATCTGTCGGCTGCATTTGATACCGTTGACCATGAGATGTTGGTGACATGCCTGCGGGACAGTGCAGGGGTGTGCGGGATCGTTCTTGAGTTGTTCTGCTCATTCCTGACCAGGAGAACTCAGCGGGTGGTGCTCGGTGATTATTTTTTATCTCACCAAGACCTCTCGTGTGGGGTCCCGCAGGGATCTGTCTTGTCCCCTCTCCTGTTCAACATGTACATGCAGCCACTCAGCAAGGTGATCAGGGGGTATGGGGTGAGGTGTCATCAGTATGCGGATGACACCCAACTGTACCTCTCATTTTCAACTGACCCAGGCCCAGCTGTCTTGGTGCTTACCCGGTGTTTGGCAGCTGGGGGGGATTGGATGAGGGCTAATCGACTGCGACTGAATCCTGACAAGACAGAGGTGATGTTAGTGGGTAAGTCGATGGAGGTGATGGCCCCCTCGGTTGAGGGGGTTTGTCCTCCATTGGCTTTCCAGGTGCGTACCTGGGGGTGCTCTTCAGTGTGCAGCTCCGCCTGGATCTCTAGGTGAAGGCTGTGGTGAGGAGTGCCTTCTGCCAGTTACATCTGGTGCGGCGGCTTCGGCCGCTAGTTTCGGTTCCGAATCTGGCCACGATCATCCATGCTTTTATCACCTCTCAGTTAGACTACTGTAATGCACTCTACGTGGGGCTACCTATGGTGACGGCTCGGAAGCTACAGCTGGTGCAGAATGCGGCGACCCGGCTCCTGGTGGTGCTGGGTCGCCGGGAGCACATTACACCAGTGCTCCGATCTCTGCGCTGGCTGCCAATAGTCTTCCGGGCCCGATTCACAGTGTTGGTTTTGACCTATAAAGCCTTACACGGTCTGGGCCCTGCCTATCTGCAAGACCGCCTCACTCCCCGGGTTCTGGACCGGCCCCTGTGGTCATCTGGGCGTGCCCTGTTGGAGGTCCCTCGGGTTTCCCGGGGGGCCACGCAGAACAGGGCGTTCTCAGTGGCCACACTGCGCCTCTGGAATTCCCTCCCGGTGGGGACCTGTCTGGCCCCAGACCTCCCAGTTTTCCATAGGAATTGTAAGACCTGGATGTTCTGTCAGGCATTTGGCGAGGGAGAAGGGTGAGGGTGGTAGGGGTGGTGGGTCGGTGGGGGGGTGTTGGGATCTTTTCTCCTCATTTTTACTATTTTTATTATTGCTATATGACGATTTTATGTTTTATTGTATTTTATTGATCATGATTTTTGTTAGCCTCCCCAGGCTGCCCGACAGGAGGGGTGGGGTATAAACTGTTTAAATAAATAAATAAAAGTCTTGGGTCCAAGTTGCCCCTTTAACCCTCTAGCCCCCACTCCCCTCACGGAGAACCCAAAAGCTCTGGGAGAAATACAGTATTTATCTGTGCCTGTCATAGGGAACAGAAGTGTGTGTGTGTGTGTGTGTGTGTGTGTGTGGAATGACAAAGAAAAAAACAGGTGAGGAAGTGGAATAACAGGGAGAGAGGCTATTGGAACTCAAAGGATAGTGCGTTGGCTACGGTAAATGGGTTAAACGACAGGATTGCTCCCCCTGATATCCCATCAGTCTTCTGCATCAGTTATTTCACTCAGAGCCTTGTTATTGTAACTATTTCTAATTCCTCCTGTCATTCCACCCACTTACTTGATCCTGCACACTCTTTGTATTTTTCCCCCGTCATTCCAACCATTCCACTTACTGCACTTGGTGCCTCCTCATTATTTCACACCCTCTTGCCTTCCCCATGTACTCCCAAAGATGCAGCTGTGTTGTATTATTTCACAGTAACATAATTGGATGTTGGAATGATAATAATATTTATTTAGAAATTGGCATTACTGTTGCCTCCATTCCTTCCAATGGCTATTCCATTTAATAAATTTCAATGCATACCCAACTTAAAGTTTAAATTAAACATTTGTATATGACTGTACCCACCTTCACTGTGCTCTGGGAGGGCAGTGGGGACCAGTGGGTAAGTGGGAGGGTTGTGAGACATTAGTCAGCTGCCCCAGTCTCCCCAACCGACATGAAAGAATAGAGGGGGTGAGGGGCCAGCTCACGCCCTCCTGTCCCCAGCTTCAGTGTTGCCCCCAAGCTACAGAGGAAGAGGATTGGGGCTGAAAGTTGAAGGCAAAGTATGGGTTCATGGAGCCTAAGTTGTAAGTGAACACAATATGTGAGACTGTACAATGTCTTTACTGCTAACATGGCATGGAAGTTAAGGCAGGAGTCTTAACTTCCAATTTTCATGCTTTTTACTACATGATTGAATTTGCAAGAGCCTTAACTCTTCTTGTAAACCAGAGGTTTTTTGACTACGGAATATCCCAAGTTTTTTGTTAAATACAAAGCACCCCGCCCTTGCCTCCCCCGCACCTCTCTGCCCTTGCCCCCTTGCCTCCCCACACCCAAAGCGCCCCCCTATCCTCACTCCCTTGTCCCCCCCAGCCCTCACTCCTTGAAGCCCTGAAACCCCCCCTGGCACAATTGCCCTGAGCCCTGCTCAGGGAGGGAAAGACAGGATAAGAGGTGACGAGCAGCGCTCCTCTTCAAAACAGCCCTGCCCCTCTCCATAGGCTATCATGGGTTTTTTCACAACCCCATAACCTTAAAACTACTAATCAGATTTACAAATAAAACCCCAAAGGCACCCCCTGGCAGCCTTCTTTAATTTTCTAAAAGGCTAATTCCTCCTCCCCATCAGCACTCAACCCCTCTACCCTACCCAGATCGAGACGGTCTGACTAAATGAAAAATCAGGCTTGAAAGTGCAGTTTTCAAACTGATATCTCAGCTTTTATCCAACCGATTCAGCTGAGATTTTCATAGCATGAATCGTTTACCCCAGTGAGTACTCCACAACAGATTTCACAATCCTAACTTTGATCATGCCGATTTTAAAACAAATAGAATGTTGGGGCTTTATAATGTAGCATGCAACATACCTTAACTATTAGAGCGCTTCCACGGTCTAATAATGGAAAACGTTTGTTACAGGTCATCAGTAAAATATGTAATTAGGTTATTATGGATGTGCTTAGAGATCAGTACATTGGGAATTTGTATGTTGTACAGTATCAAAGCAAACATATATTTGGGGACTGGTAACAAAATATAGAACTTCTCACCTTGTAGGTCACTGATTCAAATTCAACTCATGCTGGTAATAATAAAAGCTGTTTCTGTCTGACTAGTGCTCATTTCATTCCAGCTCCTTAGATTGTCTTTGTCCACCATTAAGATAATCCATTAGACTGCATAACTCTGCTATCTCAAAGCTGTATTAATGTTAGATTGTGTATGGGCTAGTGTTTAACTGTATATAGAAGCTTCTGTTGCCCCCCCTCCTCATTTCAAAATTTTTGCAACTAAGCGTAGCATCAGAGGTTTCCCCTTCTGGAGTTTTAGACTTGGCTACATAGAATTGCAACACTGGGTGTTTTCAGACGAGATGCTACCCCCATGGCCACCCAGGAGCCACAGATCTGACCACCCATCTGAAGTGGAGCGACTGGATGCACGCTCCTGTGAGCCACAGAGCACCCACTCATGGCCACGCACGGAGCCATGTCGGGAAATCCGTAGTACTCCATGCGGGACCAGCCAAATGTATGGTGGCCATGGTAGCCACTCTGGGAGCTGCCCGTTTGACTCCCTCCCCACATGCTCCACATGAGAGGGTGCCCCAAGTAGCGGCCAAGCAGCAGCCACAGACTCCTACCATCACCTTGCTTGTTTGAAAACACTGATTGGGTCTCCCAAAGTATTACCCTTTAGCAATTCTTTTTAAAAATGTTTATCTTTGTGTCCCTCCCTCTCTTCCCCCCAACCCCAGCTGGCCCATCAGTGCATGAGAGAGGTGCGTCGAGCAGCTATCCAAGCCCAGAAGAATTGTAAGGAGACTCTACCACGGGCCCGGCGCCTTACCAAGGAAATGCTTCTCTACTGGAAGAAGTATGAGAAGGTGGAGAAAGAGCACCGCAAAAGAGCTGAGAAAGAGGCTTTAGAGCAGCGCAAGCTGGATGAGGAGATGAGGGAGGTAGGGCCAAATTGCAGACAACTGAAAAACCTTGTGGCAGTACCAAGAAGATTAATAGACACTGAACCATCACAACAATCTGGATGATAAGCAGGGCAATCAAATTCACAAACAGGTTTTTTCCTTTCAAATTATCATCCTTGGTGTCAACCCAAAAGTGAATTTGCCAGTTCCTCAGATTATTAGCAATTATCTATAGCCATTACCTTTAAAACTGGAAGAACTGCAGATGCAAAGCTTGGTGGTACAATATTGTAAAGAGTGTGCGACTAGAGGGCGTTGGAGGTTTAGGCCTGTGCATATAGATTTGTATGCCATATTCTATGGGCATGATAATTAGCTGCATTTTATAACTATAGTTTTTCTTCTCAGGTTAAGAAATCAGGTTTTCAATTTACTTTCAATTATTTTGTGTCATTAAAATTGTTTTATCTTAGGTGTAGATAGTAATAACGTGAAATTTAAGTAGAATTTTTAGTCTTCAAAACAGTTCTCGGCACAGATAGGATAGTTGTTGGCTGACCCATGTGTCCCTTTTGTACTAGCTATGTCTAGAACAGAGGAAAAGCAATGTTTTACAAACTGATCCCTTTGCTGGGCCTGTCCCCTGCTCAAAGATGAATTAAGACCAAGCTGATTATCTTGCATGAGTATTACAAGGTGCAAGTAATTATATTTTCCTAATTACAGATGTGGGATACCTGTAGCTTTGAGGTTAAGCATATAGCAACAATAGTAGCCACTGTCTGTTTCTATAATTAGTGTCACTTAAACTTCCCTGTGTCCCTTAATCTTTTTGGTAATCAGAGCCCCAAGCTCAGTAAGGAAATGTCAGGAGTGGTAATATCTTAAGAATTTATTAAAATAGGACTGCATTCCCACCTGCAGCGGCAGTGGCAGCAGCAGGAGGGGCGAGGGAAGCCGCGGCAGCGCAGAAGAACTGGCCGACGGGAAAAGAGCCGTTCTTTGCTCTGTGACACGCGCAAGAGAAGCCGCGACAGATCCCCGTTTGCACCGGCTCTTTTTCCGTCTGCCAGCTCCTCCACGCTGCCGCATCTTCCTTCGCCCCTCCCGCTGCTGCCGCAGGTGAGAACACAGCCTAAGCACTAAGAACCAGAAGTAAGGCAAATGGAAAGTAGCATGAAAGGAAAATACCAAAGATTTCATTATTACAACATGCCAATTACTTTTAGATATCGATAAATGCTTTAAATAAATTTGATTCAAATCTTAGTACAGTTTCTTAACTAATTAAGGTAGTAGTTATTAGTGATACAAGACAATTATGAGTATACTTTCTAGTGAACTAATACAAAAGAGCATCAAGGAAACTCCGCTGGCATGGCATCTAAGAGGTCAGTAAATGGCTACGTAGCCTACTTGAATCACACTCAAAAGGAAAAGTCTTATTTCCTTTTCTCAAAACATAAGGTTACAGCAGAGGACATAGGAGAGGGAGACTGCATATTTTAATGACTGATGCTGTCTGTGACTTCATGTCCAGTTTCCTCAATACTAAGACAGCAAATAAGGAACTTACGCAGTTGCGTAACAAATTTGTTCTTAATTCTTTTTTTGCTTCTGGCTAAAAAGTCCATACACAACTAATAATGCAACATTGAACAACTAGCTACAGACTTAAACATCTAATTAACAAGAAATAACATAATCTTACTGTAACGTTGTCTCCTACTGGAAGGATAAAATATATATTTCTGTGAAGTTGCATGTCTGGTCAAAGTACGTCTTGCTGGATTTAGGTGGATGGTGACCCCAAAACCAATGTATGTTGACTCCCAAATCCAACTGGAATCAAGGCATGGTACTTCTTCCCAGGAACTTCTAAGTCCAAGGGAAAGAACTAAAAATGGTTCTGAGCTCTGCAGAATAATTAGAAAAACAGCAAGGTTTTGCTGCTAGGTTTCCTTCTTTATGGCAGGAGAGAGGTCATAACATTGGTATTAACAATGCTTGGTGCTGGCCTCTCTGTGTTGTCTCAGTCTACAAGTGCCACGTACTCCTCTTCCAAAGTGGCATGTTGTCTCTTCCCTGCTACCTGGACTGCCAGGTAACTGAGGGAATGGCTTATGCCACTGATCCCATAGTCAGGCTCTCATCATAGCATCTAGAAGAGAAGCTGGCTGAATAGGGAAATAACCAGGCATGTCGCATGGGCCTGTGGGCAGGCATTGGGCAGGCCCCTGTTAGATAGGCTGAAAACCACAAGTCATTTTGTCATTCTTCTGGCTTGAGCCAATTGGTATTTGTTGCAAACAGTAGCCCAGATTGGTGGAACCCATCAAGATAACTTACATCAGTCAATTTTTCACTTTAAAAAATGTTGAATCACTGAATCTCAGAATAAGTCTGTCCTTTCGTAATTGAAAATTCTACATCTACAACACCCAAAATATGTTTATCTTTTGATCCCACATGAACTAATTCCGAAATGAGTTTTTCTCTGAAAATTGGGCCTTGGGATATAGTTCAAAAAGCTCCAGGTCTAAAAAGTTCTTTCATTAGCAACAAGGGTGGTAGAAAGGAAATAATCATGGTCTGATTTTGTGATTTATAAAAATGTGCCAACAGTAGTCTTCTTGTCATGATGATGATATTATCACCCAATTTAAAGGTAGGTAATAGGAAAATAATAAAACATGATAAGATTCATATACAGAATGATCTTTATGGAACCCAAACCTCGTGGGCATTAAAAGTCTCACAAGCAGTCTGCCCAGAATCACAAATATGGTTCAGAGCTGGGATTAGAACGTGAATTCCTGACTTGCAGCCCTGTGCTCAGATCATTAGAGCTTGGTGTTTTGTTTTTTTATCTCATATGTATTTCCCATGCCTTTACCTGAATATTTTTTGTGAAGCTTTTCTGCTGGGTTGAATTAATGCAAAAGCCATGCCATTCTATGGCCCTTTTCAAATGGACTTCCAAGGCGCTGCGGTCTGTGGGGGATGGGTGGAGGTGGCAGGGTGTGTGCAGTGCGTGTGCAGGCCAGCACATGGATGCACACCCATATTCACCGATCTCCACTGATTTCCATGCATGGAGGCACCTCTGTTTTCCCCCGTGCCTCCATACATGGGGAATTGGTGGAGATGGGTGGAGCACCAGAGTACAAATCACCCCCACCGGCGGTCACATAAACGCCTCTAGCCCACGCAATCGCACACGTGGGCAAGGGTGGGGGGAATCTGTGTAAAAAGGGCCTATTTCTGTGGCAGTATAAAACAGAGCTCATACAAGAATATCTTCTTACTTTTTTTTTTTTTTTTTTTTTTTAAATCACCTGTACTCACTCTTTTTTTACAATAACGAGCTGCTTTTCACTGACAGTATTTTTATTTTCATGGTTACTAAAATAAGAACTGCTTATGGCATATAACTAGTCTAATTCTTAGGAGATAAGTTTGTATTTATGAAGAATGCTAGCGTGAAGCCAACATCCTCACACTCTTTAGTATGGTGGTGACTGCAGTATAAAAATGTAGATAGAATGTATTTGTTTATATATGTAGCAAGTTAAAAACTGGATTGAATTTCTTTGTATCTTATGCTTTTAAATATGAAACCATAATTATTCTTTTTTTGTTGTTCTTTTGCAAATTATCTTAGGCCAAGAGACAACAGAGAAAGCTTAACTTCCTGATCACCCAGACTGAGCTATATGCCCACTTCATGAGCCGCAAGCGAGATATGGGACATGATGGAATACAGGAGGAAATCTTGAGGAAGCTAGAAGACAGCTCTACCCAGAGGCAAATCGATATTGGCGGAGGTGTACTAGTCAACATTACCCAAGATGATTATGGTAAGGATTGGAAGCAATGCAAGACTCTTATATTTGACCAAGTCTTTAGAAGGCGTGAATAGGGTTTAGACTAGGGGCTTGTAGGGGGGTGTTAAATATGTTATGCGTTGTTATTATTATTTATGTTTATTGTTACCCACCCTGAACCTTCAGGAAAGGATGGGGGTATAATTTAAATAAATTCCAAGAAGATATAGGGAAGTATTGGAGACAGTCACTGTACCGCCAAGAATCATGCAGTCATAGGGACTTGTCTCCTTGGAATTGTATGTGAATACACCCTGTTATAAATCCTTGGGATTTATCTATGTGGCTAACAGATGTGTTTTTGTCTGGTGGCGGTGTTTTCAGATAGCAACTACTATAAAGCCCAGGCCCTGAAGAATGCAGAAGACGCCTACCATATTCACCAGGCTCGGGTGGGTATTTCTTGGGTTTAAGAGATGAAACGGGAAGTGCAGTACATAACTTAGGGCCTAAAAGCAGAACTTGGTCTAGAGACCTTACTTTGAATCACTATTTTTAATCCTGAATGGTAAACGTCAGTCAGGTGCATTCCCCAGGGCATTTAACACTAACTCCATTGAAATGAATGGAGCTGTCACTAGTAGTAAATGCCCTGAGGATCACATTACTCATTTGGTTACGTTGCCCTATTTGTAAAGCAGCAGGGAAGCATAGTGAGTATAGGAATGGTTGAAAACAAATTGCATAAACCAAACTACAAAGAGAGACTTTTGTCCCATGGCTTTGAGGGGGACCATATGTGCTAACATGTGAAGGTAGAAAATGATTTCCAAATAGATTCGAAAGTTGTTCTTTGAGTGGAGCTCTGTGCACTCACACCAGTGGGGAGCTGTACCTGCACAGATCGACTCCAGAACCTTCTCAACGCAGTTCTTCAGTCATGCTCCTTGGCCCCTCCAGCAGGCTTATCTGTAGGGCTGCTACGTGAAGCTCTGTTCATGCATTTATAAAACATTATGACCTCACAGCTCAAACTGGCAGTGGTTTCGGGAGAACTGTCCTCCAGTCCCTCTTCAGCGAGGTCTCAGCCTCTGCCTAACAGGGACTACTGCTTGATGCTCCCCCATTGGTGTGAGTGCACAGAGCTCCACTTGAAGAAGAAACTAAGGTTACTTACCTGTAACCTTGGTTCTTTGAGATGCGCTCCGTCACTCACACCTCCCATTCTCCTTTCCCTCTACATCAGAGCCCGAGTAAGGAGTGGGATTCTCTGACATGGAGGTTGGAAGGAAACTGTTAGGTTTTGCGCACTGCCACTCCTATTTATAGTCTCGCTACAAGCTCACCAACACGACGAGACATGAGGGGAGGGGCCAAGGAGCACAACTGAGGTGATGGGGAGATTCTCAAGCCAATCTGGGGAGCCCATCTCAGGTATGTAAACTTAGTTTCCTTATCTCACCTCTGTTTTGCTCTCATTGTTTAGACAAGATCATTTGATGAAGATGCAAAGGAGAGTCGGGCGGCTGCTCTTCGGGCTGCCAATAAATCTGGCACTGGCTTTGGAGAGAGCTACAGTCTAGCAAACCCATCTATCCGAGCTGGAGAAGACATTCCACAGCCTACCATTTTCAATGGTAAACTGAAAGGTTACCAGCTGAAAGGCATGAATTGGCTGGCCAACCTGTATGAGCAGGTATGCTAGTGTTTGGGGGTGGGAGGAAATACCTTATTGATATAGCTTGATGGAAATAGGTGAGTTACATTAAGAGTGAGTTTGGCACATAGTCTCTCTCTTCTGATGAAAAGGTCAGTTATGGGACTTATTACCATTTGTTATCTCATTCCTCATGCACTGTCTGACAGAATAGGAGGGAATGTATTACAGCTCCACCAAATGACATCTATGACTTGGGGAAAGAATAAGATGGAACTGCATCTGGTACTGGCTTTTAGAATTCTCTTATGCACATTTATGCACCTTAACCTAACCTAACCTAACCTAACCTAAGCTGTACACTGGGGTGCTTATGCACGTGTTCATGCTTCCATGCTTTGGTTAGTTTGCAAACTGGAAGTGGCTGTGCATTTGGACATTTACTTTACTGTTAGGTTGCTAATTGCAAATACATTGTTGGAGTCTGTGCGGTGTGGCGTGGGGAACCACGGATGAATAATGATGTCAGGAAATGATTGGAAAAATAAGAAGCCTCAGACTCACTGTAAAAATGGCTATCTGCTCTCACTAAAGGACATGTTGTGATAACACATAGTTTGTGTGCTGGTTTCTTTCAGGGCATCAATGGAATCCTGGCAGATGAAATGGGTCTGGGTAAAACAGTGCAGAGCATTGCTCTCCTAGCACATCTAGCTGAGGTAGGTTTCTTTTATTCTGCACTCCTGATAGAAGACAGACATCCTATGTGGTTGAACGGAGTCCTATTTCATAAAACAGGATGCCTTAAAATGTTTCTTAGCTGCAGCATTTCCTTTCACTGTACAACTCTGCCTTAGTGTGCCACTTTAAAAGAGGGAATTATGCATACTTGACATCCAGGGGAGTAACTCCTTTACAAACAGATGGTTCCTGCCCCAAGAGCATTCTTGATGTAAAGTGGTCATCAGTGCCTTCCAGGTCCTTTAACATTACCATAATAAGTGCTGCTACTGCTTTTGCATCTTTTAAGGTTTCAGAAACAGCAGAGGCTGATATCTACTTTTGATGCTATTATATGGGAATTCCCATCTTCCACAGTTGTTTGCTATTATTAAGTATATAGCACCAGAAATCTACCTCACACTGTTCAGTCATTAATTAGAGACAGGTCCCTGCCCTGGGGGGTGGAGTGGAGGCTTACACTCTAGGAAGGATGAGGAAGAGGGGACTGTAGAGAGATAAAGGAACACAATCATGAAATTGAGAAGTTGCAGGTGCATGTGCTTAGTTACAGAGGAGAAGGAGACCCTAAAGTAATCATTGAGCTGTCTGGGGGGGATGAGGACCTAGTGAAAGCCTGATGGAAGAGGTAGGTTTTCAGGAAGAATTTAAAGGCTGGGATGGAGCAGAATGAATGTGTTCAGAGAAGGGAGTTCTGGCATAGGGGGGCATCATGGGAGAAGGGGTGAAGACCGTTCAGGGAACAAGAGACTTGAGGGCAGGTGAGTAGTGGGGGCAGAAGAGGAGCAGAGTTCCCAGGTGGGAATGTATTGGGAAACAGTGCAGAAAGATAGGGAGGAGCAAGGCCATGAGCCTTGAAGGTAAAGTCAAGGAACTTGTGCTGGATTCAAAAGGGAGAGGGGGAACCAGTGAAAGGAAGAGAGAGGGGGAACATGATCAAAGCATTGGGCAAATGGGATGACTTTGATAGTGGAATGTTGAACAGAAGTGAAATGGGCAAGGTCAGAGTGAGGGAGGCCAATAAATAGGAGATTGCAGTAGTCAAGACGAGAGATGAATAGAACATGGACTGGGGTCTTGACAGTGGAAACAGTAAGGAAGGGCTGGTTTTAGCAATGTTATTCAGAGAAAAGTGACAGGACTTAGCAACAGACTGGATCTGAATTGCAAAGGAGAGGGAGGAGTCAAAGATGAACCCCAGGCTATGTGCCTAAGGGACAGGCTGGATAGTGACACCATTAGTGGAAATTGAGAGAGAAAAGGAAGGTATTGGGGAACGGGGGTGGGGGGGGAGTATTGGCCATATTAAGCTTGAGTTGACACTGAAACATCCAAGCAGAGATGTCAAAAAGACAGCTGGTGATGTGAGATTGGATGGAGGGGGAGTGGAGAGAGAGTGCGTCGAGTATCATCAACATACATGTGATACTGGAAGCTGCAACACGAAATGAGTTTGACTAGTGAGAAGTTGTGAAAGGAGAGGACAAGAGGGCCAAGGACAGCGTTGGAGAATGAGAAGCATTGGCCCTTTTCACACAGACACTTAACACTGATAAAAATACATTTTATTATACATGTTGAAGGGCAGCCATAGAGCACATCTGCAGCCATGCAACATAGATAATAAAATATAACACCCATTTTATCAGTGTTAGTGTCTGTGTGAAAAGGGCCATGGTGAATCTCTCTGTTAAAAGGGAAAGACACTGACAAGAATGGCACCAAAATCAGCCTGTATTCTTTGTATGTCCACAAGATGGCACTGTTAGCTTGATTGCTACTTTTAAAGGTCAGGTTTCAGGTTACTAGTGAATAATGCTGCAACCGAACATAGCAAGGATGGCATTGTCACTCAGCCTGGTAGCCTGGTACTTCTTTACCCCTTGTCCAAGGGAAATGTAAACTGTACCAACAGTGTTTGTTGCCAGCTGTACCAATGTGTTTTTACACATCCAGTGGCTGTTTAAAAAGCAACACTAGACACTTACGGGTGATCTTGTTCGACATTTAATTAACTGCTGAATATGTGTATGGTAGGAAACTTTTTACAACCTGTACATTTTCCTCATATGCTGCTCTTGGCATTAATCATAGTGCTATATAAAACTGTTCTGTTTTCTCCAGTTAAGTTGATTTTTTTTTCCCCCCTTCTCTATTTCAGCGAGAGAACATCTGGGGACCTTTTTTAATTATTTCACCTGCCTCTACACTAAATAACTGGCATCAGGAATTTGCCAGATTTGTTCCTAGATTTAAGGTAACTTAACGTGTTCAATAAATTATTCCTGTTACCTCATAAAATTAATTTACTCCCATCAGATGTTTGTCACAACGAGATGATTTGGTACTCTTGAAGGGATGTAAGCAACCTAGTTCTGTTATCTTATGCCTGACTGTCTTCCTGAAATATGAAAGTGGTTACAGTTTCTATCATATGGATAACTTCTGTCTCCCCCCAAAAGTAATGCCCTAGTGGGCTTTATTTTATTTTTTTGGAAACAGTCTCTCAGCAAAAGATATTGACAATCTGTCAACAGGTAGTAGACATGTGATTGGTTCAGAATGAAAGTTTGGCACTCAGCTTAAATACTTTTGAACAGCCTTATCTGTTTTGTGAATTGCTGTGAACAGTTCAGATTATTTTGTTAGCCAAAACAGAGATTCTTAATACTATGAGTGAAAAATCCTACAGTATTAAGAAACAAAATGGATTGTAAACAAAGAATAAAATGAAGAACAAATAGCTAGAAGTCTCTAACACATCTAAGCTATTAGTAGACCTATAGAGAGTATTTGCACACCTCAAAGATTTAATTTTAGGTGAAATTACTCAAGAAGTGGTAAGAAAATAGTTGCCATCCTTACATCATGCTTTCATGCTCTTTACCAATTTTATGCAGTTTCCTTCTTGACCAACTGATGATAGTAGTGTAATATTGTTCATAGATTTTACTGAACATCTGTTAGACAACGGTTCAGCTCAGATTCCCTGTTCTCTCAGGGTTCCTCCTGGACGCCCAGCTTCTATACTATATGGGGTTAGATCCCCACCTCGACCAGCAGGAGGTAGACTTCAACTTTTTGAAGCATGCTCAGAGGGGATATGATCCCTGGCAACATGGCAAAGAATACTCTGATTGCAGGCTTCTTCCAATATCCCAAGTTGTTCGGGATTTGCCTGGACAAGGTCTTGGCAGATGCATCAGATAAAAATAAAAAGCAGAGGGTACTTTCAAACATGACGCTAACCACCCTTTAACCACCCTTAGTGGTTATTTATGCATGTTGCAGGGCTGTATTGGTGCCCTATGCAGCCCTGAAACATGCATAAATAACCACCAAGGTTGGTTAAAGGGTGGTTAGCGTCATGTCTGAAAGTACCCAGATGCTTCAAAGCATATTCTCAGAGAAGCAGCCCTTTCTACTCCCACGAACAGATGAGGAATTACCATGTCATCAGGGGTAGTCAGCCTAGGGGCAAACTACGCTGTGGCAAGAAAAGAGGTATGGGGGGACAGCCCCAGCCCATGCAGGGAGCAGGTGCAGCACACTCTAAATCAGATGCATGATTCTTGCCCCTCCCCCCCCCCCCCCAAGGAACCAACAAATCTGGGGAGCAGGTTGCTTCTTTATGCAGATGTTTGGGAAGTAGCCACAACAGGTGCCCAGGTAAGAGACACCGTGAGATCCGGTTATGCCATCCAATTCCTCTAATTTCCCAGAGATGCTTATTTTGTATTGCCGGTATCCAAAAAGGCTGAAAAGCACAAAGCAATGCTAAAGGAAATGGACAGGCTGAGGGGAATTGAAGCAATAGAACCAGTGCCAGACGACGAAAGAGGATCAGGCCTCTACTCTCTTCTCTTCTTGGACCCCCAAAAATCCCAAGAGTGGAGAGCGGTCCTGGATCTTAAGAAGCTAAACAGATTCATCAAGGCAAGAACAAACATTCAGGATGGAAACACTCCAGTCCATCTATTTGGCCATATCCCAAGGTGAACAGCTGACTTCCCTTGACCTGAAGGAAGCATACCTGCATGTCCCCTTCTGCCCAAACCACAGGAGGTGGCTGCGCTTCACCTACGTGAAGTGACATTGTCAGCACAGGGCACTGTCTTTCGGCCTAGGTACCTCACCAAGAACATTTATGAAGGTCCTGATCCCCCCCTTGTGGCAAACCTCAGGGCGGAAGGGGTCCAAATCCACCCATACCTGAACAACCACCTGATCAGATCCTCATCCAGGGAATGAGCAACTCAGGATGTGGACAGGACAATCCAGTGCCTACAGCATCATGGGTTTATAGTCAATCTGAAGAAGAGCAACCTGATTCCTGCTCAGAAACTGGAGCATCTGGGAAGATTGATAGATTTATTTATTTACGTGATCATAGGCCATAGTAATTAGAACAAATACATAAATAACATATCAACAACATAATTATAGTCATAAAACAAGTAGCATATATTTCAAAAGCATAAAACTCATATAATAAATACAAGAACCATAACCCAAGGCCCACTTGAAACTAAGAACAAGCATAATGCATATCTAATAAATACTGGAAGGCCTGGGAACCAGGTTTATATAGACTTTGATCTAAAACTATACAATCCCACCTACATCCATTTATTTACAGTGAACCAGTAACCTGAAAGTTTAGCAGTTCTGTGGGATCCTTGTGTCCTTGCTTCAATATCAACACATGGGTTTAACTGTTCCCCATGGGCTTTGCATTGCATTGTGTGCCATGAGTAACCTCCAAGGCCTCTAAAGTCTTCGATTTCATAAATCTATTTCTAATGACAAAAGCCTATATTAAGAAATTTATAGTGGCCAGCATGTATTTTGGGACATTAAGCGCATGCCATAATAAATTTAGATCCGTCCTCCCCGGGTATTTATCCAAGAGAGGGGAGAGGTATTGTATTCAGATTGAATTGTACATTTGGCAAGTGAAAAAAATATGCTGGACAGACTACTTCTGCTGCATCAAAGGGACACAATCTATCTTCAAACTGTGTTCCCCATAAACGTCCCTAGAGCACATTTGCTGGTAGAGCATTTAATCATGCACACATCATCAAATATTTCCCATGTGCTGAAGCCTTTGCTTTCAATAGAAGGCAGCCTCCCCGGATCAGGTAGATATTCCATATACTCCCTTAGGTGCAAGGCCTGCCTCACTGTTGCTATATCTATCTATCTGGATATATCCTTAAGCCTAGTCAGGACAGTATTTCTTGCAAGCCCCCAGGGCTGCGTATAAAGGTTCTCCACTGCAAAGCCCAGAAGATTTATAAACCTTGTCAAGGACAGGGCCCAAGTATCCTTGTACGTGTCCCTAGCATAAAAGGCCAAAAGACCCGGCTGTGCACCATGGGAGATATTTAACCACAACTTAAGTGCGGCTTCCCATCCTAGTACATCCCCACTCGTTTGACCCACTTCTAGCCGGGCCGCCGCAGCTGGAGCACCTGACAGAATGCGTAATAACTTCTGAAGAAATTGAAATTGCAAAGTTCCCACGTTCACTTTAGTAAGGGGTTTCCATAATTCAGCACCATACAGAAGTTTAGATCGAATTTTTGCATATCCTACCTGAAGTGCCGGGACAACTGCCAACCTGCTGGTGTTATAGAAATATTTGGCTACAGCTCTTATTGTTGGCTTTACAGAATCCATTGCCCTCTGAACGTGTATCTTCCATTTGCCTGATGCCTGGAAGTAAAGGCCCAAGTACCTAAACAAGGAAACTTGCTGGATTTCATTTCCTCCAATATCCCAATGGAGTATCTTGTGAGAATTTGAAAATACCACCACCTTAGATTTTTCATAATTAATTTCCAAATTGTTAGACTTGCAGTAGGTGGCAAATTTACTCAATTGCCTCCTTAGACCGACCCTAGTTTGAGAAACCAGGGCCAGGTCATCCGCAAACAATAAGCATCCCACTGCTGTGGCTGCCAATTCTGGGAATGATCCTGGATACCCACAACTTCAAGTTATTTATCCTGCCCCAGTGTCAGGAAAAACTACGGAAACTGATCTTACAGGTCAGAGGTTGTCATCGATGCTTGTTCAAAACCCTGGGAAGTCTGCATGGTTTCATGATATCATGCACCCAATACCTGCAGTGGTTCAAGTTCCACACCAAACCCTTTCAGGATCAGCTCACTGGGGGACTCAACCCATGGGTGGAGGTAACCACCTAGCCTAATCCTTTTGGGAGTTAAAAATTCCCTACTCTGGTGGTTAGACGAAGATTGGTTCGATCAGGGACATACCATGGTGGAGTCACCCAGACTCGCCATCATGACAGATTCCAGTCTGTCCAGGTGGGGCGCGCACATGACTCTCAAGACGGCACAAGACACCTGGTCAGTCCAGGAACGAAAGCACAGCATCAACTGGCTGGAGCTACAGGTGATATGCTTGGCACTGGTGTCCTTCTCAGCGGAGATTCAGAATGCTCATGTCCTAATATATACGGACAGACAACACAATGGCTAATGCTTACACGAACCACCAGGGTGGATCACAGTCACAGTCTCTTCATGCTCAAGCATCGCAGTTGATGAAATAGGGGGAGTCCATTGTAGAGCTGAAGGCAAGTCCAATATCCAAGCAGACTGGTTGAGCAGGAGGACTGTGGATCCGTGGAAATGGTCACTGAGCAGAGATGCCTTTCACTCGATCGTGTCAGCGTTTGGGTGCCCAGTCATGGATCTCTTCACCTCCGGAGACAGCGCAAAAGTGGACAGCTAAATGTCACGCTTCCAGGAACATCATGTTATGACGCAAGATGCCTTGATTCAACTTTGGCCCAAAGGGCTATTGTACACCTTTACGCCCTTCCCACTAATCATGCAGACAGTCACAAAAATGCGTTGGGAGCGAGCTCAACTTGTTCTGGTGAGTCCCTTTTGGCCCAGACGTCCATGGTTTGTGGACCTACAGGAACTAAAAGTCAAATCCCCCTTGCATCTTCCCCTGACACCGGACTTCTGTTATAAAGCCTGATCCAGTAGAACAACCTAGGGTTACTGAAGGTAACAGCATGGAAGTTGAGTTGATGGGATGTGCTTAGGAATCTGGGATATTCTTCAGTAGTGGTACAGACCTTGATGCAAGCCCAACAGCAGTCTACAAGGCATGTATATCAGTGTTCAAGGCGGGTGTTTGTTAAGTGGTGCAGGGGAAAAAAGATCAGACCACTTAAAGCTAGAGTCAGGAATAGAGAAATGGGATAGAGTAAGGTACTACGGCCACGATCTACAAGCCACTTACTCAAGAATTGCCCCATTGAAGCCTGTGGATCACAATTTAAGTCAGTCAGCTACCTAGAACAAACTTCATTCTGCAATAAGCTGACATGGTCACCATTATCTTTTTGCTACGTGCAACTGAAAGAGAGCTGTGAGCAGCTTCTTGTGTGCAGTTCTCTAAGCTGCTTTTCCTTTAATCTCTACCTTTTGAAGTGTTTGCAGGAAACACAATTTGCTTGCGGTTTATACTTGTAAAATATCTGATAGATATTTTTAAATACTTTCAATAGCACGTACATTGGTGATGTCGCCTTTCCTTAGTAACAAAGCTCTTGTTTTTTTCTGAATCTGTGAAAATAATATTCATGTGAGTATTTGAAAATAATTACTTTGAATTTCTATTTGTTTCAGGTGCTACCGTATTGGGGAAATCCCCATGATAGAAAAGTGATCAGGAAGTTCTGGAGTCAGGTAACATCTATAACTCTATGCTTTTAATCTTGCTGCTGCTTGTTCAGAGTAGAGCAGAAACTGCTGATATCTTCTAGAAAGCCAGAGAATGAATAATACTAAGGAGTTCAGTTTTCCTTAATTTTCTTCACCTTCTATATAAAATACTACAAAAAACTGGAAGAATCCTCCCATCCTTGTATAACAATGACGAAATCCTAGAGTTCCATTAAAAGTACTTGTTCTAGATAAATTCAGGATATCCATGTAGATCATTCTTTTAATAACCTAGCTAATTGATTAAAAAGTAGACACTAGAATGGAAAAAAATGATGGATTATTGAAAAAAGATTTAGAATTGATGTTGAATAGACTCTTCTTTCCAGTGTGTGTGTGCGTACATCATTTAAATATTTTCCCTTTTTCCCTTCTTGATTGTAGAAGACATTATATACTCAGGATGCTCCTTTCCATGTGGTGATTACCAGTTATCAGCTGGTAGTCCAAGATGTGAAGTATTTTCAGCGAGTTAAGTGGCAGTATATGGTGCTGGATGAGGCACAGGCACTCAAGAGTAGCTCCAGGTAACACATCTGGCAGGAACAAAATCCTACCTTGGAGAAACAGGACTGGCAAACATCAAATAAATGCACAAGTTATTGACAGCTTGAATATTGAAAAGATAGTAACTATCTTCTAGGAACTGGCTGAAAAGGAAAGATTCCTTATGACACTTCAGAGACATTACTTTCTATTATGTAGATTTTTAGTGGCTCATAAGGTGAACCTCAAGAGTTTTCTTTCTCTGCCCTCTCAACATCCCATAATAACTGCCATTTTGGTTTGGTGTTAGGTTGACAGAGGCAGCGAGTTAGCATGATTGTCTGATTTTTGAGAACTGCTTGGAATCATTGCTCATGTAGTTTGGATGAAAGTTGACTATAAATGAGCAGTAACTACTTTTCTAAATAAAGTATCTAGTTCTACCTATCTAGATACACACATAGCCCCATCTCTGTGGCATTTGAGTTCCTCACTATTTGATTGCATTTAAGTTATTTACAAATACCCATAGAAAAATTGCAGTTGTGGGCAGAAATGTGAAGATATGGGGTAAGAAATAAAAATGATGTTAAATCGTTGTAATCTTTCTGTTCCATAGCAACAAGCAGGGATGTCCTTTAGATACCAAAAAGCTGAGTTTTAATAGACATTCAGTATGAACATTTCCCTTGTGTACAACATTGTTTATGTACATTTCAGTAACACCTGGAAAGGCCTGCAAGACCTGTGACTTACAATAAACGTATCTGGACTTGCTCTTGTAATTAAGGTTGGACAGAGTGGTTTTTTTTTACTCTGATCAACTGTTTGTTTACACCCTAGTTGGATCTTTTGTCCTCAGCAGTTGCTTCTTCCTAGCTTCCTTTAAACCCAAACTGCCACTAATACGCTTCAACTGTCTTCCTCATTGTTCTAAAATAGCCCCAAAGCCTGGCTCATGCACATAATGAGTGAGCCTCGGGTCTGCAGAGATTTTATGTCCATTTTTGTGATTTTTATGCAATTGGAAAACTAAAAGTTTTTAATATTTTATGCTGCTAATGATGATGTCTCACTGCTACCTTTTTTTTTTTTTTACTACAAGTGAGTCACAGCCCAGAAGAGGTTGGAAACTCCTGAAAATAACCTAATTCGCATTTTAAGGGAATTGTAACACCTAGGTCTTCTCCCTGTACATAATGGCCTGCAAAAATTTACCAAGCAAGACTTGAGTTTTCTACATGTCAAAGTATGTGACACCATCAACTCAGGCTAATTATTCAACTTCTTTGAGGTTATTGTTTTTTGTTTTTTTCCTGTTAGCCAGATGCTTACATGTTGCAAAAAAACCAAAACCAACCATTCCAATTCCAATTGTTAGATCTGCCTATCTAAAATTCCCCATGAATTTTTTATTCAGATTTTATCCTGATTTCCTGGAGAAGACATTTTTTTGTATATAAGATAAGCAGTATTGGCCTCTTTAGAAGTTCTGTAGGAGCTTACTTACTCAAGGTGTAATCCTCCAGCTGTTAGCACCATCACTAGCACTTAGTGCCTGGTGAAAGTCCATTCACCTTAGGGGGACATATGCTAACATGAATTGCTACTGCTGCCGCTCAGCAGTTGGAGGATCACCTTATAAATGGGAGGCAAAAGAACAATTTGTATAGAATTTTTGAGAAAACGTTGTGTCCTTGTTAAATTAAAACAAACAAGCCACACCATTCTAGGAATGATTCTGAATAGTAGTGTGCCTAAATATCAGTTACTTTCTTTTCTTGACATTTTTATTGTATTCCACTTTTAACAATTTAAAAACATTTTTCTTGACCAGTGTCCGCTGGAAAATTCTACTACAATTTCAGTGTAGAAATCGGCTGTTGTTGACTGGGACTCCCATCCAAAATACAATGGCTGAGGTAAGCGAAAGACCAACAAGAGCTGAATATTTGTTCATAATAGTATTCTAGTCCAACTTAAAACCAGAAGTTGAGAGACTTGCTGTTCTTTTGTGTTCATGTGTGTGCTTGGTATATCTCATAAATACCTCACCAGTGGGAAATTGGTGTAAAATCATCTGCAGCAGAGAATGTTTGGTCATCTTCCATTCATTAAGCTGAAGAGTGTGCTCAGTGAACTGTGAGAGGCTTTGTAGTAGATTGATATTGTCAAGCATATGTGGTGCAGTGAATGGCTTTCACCAATTGTGTCTTTTGCTCCTCTGTTGTAGCTCTGGGCTTTGCTGCATTTCATCATGCCAACATTGTTTGATTCCCATGAGGAATTCAATGAGTGGTTTTCTAAAGACATAGAAAGCCATGCAGAGAACAAATCTGCCATCGATGAGAGTAAGTACGAACCGCAATACACATCAGCTCTCAATTCCAATTTACCTCTTCAGGCTAGTTATAGATTCAGCAACACAGCTTTTGGATTGGCTCAACCTATGGAACCCCCTTGTGAATCATGGTACACCTCAGTTCTAAATTCCAACTTGCTTCTCTCTAGATCCAAATGAAGAAATAATATTTTAACCCAAGGCTGACAGGTGGAGGTCTAACTGACCCAAGAGGGGTACAAAAGAGTTAATAAAACTTAACTTCTACCACTCCATACGCCATGACTTTGTCAACCATAATGGGCTCAGTTGCCCTGTGGTGTTTCATGCCCCCTTCCCTCTTGTAATTTTTTTAAATTAAGGTTTTTATTCTGACGCTGCTGTGGTTCAGTTTGACCCCAATTGAAGTGCATCGGAAACTGAAAGTACTATGCGCCTAGGGTGCTGGCGGTAATACATGCTGTTAAAAATAAATAAATGTTTATTATTTCTTTAAATGCTTAAACCAGAACCTGTTCTTTCCTTCTTTTCTCATAACAAATGGAAATAGAAAGAAATATAGCATTGTGTCTGTTTTCATTAATGACATTTTTGTGTGTACAAAAGTATCACTACAAACACTTTTGGGCATCTATTATACCCCAAGCTAAGAAACCACTTTACAAACATAATTTTTTTTGCAGTTATAACCTTACTGGTGTGAACCTTCAACACTGTTTTTTCCATCATAGCTGTTTGCAAAGTTCATTTTGAAAAATACTTAACCAATCAGCCATATGAGGTCATTTGGACCCCTCCATTTACTTGCTAAGTGACCCTTTTGGTCTGTAAGGGTTAACATTAAAACCTGTTTGCAGTAAGGTGGTTACCTAAAGGCAGATCAGGAGACTTCATGGAGCCATCTCAGAGGAATACAAAGTGCTAATGACACCTCCTTCTCCCGGGGGATCCTCCTGACCGTCCAGTCAGGACAGTAGGGTAGATCCTGCCAACTACCAGTAGGAGGCAGACAATCAACTTTGAGGAGCCTACTAGGAGGAATCTATCCTCAGCACCCCACTTGTGTGTCTGCCTCTGAGCAGTAAGGAAACAGGCAAGCGGATTCCTTTCTTCTGGCTTCAAAACCGTAAGAGTTTGAAACTCCTGGTGCCAGGAGGAGAGCAATTCTCCCTGTTCACCTCCCCATATCTAGGGGGATTAGGAGAACTACCTGGGCTCCCCCTTCCCCACTGGTGCAGGGGACCCCCGCTGGATGGAGAAGGCGAACCCTGGCAGGTCGAGTCAACGAGCGCCCCCCCCCCCGGCAGGCAACGGGCTCCAGCAGGCGGATTCTGCCCCGCGAAGGGCCCAGGCTCCCTACTGCTCCGCAGTAGCAGGCGGGAGACAATAGCCGCTTTCCTCCTCCCTCCTCAGCCGCCGCCCACGGCCTCAGCCCAGCGTGTGGCTCAACTCTCTCCTGGCCAAGCGGGTCCGCCCTTGGAGCCAGCGCAGCTCGAGTCCAGGCCACAAGCCCCACACCGCTCGACGGGGCAACCTAGACTGGACCGAAGACACTCCTCCCCCCCCCAACTCCGTTTTCAGCCGGCGGGAAAAAAGACGAGCGGGAGAGCACCCCTGACTCCTGTGCGCGCCGGAGGGACGGGGTTTTGAGCGGAGCAGAAGTGTTCTCTCTCCCCCCCCCCCCCACTCTCCAGTTGCACCTAGAGAGAGGCAGGCAGGAGAAAAAGGCACCCCTACCTCCACGCTCCCTTTTTGTGCCTTAGGGACAGAGGCGGGGGGGGGAAAAAAAGAACGCCGGAGGGAAAGACATGTCCACGAGGCGTAGAGCCGCTGCCGCAGCAAGCACAGAAGCCATGGAGGAGGCAACAGCAGTGAGTGTGTGCCCCCCCACCCGGCCCAGGACCCCCACATGGAGGTCCTTTGGGAGATCCTCCTCGAGCTTAAACGAAACAGGTCCCCAACTCGATCAAGGGAACCTAGGACCTTTAAGGTTCACTCCAAGAGGGCAGAAAAGGGCAAACAGCCCTGGCCCAAGAGGCCCTACAGGCCCCTCGACTCCCCAGCTTCCTCAGACTCGGAGCAGGAGGAAGTGAGGTCCCTGAACTCCTCAGAGGAGGAGGCAGTCTCTAGTCCCAGGAAAAGACAGAGAGACATATCCCCCCTAGCACAGACCAGCGAAGAGGAGGGGGAGATCTCGGAACGGGCCTCAGGAGGAGAAAGCGAGGGAGTCCAGTCAGGAAGCGGAGATCCAGAGGGCACTGAGCTAGACCCCTCTCCCGACCTGGACAAACAATTCCCTCATAAATATAGGGACCAAATATATGATTTGGTAGTTAAGGCACTCCATCTAAAACAAAAGAAGGAGAAGGAAGCCTCTACTTCGTCCTCAGACAAGGAAGAGGAGGAAGAGAGAGAGTACCTCCCCCGAGCAGGGGATAAAGATAAAGGGATGGACCTAGACAAAGCTTATGGAAGGATCATCAGAAAGGAGTGGCAGAACCCCCAAGAGAGCCTCCAGGATGTCTAAATCTCAACTTTCTCTTTATTCTTTATATAAGAAAAAGAACTCCGTCCTGGCCACTCCAAAGGTGGATGCAGCAGCGGCGTTTCTCTCCAGGAACTCTGTGTTTCCCATGGAAGGAGAGTGCTTTCCCCAGGTTCCAACGGACAAGGGAATAGACTCTAGCTTGAGGAGAAATTTTGAAGAAGTGTCCTCGATTATCAAAATGGCCATGCTCACTTCATATTTCTCAAGAGCCCTGATGGTATGAATAAAGAGGGCATCAGACCCGGGAGTCTCCGAAAAGATGACCAGGGTCCTATCCACAAGAATACAATTAGCCTATTCCTTCATAGCAGACTCATCCACCGACATGCTCTGCTGGACCTCCAGAGCAGCAGCTTCTAATGTGGCAGCCTGTCGCTGCTTATGGCTAAGATCATGGAAAGGAGACAACACCTCCAAGAATGCGTTAGTCGGCAGCACCTTTCAGGGACGCAAACTATTCGGAATTCGTTTCGATAAGGTACTAGCTGACGCAGCGGACAAATCCAAGAAGCATACCCTGCAGAGTGTAGGGGTGCAAAAGAAGAATTTTCGTCCCTTTGGCGTATCACATGGCTCGAGCGGGAATTCCAGACGTCCCTTCTTCCCACACAGAGGGAATCAGCAGAGGTACAGACCTCGATGGCAGAAGCAGAAGGGTAATGATAACAGAACCAAGCAACGACTGGGGGCGGGCCGCCCTAAGTTGGATGCATGACTGCTCAAACCCCGACCTCCCCGAGCAAGCAAAGCTGGGGGGGAGGCTGCAATGGTTCGCAACACAATGGGCGAACTCTACCACAGACGCCTGGCACTGAGGACCATTCATTGGGGATATGCAATAGAATTCCAGCACTCACCCCACCAGTACTTCTGTGCATTGCCGGTATCCACCAACAGGGACAAACAAACTGCCATGCAATCAGAGATCACACGACTCCAGGCCATCAGAGCCATAGAGGAAGTGCCGATCCACGAACGCGGACAGGGACTCTACTCCATCTTATTTCTGGTACCAAAAAAGGACAACGAATGGAGAGCGGTCTTAGACCTGAAGATCCTAAACGAGGTTCTCAAGGTACAGAAATTCAGGGTGGAGACCCTGCAGTCAATACGGACAGCAATCGCCCAAGGGGAATGGCTGACGGCGCTCGACCTAAAGGAGGCCTATCTCCACGTCCCCATACCGGCCTCCCACAGATAGTCGCTACAATTCAGTTACGCACAGCAGCACTGGCAGTACACAGCCCTACCGTTCAGCCTGGCGACTTCACCGAGGACGTTCACCAACGTGTTGATTACCCTTGTAGCGAACCTACGAACAGAGGGAATAAAAATACACCCGTACCTCGACGACATCCTCGTCAGATCACCGACAGAAGAACAAGCGTGAACAGATCTACACAGAGTCATCGAATATCTTCAGCAACACGGTTTCATAATCAACCGCAAGAAGAGCCATCTGGTCCCATCACAAACCCTGGAACACCTGGGGGTGGTACTAGACACCAGGAAGAGCAGACTGTTTCTCTCAATACAGAGACAACAGAAACAAATCTTGCTGATCCAGCAAATCTCAACGACACACAAGGCCAAGCTGAAAACTCTGGTGAGCCTGCTGGGAGCCATGACATCCTGCTTGCGCATTGTACAATGGGCCAGATTCCATTTCAGGACCCTACAATGCTTCCTGCGACCATGGCAGGACGCACTGACCCAGGAAGAAAATCCCTGGCTCTTAATTCCGACAGCACTGAAGAGATCACTAACATGGTGGTCACAACCGCACAGGTTCGTGATTGGGATGCCACTCTCCGATCCGATAAGAACAGTGGTCACAACAGACGCAAGTCTCCAAGGTTGGGGGGTTCACACAGAAGGTCGGACGGCACAAGGCAAGTGGCTCCCTTGGGAGAAGAGACACCACATCAACTGGTTAGAATTGCGGGCAATCTACCTGGCCCTGAGAGACATGGCACCGATGCTGAGAGGGAAAGATGTAATAGTATATACGGACAACACAGTAGCAAAGGCCTACGTAAACCATCAAGGGGGTTCGAGATCCGAGGTGCTCCACCAGATGGCAACCATCCTCATCAGGTGGGCAGAGAACAATTTAGAATCTCTCAGAGAGATTCACATCAAGGGCCAAGCCAACATCCAGGCCGATTGGCTCAGCCGCGTACAACTGGATCAGGGAGAGTGGTCTCTTCATCCCAAAGCATTCAAGACCATAATCAGATGGTTCGGAACCCCCTCAATAGACCTGTTTGCCTCTCCAGACAACACGAAGTTGGAACTCTTCATATCCCGACATCCGAACCACAAAGCGATCGCCTTTGACGCACTGAACTGTGTATGACCTCAGGGCCTCCTATACGTCTTCCCTCCATTTCCGCTCATCCAACGGACAATAGCGAAGGTCAGGAAAGAGCGGGCAACCACCATTCTGGTGGCTCCCTACTGGCCACGGAGACCGTGGTTTGCGGACTTACAAGACCTCAGCCAGGAACCTCCACTCAGACTACCATTCAGGACAGACCTCCTATCACAAGGTCCAGTCCTCTACAACAAACCAGAGTCTCTCAAACTGGCAGCCTGGCTATTGAGAGGAGAGCCTTAGAAAAGCTAGGTTATTCCAGTAGGGTCTTGGACACACTGCTCCAGTCTAGGTGTCCAGCAACTAAGCGCATATACTAGAGCACCTGGGCCTCCTTTGCGAGGTAGTGTGAGGCTAAACTGTTTAATCCAGAGAGGGCTTCAGTTAGGATTGTATTAGATTTCCTACAGGAAGGACTGGAGAAATGGCAAAAACCCAACACCCTCCAGAGACAGGTCGCAGCCTTGAATAGTGTGCTAGGTACCTTAAGGGGTCACAAGGTATCGGGACACCCTCATATAGTGCGTTTCCTGAGGACGGCGAAAATTTTCTCGCCACCGGTAATCCAGAGGTTCTCTTCATGGAAGGCCCTATTCGTATCCTTTAGTCCTCAAAGAAAGGGACTGAAAGCTTCCAAATCCTTAATAGCGAGGTGGATAACTCTCTGTTTATCTGAGGTCTATAAAGCGAAAGGAAAGACCCCACCAGCGGGGATATTTGCTCACTCCCTTAGGGGTGCAGCAACTTCTCAAGCCTTTCGCAACACTGCCTCATACGGGGAGAGATGCCGCACCGCGGCATGGTCTTCAGTGCATTCCTTTACAAGACACTATAGGATTCCACTGCAAGACTCAGCTGAGGCGGCCTTCGGCAGAAGGGTGCTGCAGGCAGTTCTGTAGAGGGTCCTCACGTACCTTAGGGCCACAAGCTCTACCGAGACCTCCCTCCTACAGTTTTTACTTTATCCCTCCCTCTGATTATGACTGGGGCACTGCTCTGGTACGTCCCTACTGTCCTGTCTGGACGGCCAGGATGATCCCCTGGGAGAAAGGAAAATTGGGCACTTACTTCTGAATTTTCCTTCTGCAGGGGGATCCTCCTGGACGGCCAGTCCCCACCCGGAGTGAGGTCAACTCTGTGGTCTATTCAGAGGAAGAGGGTCCAAGAACCTGGACGTCTCTCAGACGTTGAGGACAGGGTTACGGGTATAGTTAGCAGGGGTAAAATTAGATTAGCCTCGATAGTTAATAAGGTTAAAGTTTAAAGACTAGATCGTTAGAGGAAGAATAGAGCTCAACAGGACTGGGGAGCTGAGGATAGATCCCTTGTAGTAGGTTCCTCAGAGTTGATTGTCTGCCTCCTACCGGTAGTTGGCGGGATCTACCCTACTGTCCTGACTGGCCGTCCAGGAGGATCCCCCCCGCAGAAGGAAAATTCAGAGGTAAGTGCCCAATTTTCCTATTTAGTTGCTAAGTGACCCTTTTGTCAGTAAGAGTCAACATTAACATTAAATTGACCTTTTTGCAGTAAGGTTGCTATCTAAAGGCAGATATGGAGTCATCTCAGAGGAATACAAAGATAATTAGATAGAATCACTAATTGTTTGGTAAACACTTGTCATCCCAGTTGAAAACTCAGCTTCTATTCCTGTGTAGTTGGTAGTGTTAATGTTGTGGACACCGTGGAGCATTACTGACCCCTGCTGCATTTTGTTTTATTCCTATTCATGTCCTCCCCCCCACAAAATCTTGATACAGTGTGAATTTTGTTTCTAGACAGTTATTGTCCTTTTCAAATTAACCCCCTTTTTTGTTTTGTTTTGGGTTTTTTAATTATGGCTGAATTGGAGTCTGTTTGACCCCAACACTGGATTAGTACAGTGGACATATCCAACTTGTTAGGATTAAGTATTGTACATTAAAAGATTTCAAAACTGCGTACATTCTCATGGTATTAATACTTTTACGACATCTCCGTTTTTTGAACAGCTTCTTGGGGAAGTCAGGATGATATCTTACTAAAACTTCATGGGGAATTTTAGAGAGGCAGAATATATCCATTGGAATTAGAACTGGAGCAGAACAGCATGATTAACTTCTTTACACTGAGAGAATATCAAGTTCTTCATCAGTGATTAATTATGAGTTGAGAATGAGATTGCAGTTTATAGAGTCATGACTGCTTCAGTGCACTTATCAAGGCACTATATTCAGGACAGATAGCTTAATTCAGTAAGGCAAGAACTAGGAAACTGAGTGAGCATGAAGGATTTGGCTTGCCTGTGAACTGCAAGCAAGCACGGTATAGTTTCTGATGACTGGAGTAGAAATCATGTGTGTGTGTTCCCCCTCCCCCCCTTTTTCTGGTGTTTCAGATCAGCTGTCCCGTTTGCACATGATCCTGAAGCCTTTCATGTTGAGAAGAATCAAGAAAGATGTGGAAAACGAGCTGTCAGACAAGGTGCAAAACAGAATAAGTTGGGAAAACGCACAGCATATTTGGCTTTCTTTCACTGCTTCCATTTCAGAGTTTTTAATGTGTGCAATTTTTTGAGGTCTATGTTTCTTCAATTTAACCAAAGGTCAGAAAGCATCATACTTCACGTCCCTTTTATTTCTGTCATTACATTCAAATGATATCAGACCTGCATTTCACTGGAACTCTCAACACCTAATGATGAGTTCACTTTCTAGAAGTGTTCATACAAATAATTGCAAATAAAAGGCCCTTAAAACTCAGCAAGCTGACAGAAGATTCAGTACATGAACAAAAGCACTAAAAATATCTAGAAGAAACAACAAAATATGATGATTAGTTAGTGCCTCCTGAAAGTGTGTAGTTTGTGGTGCTCTGTCCATCCCTCATTGTCAATACCCACCAATTGTTGCATATTCTTCCTTTGAAAGAGCAGTTTGGTAAAGCAGGAATTGTCAGACTTGTTCTAGCAGGTACCACATGCCGATGAATAGAGAGAGGTCCTTGTGGATACCTTCCCACCATTCACAATTACATAACATTCATGTGGCAACTACAGCTATTGTTTACATGGAAAAGTAGTATTAGTAAAGTCATTACTTAAAGATGTTTTCAAACAGTTTAGTAGCTGGAGACAGGAGAACCAGAATCATAAGACCAGCTAATTTCCCTTACGAACAAATAGCTCGTAAGGTGCTGATGTCTTTTAGTGGGCCTGCAATGTAAATAATACGATACTATACCTTAAAGCAGAAATACTAGCTTTATTCAGGAAATCAAGAGAGAAAATTTAGCTTGGTTGAAAGTCAGGCAGTTTCAAAGTTATGTTAAAGCCAATTTTGTAATCTCAGAAAAATGTTCAAACCTTTTTTTGAAATCTAGAATTGACTCTAAAGGTTTTCATTGGCTGCTAAGGAGGTCGTTCTATTTCACACATTTTGTGAACACTGTAGTTGACTTGCTGCTCCCTGTGATTTGTGTGATGGTTAGATAGAATATATTCTGTATTATGGTGTTGGTCCTTTCTGTGAACACGAATGAGTGTTAAGAGCCAAAAGGGCAGGTGCAGGACTGACAATGATGGGAAAGAGATTTCTGCCTGACAGCCAATTTAAGTGTTTCTCTTGCCAGCAAAAAGCTTTCCAAATTTGGGGGAAAAAATCATACCTACATTTGTACTCTGGGAGGCTGGTTTACATGTTTACTAAATTTAATTTGAGATTTATCTGTATTCATTTAGGGCTTTGCCCTTGCTTCCTAATTAGGGTAAAGCTCCTATTTGTAGGCATAGAAGGCAGGTGAGCAGAAAGGAACATGGTTCTTGCTATGTTGTAACTTTGCCAGAGAATAAAGGAAATTCTACCTCACAGCTACCACTTCCAAAATGTTTCTTCTTGAATCATGACTGAATGGTATAGAGCCTATCATACACTGTACGCCTACATGAGTTCAGGAGCCAGGTGCTTCATTTGATATTTAAATCACTACTTCTATGCACAAGGGCAGCAATAGCATACAAAACTCCACGCTCTGTAGGTAGGCCTGGTTTAACACCTTGGATATTCCTGGAGCAGTATGAAGTGGTGGCAAGGAATTAACTCATTTTCTCCACAGTAGATGTTCATGCTTTCCTGTGCCTCTGTTCCTGTGGGTTCAGACGGCAGAGCACCCTTTACCTAGATTCCTCCAATACCTAGCATCTAGGATTTGTGGAGGCTTAATTTTAAGTAAGTGGCAGTTTGGGGGATCCTTTGCTGTATGAGAGTTGTTTTCAACCTTTTCTATAAAAGGACCCATCTCGCTTAGGAATATGAAATCCCATCATATCTGTTGATGGCTTCCAAAGGGAGTTTTAGCCCTCTGTTTAGCACAGCTTTATCATAGAAGAGACCCTCTTCCTGGCTGCTTATCTGGGACACTCCTGGGAGCTTCTTATCTAGTGTCCTCAGCCAAGAAAGGCATCCTATGATAGAATCTGGATCGTCGAATTATAGAAATGAATGCAAGTGCCTGTGATTTCTCTGAGATAGTTGTTTGAGTGGGGATCGGTGCACTCACGCTGTTGGGTCTGTGCCTGCGCAGATCGGCTCCGGGACATTTCTGAAAGCAGTACATCCATCGCGTACCACGGCTCCTCCCCTTGCGTCTTGTGCCGTCTCCTAATGATCTAAATAGGAGGGGCGGAGCGCGAGTTACTTCAGTTCCTTCCAACCACCACAGCAGTTGGCATATAGGGACAGCTCTGTGATTTGTGTTCCACAAATCACCTTGCAACAATTCATCTCACCATGGTAAATAAATAATCAGAAAAAATAGAGGGTACATCCTTTCCTCCAAGAGGGGTCCAGCCTCAGCTGTTCACATGGCTACTCTGACCCAAAAAAGGGGTTAAAAAAATGTACAGAATGTCTAATATCAGTTCCTTTTATTGACACACACACACACACCCATGACTTATGCATTATTTGCCTTGGCGAGGTTCACAGATCCACGACCTGCTCGGCTTTTGCTAGCCTCGCTACAAGGATTTTATGGGACCAAAAAAATACGCTTACAATTCCTGTTGAGAAAAGAGTGCTTGAGGCACCTGCAGAGCTCAAAAAACTTTGCCACTCCAATATCATTCCATTGAGCAAGCTTCATACTCCCCAGTACCGTACCACCATCATACTCCCCAGTACCAGACCTCAGCCTGGCACCATGTCCAGCCGCATCAACTTCCCTGGCATGGACACCACCCTCCACACCGACACCTACCTTAGTCAAGACTCCATCTCCTGCACCATCTCCTACAGTGCAGCCCTGGGATCGCCTACCTCCGTGAAGAGCCTCCTGGCACCAAGGAAATCATGCTCCCCAAAGCTGAAAAAGACAAAACCAGTAATTTCATCCCCATTGTGCAAAAAAACCCAAACGAAAAGCATAAAAAGACAACCAGCCACAGGACGCTGGACAAACCTACAAAGAAGGAGAGAGAATACACAAGGACATGACCATCCCTCTCCTAACAAAATAAATAAGACGACATCTCTACACGAGAAGAAACCACATAACATCTGTGGCTCTCCAGAAACTCCCTTCTTTGTTCCACATATTCCATATGGAACACCGAGGGAGTCTCCTCGCCTCTTACCTGATTCTTTACTCTCTTCTTCATATTTAGATGTGGAGGAAGGCCACGCAGCCCTCCATATGACTTTCTCAGGCCACCACAACTTGCACGAGAGGGATAGACAAAAAACGCTTCCCTGGCATGGGCAGCACAAAGGCAGTGGGGCCCATGGATGTACTGTCAATCATCAAAATACCACCAACCACATGGGACCTCCCATATCACTCTGTACATACAGTATTATTCTAGGATTTCCACTGTGAATGTGAAAGGTCAGAACTGTCCACCTCCCTTGGGAGACCGCACCATTGCCACAGAGTTTTTCTCCCACAATAGTAGAGGCCCAAACCTTTTTATGCAGATAGCAAAGGCATTAAAAGAAATGTTGGTAAATAATACACAGCAAGTGCCCACTACTTCTGCTGTACAAATTATACCATCCACGATATCTGCTGCACAGGCAGACATAAACCCAATTCCTCCAGCAAAATCCTTACCACCATTGCCAAACACGCACCCCCAGCACCATCGCATTTCTCGGTTATCTCAGCTCTGCCTGTTTTGACAACAACATCTTGCCCTCCAGAACCGTGCATCCAACCTACAGTACCTCTGGTACCGGACCTTCTTCTCCCACTAGCACCAACCAGTTCTTCTCCCACTTGCACCACCTACAGCACTGATAGACACTTAACAAAAGGAATCGCCTTTGACAACTCCTAACGCATCAAAAGCCAGTTCCTTAAATGATCTGGCCTCACCATCGTCAGACTGCATTTCTGATCCAACACGTGTCCATAGCAGAAGATTATAAAAAGTTTCAATCTCTAATCTCCAAGATGACCACCTCCTTGAGCCTAAAGACCGTTCCAGTTGAAGAGGAAGAAGAGGATCCCATATGTAAGATTCTCCATAAACCCACTTCAACCAAAGACACTTTACCATTATCTGAAAAGCTTATGAAAAACTCCAGACCACACTGGCAAACTCTTATCAAACACCACACCTATAGATGCACAGTTCAGTGCCTTCTATCCGGTACTGACAGAAAACCATGAGATGTTTCTCAAACATCGTACCAAACCTGTGGTGGTCCAAGCAGAAAAACAGAATAGAGCAAACGAGATGCCATCAAAGAAAGGAGGAAAACTGATATTTTTGGTAAATCCTTCTCCTCTTCTACAATGATATTACGAGCATCAAATTATGCATTGGCGATGCGTACTTACCAACACTTATTATAGGACAACTTAGGTTTAATTTGACACCCATTTGCAACCAAAGTTCTTAAACTCCACTGTAATAGAGGAGAAGCAGTTCTACACACGCTTGATGTAAAGAGGGCTTTGTTCTTTTACCGTCAGAGGACTAAAGCATTTAGAAAGGACACTTCCCTATTGGTTAGCACTTGAGGTCCCTTGGATTTAAGGGTTCATTCCATCAGAGCCATGGCAACTTCTCCCTCCTGTTTTCAGAGGTTCCCATTAGACCTTTGTTAAGCATTATGCCTTGGACTTGGCATCATGCTCCGATGCTGGCCTTGGGAGGGCAGTCCTGTGGTCTCTCTTCAAATAGGTTTTGATCTCTCCCTGTGAGGCTTACTGCTGGACACACTCCCAACAGTGTGAGTGCATGGAGCCCCACTTGAAGAAACTAAAGTTATTAACCTGTAACCTTGGGATTTTCAAGATGGACTCAGTCACTCACACCACCCACCGACCTTCTTCTCTACATCAGAGCCCTAGTTGAAGTGGATTCTCTGATGTTGGGTTGTAAGTAATTGAAGTAACTCGTGCTCCACCCCTCCTATTTATTGTTATATAAATAACTATATTTAGTTGTATTACTATATTTATAAATAACTGTTTGTAGTTATATAAATAACTATAAATAGGAGCCTGCCAAAAGTGCGAGACGCAAGGGGCGGGGCTGCGATGCATGATGGATGAACTGCTTTCAGAAAAGTCCAGGAGTCGACCTGTGCAGGAGCAGACCCAACAATGTGAGTGACATCCCATCTCAAAGAACCAAGGTTACAGGTGAGTAACCCTAGTTTTTGTCTGATATGGTTGTACATGGGCTGTGTGTGTTGAACTTTGATATGGTATTGTTCTCCTTTGGTGACAGAATAGGACCACTAATCCCATTCTTTTCTTTCAGATTGAGATTCTTATGTACTGCCAGCAGACCAGTCGACAGAAGCTACTGTATCAAGCCCTAAAGAACAAAATCTCTATCGATGATCTGTTGCAGTCCTCCATGGGCACTACCCAGCAAGCACAGAACACCACTAGTAGCCTCATGAACCTAGTCATGCAGTTCAGGAAGGTGATCTTAACTTTAGCAAATACTGTAAAAGCACCAGCTAATCCCTGGTGTACGCATCTTGGAAATGCTATACCATCTAGCCACATTTTATATATACAAGCTATATATAGCTTTCTGGTGGAAGTCTGGCAAGTTGTATTCAGCCCTCAGTCATGCCCCTGATGCACTGTTTATGGCCATTAGCTGGAAAGTCACTTCCAGCTGAACCCTTGCTTTTTAGTGAAGGAAGGAATCATCGTGGGAAGAGTGAATATTCCTTTTGGGAAGAAGATTCAATAAAGGGTAATGTGGCAGGAAATGATACTGTGCAGTGTCCAAACTGTAGTTACAAACAGTATCAAATTAACACACAGGCTGGGAGCCCACCAGACCCTGGGGCTGCTCCATAGCACGCACCCACACCCACCTTGTGTAATCTCTGTGAGGACCCCAGCAGACAGGTTGGAGGTTTCCCGACTCCGGTCTACTCTCGCACCACGGTCCCCACCACCACCATAGAATTGCAGTTGCTCCCGCAACCACTCTAGACTGTGACCTGCAACTCCATGGTGGGGAACACAACCTGCCTCGTGGCCCCCGTATCGAAGAGGAGGAAGCCCCAGGGCAGTGTGTTGCCCCAGTTCAGGCCAGGTTACCCTGCATGGTGTGTTCCACCATTCTGGGGATGACACCTTGCAGAGCTGCCCTGGCCCAAACTGGGGCAAACATCTGGCAGCTGCCCTTCCCACAGGCAGGTAAATCCAGGGCAAAGGGGGGGTCAATGTAAAGCCCCATCTCATGTGATAAAACCCATAATTGACACTTTGTAAGATCAGGCAGCTTTCCATACTGGGGGTGGAGTGGGGGATGCTGCATATGCCAAGTTTAATTTCCCAGCAGTTGTTGTGTCTGTTCTTCTCTTACGTAGGTGTGCAATCACCCAGAGCTGTTTGAACGGCAAGAAACATGGTCTCCGTTTCATATTTCTCTAAAGCCATACCTTATTTCAAAGTTCATCTACCGTCATGGGCAGATCAGGGTGTTTAACCACTCACGAGATAGGTAAAGCTATCTTGGTATTCCCTCCAATTTTGTTTTTGCTTTAAAGGTGTGTCTCTTCTACTTGTACCTTTCTCTGCTCTTTGAGTCTGCAGTTGTTTGGCAAGCATTTCAGTAAGTCTTCCAAAATTACAGCTTTAAACCAAAATGTAGCTGCTGAAGCTCTTAACTATAAATTGAGAAAATAATTAGGGAATAGGTCAGTTCTATGTAGTCTTTATTCCATAGGGCTGAATTGCTTTGTGTATATCTTGTTACACAAAAAAGAAAGACTAATCTATTGTGGAGCATGGCTCCCTGAATTTTGTGTACAGCTGTTTTGAGAAGATTTTTGAGATGTTACTTCACTCAGCTACTTTCAGAATACCCCATGTTGCCTTGCCCTCCTTGCTGAGGAGTGCTGGCATAGCGTCCTCTGGAGGTGTTAACTCCTTTTCAGCGAGTGGGGTGAAGTGAGATGTCGCTAGAAAAGAGAGGCACTGCTTTCTTTCCTCCCCCTGCTGGTGGCCATATTTGTTCTGTCTTGATTGATTTTGGCTGGCTTGCAGCCCACCAAGGCTCAAACTCTGCTGTTTCTTCATTGCACCTGCTACTAAGCGACCAGTGAAACTTTGAAATACTTTGAACTGTGTATTTATAGACTTATAAGGATACATTTAAGCATTAAATTAATCCACAAAGTCTGGCTCTTGTTTTTTTCAGCAGTTAAACATCCAATGTCTGATGTGGCAGATACACAGATCTGATGCATCTCTTCTGTGGCAGAGTTGTGGTCATCGCTAGCTCTTTAATTGAGCTTAGCAAGTCAAGAAGAGTTGGATAAAGAAATTTAGCCTTCCTCCTGTTTTGCTGATGATATGTAACAGAATTGAGCTTTAATAGAGCTTAGGAAGAACCTGGCTTCCCTTGAGTGGCTTTTCACAGGGGAGAAAGCTGTCCGTGTTGTAACATGATATGCTGTGAACATCTTCCTGCACTTAGGCAGCTAAAAGCACTTTGGGCCAAGGGGAAAGAGTTGCTTGAGTGCAGTCTTCTGGATCCCCCATCTTCGGCTGGACCTGGTTAATTTTTACATCATTCATTTATGAGAAAATGTTTAGGGGAGTAGAACATAGTTCTGCCATTATTTATTTGTAGAGGCTTGAATTAGCTCTTTTTCCCAATATAAAAAATCCACAAATCATTCTGTCCTCTGGATAAGTTAACTGCAGTACACTTTGGCTAATGTTTTTCACCAACTTATCCTGCAGTAACAGAAATCAGATTGTTTAACACAAAAGTGTAAAAGCTGGAGGCTCCATAATTACGTGGGAATTAAAATGATCCTTCAGTTCTGTAGTTGGGGAGAGAGCCTTTTTGATTTTGACTTCTTGACTAAATGTGATCTAAGTTAGCGCACTCATCATTTTATTTTGTGTTGTTTATTTTCAGGTGGTTACGGGTTTTACTTTCGCCATTCGCTCCGGACCACATCCAGCAGTCTCTCTTCAATAGGAAGGGTAGGTTTACAGTCCTGGGAAAGCAGTTAGGGCATTTAGCACATTTCAGCGTGTCATTGCAAGCTGTGTTGTTTGAGAGGGAGAATTCAATGAAGTTAACTTTTCCTTAGAACCATGGGGTCCGTCTTTGCTTGTGCAGCCATTATTCATTAAGAACCTTTTAATGCTCAGTACTTGACATGAAGTCTTGAGGCTTGCCTCAATTGATCATTAAGGGGTACGGTAGAAAGGCAATCTGCAAAAGCTGTGAGCTGCATCTTCCTGCTGCTGTCCTTTTCCCCGTTTATACTCTCAGTTTAAAGGAGTTAATGTGATATTTGGCATCCTTTCTACCTTGTCAATGCTTTATTTCGAGCCACGTGCCAACATCTTCCTATGGCCAAGAGCCACAAGACATGCACTTGTGACCCTTTGAAGCATCTCACAGGCAGAGCCTTTCCTGCAGGGTGATTGGCTGGCTGGTGGAGCCAGTGCTCTGCAGTCCTGGCTTCTGAGATTCTGAGGAGCTGCTGCAATTTTAGCAGCTTGCTTCGCTGGGTGCAATGAAGAAAGATGCAGGATCATTAAGGCAGCATGGGGCCCGAGACAAGCCCTGTCCAAGAGCCACACTTGAACTTCCCAAGAGCCACGTGCGGCTTCCAAGCCACATTTTGCCTGTTACTGCTATATTTCATAGGCTCAATCTTCGGAACATTTCAGTGCAGTTTTACAGCACATTTAAGGTTGTGCAGGCTTTCTCTTTCCCACAAGCAAATAGGAGCACATGCACAACCGTGAATTAAACTGCAAGACCGCTGATAGATCCAAGTCGAAAACAATTTGAATGAAAAACTAATCAAGCGTTTGCCTATTTAAGTTACTTAAATAGGCCATTTTAAATTACTTTTTACTTTTGCCTTTTTAAGTTACTTTCTACTCTCCAAATCTTTTTAGAGAGAACTTACAGGGAGACGGGGCAAATCCATGAAAGGGTTGAGGAGTAGGAGGAGTTTACAAAAGCTTCACTTATGCATTAAAATCTGTTAAGAATGGATCCCTGTAGTTGTGCAAAGTCCCACTAAAGTCATAAGATCTTCTCATATCAGCTGTAGGGACTGGGGTGGTGATTACAGGTATCTGATTGGAACTGAAGTCTAATGCTCCTCTGCATAGACTTAATCGTCTCCATAGTTTCTTCAGTAGATCTTCATGAGTTTTGGCATTGATAATGGATCTTCTGCTTGAGAAAGTTTGCGTTAACCAAGTGGGGGGAAATGTAAAAATGGTAGAGAATATGAGGATAAGGAGGTGCAGATCTTCTTGCATCTTTAGTAGTCTTTCTTTGTCTGGACCAGAATTTGATATGAAGTCAGTGTACAGTAATCAAACTTAAATTTTCAGCATCCCCCAAATGTCCAGGCTAAGTTGGTTGTTCTATTATCGTGCACTGTTTTTGCAGTAGAAGATTGGAATGTCTTAGAACATAGAATCAGAGTTCTTCAGAACTGGGTCATACGTGTTCATTGTTCCTTGCTTGCAGATGTTTAATGGATGTCAGTCTTAACTTTGTAATTTTTGTGCTCCAGGTACCAACGAAGAAAGCTGTTTTTCTTTCCTGCGGTTTATTGATGTTTCTCCAGCCGAAATGGCAAACCTCATGCATCAGGGACATCTAACCAGGTGAGGAAAGCTCACAAATTTGTTGAATTTTAACAAGAAATATAGAGAAGAATTACATGCACTTAAATTTTCTTGGGCTTTGAATATTTGTTCATTTACCTTACAGCAGTACTTAGCAGCCCCAGCCAGGCTAGGGAATCTTGCTGTGCTAGATACTGTATCCACACATACTGAATGGCCAACTCTGCTTTGAAGAGCTTTCACCAGTGGTTCTCAATTCTTTTCAGGCAGTAACCTTACTGAGAGTAAAGGAATCTTCATATTCTCCTCTTACCTCCTTCTCCTCCTCCGCTGGGTAGCTCTGCTGCTGGCCGATAGGAGGCAGATGATCATGTTTTTCTTCTGCGCATGCGCTAGGAACTACCCGGTTCTCCAGTCTGTTCATCTGCCTCCCGGCCGGTAGGACACTTCCAGCGCAGCTCCCTGAAGAAACAAACAACAAACAGTCAGTAGTTGTGGGGGAAGGGAATATTCCCTAACTAACCCCTCGGGGTATTTATGCGGCAGAGCTAATCTTCTCCGCTTCCCACTCTAACCTCCCCTTTTTATTTACTAGCTCCGGGGCGGCCCGGCCGCGCCCGCGAGCTTAAGCCGGGCTGTAAATTGACTACAAAGGAGCTTGTTTGCTTCAACAANATACCCTTGACCTGATGTTCTGCACCGGCCTTGAGGTGGGGGATCCGGTGGTGGGGGATGTAATGGTTTTACCCCTGTCATGGACAGATCATTACCGCCTCCGGACTGGTCTCCTGGTGCATGTCTGCCCCTGGAAGGGTGCAGGATCAGTTTGTTGGGTCCGGTCCCGGAGACTTATGGAATCAGAGAGGTTCCGGAATGCTCTAGGGGAAATGCCTCCTGATCTTGATGATCGCTCACTCGATGACCTCATTGCCTTCTGGGACAGCTTGCTGGCTGAGGCTATTGACTGAACGGCTCTCAAGTGTCTGCTTCCAGAAAGCTGACGGCAGGGGTCGCCATGGTTCACAGAGGACCTCCGCTGGATGAACGGCGGTTGGAGCGATGGTGGTGCCAAACTCGTGCTGAAGCTGACCGATTGCAGCATAAAGCTAGTTTAAGAGCATATGCTGTTGCGCTTTGGGTAGCAAAGGAAAGGTTCTTTGTTACCCTGATTGCATCTGCAAAGTCATGTCCAGCGGAGCTTTTCCAAGTGGTGCAGAGGCTGGTCAGTCCGGCCTCTCTCCGCCTAGAACTGGAATTTTCTAGTGCCCGCTGTGACATGTTTGCTGACTTTTTTGCAGACAAAATCGCCCAAATTCACCACGATCTCGACGCTGCATTT
Organism: Sphenodon punctatus; assembly: GCA_003113815.1. Lineage (NCBI taxonomy): Eukaryota > Metazoa > Chordata > Lepidosauria > Sphenodontia > Sphenodontidae > Sphenodon > Sphenodon punctatus. The sequence goes on along the minus strand of QEPC01015005.1, from coordinate 2,135,195 downwards.
ATGACAGTGGACGAATCAGAGGTACAGGAAGCCCCGCCATGTCTGTTGTTGTGTGATCAGTTTCAGTGGGTGTTGCCCGCTGACGTGGCGGATGTTCCTAATGGGGACGGGCCGCCATGAGCACATTACACCTGTGCTCCGTACTCTGCACTGGCGGCCTATTGTCTTCCGGGCCCAATTCAAGGTGCTGGTTATGACCTATAAAGCCCTAAACGGCCTGGGTCCTGTTTACCTGCGAGACTGTCTCAGGCCTCGGGTCATTTCGCGGCCCTTGAGGTCAGCTGGGGGCACCCAGCTCAAACTCCCCTGGGTATGCCGGGTGGTGACGGCAGAGAAGCCATTCTCGGTGGCTGCACCTCGGCTGTGGAATTCCCTCCCACTGGAGGCCTGTCTGTTCCCAGAGCTCCCCCCTTTCCATAGATGTTGTTAGACCTGGTTGTTCCGCCAGGTCTTTGGGGAGGGGGATGGGTAGGGCAGGGTGGGTAGTGGTTTTATTTGCCTTGCTGCTGAAATTGCTAGGTGTCCATTTTATATTTTTATAGACTGTATTAGATGGTTTTATTATTGTTATTTTATGTTTTATGCTGTGTGCTGCCCCGAGCTGCTGAAGTGCAGGAGGGTGCAGGATAAAAGTTTAGTATAAATGAATAAATAAATAAATAAATAACAGACCAGTCTTTTCCTTGCTTTAAAATTCCTAACAGAGGCTGCATGGTGTGTGCAAGATCCTGTAGTGGGATTAGGAGGCTTAAACTTTACTCATGCTCTGCCAATGATGTACTGTGTGACCTTTGGGAAGTCACGTCACTTCTTTGGTGTTATCCACATAAGTAGATAAGGGGCTGTTAAAAGGAACAGCAGTCACAGGGCTGTTTGTATCCCCTATCCACATTGGTTCAGGTAAGCAAAGATGAGAGTTAATAGACCCTATTCCTAGATTACCCACACTTGTTAAAAAAGGTAATTGTGATAGGGCAACACCTCACCAGGTATAAGTCTTGACATGATCAGGGTCTCAACAGTTGTTTTCACTCAGGGAATCAGCTCACATCAGTCACTGTTATTACTCAATTAGTTCATATTCTCAACACACACAGTCTTTTGGCTAGGCCTTCAGCCTCTGCCTCATTATCATTTGCCTCGCTAATGCCTCTCTAATGCCAGGAAACACCTTCTAGCTTACGCACAGTTTCTTAAGTCATTTGGGCTTAAGGCTCTCTTCCTCTGGCCCCCAAGCAAGCCTGCCAAAACCCAGCACCACCCTCTGGGCTTACTCTAGAGACAGAGCTCCATTACCCAGCTCCTGCCGTTGGCTGCCTTTCTCGAAGACCAAGCACCAGTCCACAGCTGCTAGTCAATTAGGTGCTGTCCCACACTCCTAGCAGCACCTGCAGCATCACTAGCCCAGTCAATCACTAGCCCAGGCTAGCTGCCTCTTAAAGGGCTCACGACCCACAGGGACTCTGAACAGCTACAGTAACAGACATCCCTTTTGCTTTGTTGCTACAAACCCTCTGCTCCTGTAGGATGCAATAAGGAGATTACTGTCCCAAGTAGGTAATGTGTGTAAACATGCCCTTTGTGTTTCTTTCCTCTTTGATGTATTACTTACTTAGACTTATTATTCACATAGCACTGTGTTAGAGTGGGTAGTGGTACAAACACATATTATGAGTGTTGTGTGAATCCTTACCACTTCCCATGCCTTTCATAATCCCCTGGCTGCCACCAGATGCAAAGGGTTTACATATAAAGATCTGGCTCTAGCAAGAAACAATTATATGATTTTTTTTATTAATCCAGAGCTAACTTCAATCCTTGATACATAATTTCTTATCACTTCTTACCCCTGAGTGACCACAGGACTATGGCCAGTCTACTACTACTACTTATTTCTGTACAGATACACATAACATCAAGGACAGTCCCTGCAACAGACAGTTAAAAACAAGGGGCATTATATGAATCAAAGACTGCAAGATGCAGTTCATCCAGTCGTTAATTTATTCCAACTAAGATACTGAAGTTATGTATTCATTCAATTTTTACCTTTCCCTTCCCACAAAGGCTCAGGATGGCTCTGAGTAGTTACAATCTACAAGGCTATGACATGTAAACACATGGGTTTATGAATTAAAGGCAACCTTAAAAGAGATGAGCCTTTAGGCAGGCCTTGAATATGGACAGGAAGGTGGCCTGACATACTGCCTCAGGAACATTGTTTCAGGCATATGGCACAGTAAGGTGAAAGGCACGGGATTGAGAGTTGGCAATGGAGAAGGGCACAGATAAGAGCATCTTGCCTGATGGAGATCACGAGAAGGGTTGTAGGGGGAGATAAGGGAGGACAGGTATTGAGGGGCTGAAGAGTGAAGACATTTATAAGTGAGTAGAAGGAGTTTGAACCGTATGTGGAACCGGATAGGAAGCCAGCATAGTGACTTGAGAAGAGGGGTTACATAGTCACAGAGGAGTGCAAGGCAGGTGAGTCTCACAGCTGAATTTTGAATTGACTGTAGTGGAGCTAGATGGTTCAGTGGGAGGCCTGTAAGAAACAGCTTACAATAATTTAAGTAGAAGGTGATGACAGAATGGATAAGGGTTTTGGTAGCATGTTCAGAAAGGAAGGGACAGATTTTGGCAATGTTATAAAGAAAGAAATGACAAGTTTTGGCAGTGTTTTGGATGTGAGCAGAGAAGGAGAGGGAGGAATAAAGGATGACCCCAAGGTTACGGGCTGAGGGAACAGGAAGGACAGAGGTAGAGGAAGGCAGAAATGGGTTTAAGAACTTCCATCTTGGCCATATTAAGTTTAAGGTGACAGTGAGACAGCCAGGCAAGCTGAGATTTGGGAATGGATTCTGGGTGAGAGTTCTGGTGCAGAGAGGTAGATCTGCAAATCATCAGCAAAAAGATGGTACTGGAAGTCATGGGAAGAGATCAGATTACCAAGGGAACAAGCGTAGAGGGGGAGAAAAGGGCCCAGGACAGAGCCCTGGGGCACACCAACTAATAGTGGAATAGTGGTGGAGGAGGATCCACCAATGGATACACTAAATGTGTGGTGGGAGAGGTAGAAGGAGTATCAAGATAGGACGCAGTCCCGAAATCCAAAGGAAGACAGTGTGTTGAGGAGCAGATAGTGGTCAACAGTGTCAAAAGCAGCAGATAGGTCGAGGATGAAATTAGAATAATGGCCCCTGGCCTTGGCCATGAAGAGGTCATTGAAGAGTTGGACAAGGGCTGTCTCTGTGGAGTGAAGAGGGTGGAAGTCAGACTGGAGAGGATCAAGAATGGTCTGAGTCACAACAAAGTCAAGGCAGTGGACATGAAGGGCACACTCAAGCAGTTTGGAGGCAAAGGGAAGGAGGGAGACAGGATGATAGCTAAGAGCAAGTAGAGTCCAGTGAAGGTTTTTAAAATAGTGGTGTGACCACAGCATGTTGGTGGCAGGAATGGTTGCAGAGGAAAGTGGTAGCTTGAGGATGTGGCAGATGGAGGGGTTGACTGTAGAAGGGATGGAACTGAGGAGGTGAGTGGGGACTGGGTCAGGGGAACAAGTGGTAAGTTTGGAGGAGGAAAGAAGGTGGGAAATTTCCTCTTCTGTTACTGCTGAGAAAGGAGAGGGAATGGCAGGGGGTAATGAAAAGAAAGGGAAAGGAGGGGGGGATTAGCAGAGAGTTAAGCTAAGAAAGTCCTAGAGAATGGACTCCATACCATGCTATTTCCAGAATATTGCATGCAGAAATATCACAAGGACATTTCTCCATGATCTGTGCATTGTGGGAAATACCAGAGGGAAGTACCCGGGGGGGTGGGGGTGGGAGGGGTGGAAGAGACCATTGAAATACAGGGAAATCAGCTGTGAGACTGCATTGTTATATGACAAACACATTCAAAGAGCAAGAAGTGAGTTTGCAGGTGGGGAAGGGAGTTGTGTATCAGCCCTTTGTCTGTCCAGAATGTAAGCTAGACATTTCCGAAATTGGGGCTGAGTGCCAAGTGGGGTCACATCACCACATTTACCTAAACGTGGCCCTGACAACACTGGAGCTGTATAATTAGATAAATACATTTTCAAAGCTTGGGAAAGGAGAATTGGTTACCTACCTTCGGTGAATTCCTTTCTCTCTTACTCTCCTTCTCCTCCTCCGACCCTCCCTGCCAGACAGCATACAGTTCTTCTTGTACCAGCCTGCTACTTGTTCTTCCTCTGGTTCATCTGAGTTAGGCCCCGTTGGGCCCGAGTTCGCTTTTTTCTGTTTCCAGAGTTGGTGTTACTGTTGCATTAAGGATACTGTTCTAGGGGCACTCGGCTTGATTACTGACTGGAGAACTGGGTAGCTCCTAGCGCATGCGCAGAAGAAAAACATGATCATCTGCCTCCTATCGGCCAGCAGCAGAGCTACCCAGCGGAGGAGGAGAAGGAGAGTAAGAGAGAAAGGAATTCACCGAAGGTAGGTAACCAATTCTCCTTTCCCAAGCTTTGAAAATGTATTTATCTAATTATACAGCTCCAGTGTTGTCAGGGCCACGTTTAGGTAAATGTGGTGATGTGACCCCACTTGGCACTCAGCCCCTAGTTCGGAAATGTCTAGCTTACATTCTGGACAGACAAAGGGCTGATACACAACTCCCTTCCCCACCTGCAAACTCACTTCTTGCTCTTTGAATGTGTTTGTCATATAACAATGCAGTCTCACAGCTGATTTCCCTGTATTTCAATGGTCTCTTCCACCCCTCCCACCCCCACCCCCCCGGGTACTTCCCTCTGGTATTTCCCACAATGCACAGATCATGGAGAAATGTCCTTGTGATATTTCTGCATGCAATATTCTGGAAATAGCATGGTATGGAGTCCATTCTCTAGGACTTTCTTAGCTTAACTCTCTGCTAATCCCCCCCTCCTTTCCCTTTCTTTTCATTACCCCCTGCCATTCCCTCTCCTTTCTCAGCAGTAACAGAAGAGGAAATTTCCCACCTTCTTTCCTCCTCCAAACTTACCACTTGTTCCCCTGACCCAGTCCCCACTCACCTCCTCAGTTCCATCCCTTCTACAGTCAACCCCTCCATCTGCCACATCCTCAAGCTACCACTTTCCTCTGCAACCATTCCTGCCACCAACATGCTGTGGTCACACCACTATTTTAAAAACCTTCACTGGACTCTACTTGCTCTTAGCTATCATCCTGTCTCCCTCCTTCCCTTTGCCTCCAAACTGCTTGAGTGTGCCCTTCATGTCCACTGCCTTGACTTTGTTGTGACTCAGACCATTCTTGATCCTCTCCAGTCTGACTTCCACCCTCTTCACTCCACAGAGACAGCCCTTGTCCAACTCTTCAATGACCTCTTCATGGCCAAGGCCAGGGGCCATTATTCTAATTTCATCCTCGACCTATCTGCTGCTTTTGACACTGTTGACCACTATCTGCTCCTCAACACACTGTCTTCCTTTGGATTTCGGGACTGCGTCCTATCTTGATACTCCTTCTACCTCTCCCACCACACATTTAGTGTATCCATTGGTGGATCCTCCTCCACCACTATTCCACTATTAGTTGGTGTGCCCCAGGGCTCTGTCCTGGGCCCTTTTCTCCCCCTCTACGCTTGTTCCCTTGGTAATCTGATCTCTTCCCATGACTTCCAGTACCATCTTTTTGCTGATGATTTGCAGATCTACCTCTCTGCACCAGAACTCTCACCCAGAATCCATTCCCAAATCTCAGCTTGCCTGGCTGTCTCACTGTCACCTTAAACTTAATATGGCCAAGATGGAAGTTCTTAAACCCATTTCTGCCTTCCTCTACCTCTGTCCTTCCTGTTCCCTCAGCCCGTAACCTTGGGGTCATCCTTTATTCCTCCCTCTCCTTCTCTGCTCACATCCAAAACACTGCCAAAACTTGTCATTTCTTTCTTTATAACATTGCCAAAATCTGTCCCTTCCTTTCTGAACATGCTACCAAAACCCTTATCCATTCTGTCATCACCTTCTACTTAAATTATTGTAAGCTGTTTCTTACAGGCCTCCCACTGAACCATCTAGCTCCACTACAGTCAATTCAAAATTCAGCTGTGAGACTCACCTGCCTTGCACTCCTCTGTGACTATGTAACCCCTCTTCTCAAGTCACTATGCTGGCTTCCTATCCGGTTCCACATACGGTTCAAACTCCTTCTACTCACTTATAAATGTCTTCACTCTTCAGCCCCTCAATACCTGTCCTCCCTTATCTCCCCCTACAACCCTTCTCGTGATCTCCATCAGGCAAGATGCTCTTATCTGTGCCCTTCTCCATTGCCAACTCTCAATCCCGTGCCTTTCACCTTACTGTGCCATATGCCTGAAACAATGTTCCTGAGGCAGTATGTCAGGCCACCTTCCTGTCCATATTCAAGGCCTGCCTAAAGGCTCATCTCTTTTAAGGTTGCCTTTAATTCATAAACCCATGTGTTTACATGTCATAGCCTTGTAGATTGTAACTACTCAGAGCCATCCTGAGCCTTTGTGGGAAGGGAAAGGTAAAAATTGAATGAATACATAACTTCAGTATCTTAGTTGGAATAAATTAACGACTGGATGAACTGCATCTTGCAGTCTTTGATTCATATAATGCCCCTTGTTTTTAACTGTCTGTTGCAGGGACTGTCCTTGATGTTATGTGTATCTGTACAGAAATAAGTAGTAGTAGTAGACTGGCCATAGTCCTGTGGTCACTCAGGGGTAAGAAGTGATAAGAAATTATGTATCAAGGATTGAAGTTAGCTCTGGATTAATAAAAAAAATCATATAATTGTTTCTTGCTAGAGCCAGATCTTTATATGTAAACCCTTTGCATCTGGTGGCAGCCAGGGGATTATGAAAGGCATGGGAAGTGGTAAGGATTCACACAACACTCATAATATGTGTTTGTACCACTACCCACTCTAACACAGTGCTATGTGAATAATAAGTCTAAGTAAGTAATACATCAAAGAGGAAAGAAACACAAAGGGCATGTTTACACACATTACCTACTTGGGACAGTAATCTCCTTATTGCATCCTACAGGAGCAGAGGGTTTGTAGCAACAAAGCAAAAGGGATGTCTGTTACTGTAGCTGTTCAGAGTCCCTGTGGGTCGTGAGCCCTTTAAGAGGCAGCTAGCCTGGGCTAGTGATTGACTGGGCTAGTGATGCTGCAGGTGCTGCTAGGAGTGTGGGACAGCACCTAATTGACTAGCAGCTGTGGACTGGTGCTTGGTCTTCGAGAAAGGCAGCCAACGGCAGGAGCTGGGTAATGGAGCTCTGTCTCTAGAGTAAGCCCAGAGGGTGGTGCTGGGTTTTGGCAGGCTTGCTTGGGGGCCAGAGGAAGAGAGCCTTAAGCCCAAATGACTTAAGAAACTGTGCGTAAGCTAGAAGGTGTTTCCTGGCATTAGAGAGGCATTAGCGAGGCAAATGATAATGAGGCAGAGGCTGAAGGCCTAGCCAAAAGACTGTGTGTGTTGAGAATATGAACTAATTGAGTAATAACAGTGACTGATGTGAGCTGATTCCCTGAGTGAAAACAACTGTTGAGACCCTGATCATGTCAAGACTTATACCTGGTGAGGTGTTGCCCTATCACAATTACCTTTTTTAACAAGTGTGGGTAATCTAGGAATAGGGTCTATTAACTCTCATCTTTGCTTACCTGAACCAATGTGGATAGGGGATACAAACAGCCCTGTGACTGCTGTTCCTTTTAACAGCCCCTTATCTACTTATGTGGATAACACAAAAGAAGTGACGTGACTTCCCAAAGGTCACACAGTACATCATTGGCAGAGCATGAGTAAAGTTTAAGCCTCCTAATCCCACTACAGGATCTTGCACACACCATGCAGCCTCTGTTAGGAATTTTAAAGCAAGGAAAAGACTGGTCTGTTATTTATTTATTTATTTATTCATTTATACTAAACTTTTATCCTGCACCCTCCTGCACTTCAGCAGCTCGGGGCAGCACACAGCATAAAACATAAAATAACAATAATAAAACCATCTAATACAGTCTATAAAAATATAAAATGGACACCTAGCAATTTCAGCAGCAAGGCAAATAAAACCACTACCCACCCTGCCCTACCCATCCCCCTCCCCAAAGACCTGGCGGAACAACCAGGTCTAACAACATCTATGGAAAGGGGGGAGCTCTGGGAACAGACAGGCCTCCAGTGGGAGGGAATTCCACAGCCGAGGTGCAGCCACCGAGAATGGCTTCTCTGCCGTCACCACCCGGCATACCCAGGGGAGTTTGAGCTGGGTGCCCCCAGCTGACCTCAAGGGCCGCGAAATGACCCGAGGCCTGAGACAGTCTCGCAGGTAAACAGGACCCAGGCCGTTTAGGGCTTTATAGGTCATAACCAGCACCTTGAATTGGGCCCGGAAGACAATAGGCCGCCAGTGCAGAGTACGGAGCACAGGTGTAATGTGCTCATGGCGGCCCGTCCCCATTAGGAACATCCGCCACGTCAGCGGGCAACACCCACTGAAACTGATCACACAACAACAGACATGGCGGGGCTTCCTGTACCTCTGATTCGTCCACTGTCATAAATGCAGCGTCGAGATCGTGGTGAATTTGGGCGATTTTGTCTGCAAAAAAGTCAGCAAACATGTCACAGCGGGCACTAGAAAATTCCAGTTCTAGGCGGAGAGAGGCCGGACTGACCAGCCTCTGCACCACTTGGAAAAGCTCCGCTGGACATGACTTTGCAGATGCAATCAGGGTAACAAAGAACCTTTCCTTTGCTACCCAAAGCGCAACAGCATATGCTCTTAAACTAGCTTTATGCTGCAATCGGTCAGCTTCAGCACGAGTTTGGCACCACCATCGCTCCAACCGCCGTTCATCCAGCGGAGGTCCTCTGTGAACCATGGCGACCCCTGCCGTCAGCTTTCTGGAAGCAGACACTTGAGAGCCGTTCAGTCAATAGCCTCAGCCAGCAAGCTGTCCCAGAAGGCAATGAGGTCATCGAGTGAGCGATCATCAAGATCAGGAGGCATTTCCCCTAGAGCATTCCGGAACCTCTCTGATTCCATAAGTCTCCGGGACCGGACCCAACAAACTGATCCTGCACCCTTCCAGGGGCAGACATGCACCAGGAGACCAGTCCGGAGGCGGTAATGATCTGTCCATGACAGGGGTAAAACCATTACATCCCCCACCACCGGATCCCCCACCTCAAGGCCGGTGCAGAACATCAGGTCAAGGGTATGTACCCCCTCATGTGTCAGGCCCTTAACCCTCTTGAGACAGTCCCATGGTTGTCATGGCGTCCATGAACTCACACTCTGCCCCCCCCCCCCCCCCTATGTCCCTGCTCCTGTCTCTTATACACATCTAGATGTGTATAAGAGACAGGTCCCATGGTTGTCATAGCATCCATGAACTCACGCTCTGTTCCCACTAAACTGGCATTGGCGTGGATATTGAAATCCCCCAAGACCAAAGTCTTAGGGGATCGCAAGACCACCTCAGATACCAATTCAGCTAGAGTGTGTAGGGATGCTTCGGTACAGGTAGGTGCATGGTATACCAAAAGCAGCCCTAATCTGTCTCCTGCCAAATCGATCACAAGGTGGACCCCCTCTATGCCCAAGATGGTCTGCACAGGATACTGCCTCACAGACCAAGTGTCCTTAAAAACAACAGCTACACTGCCTCCCCGCCCCTCTGATCTGGGCTGGTGCTGCACAGAGTACCTAGCTGGAACAAGGTCAGCCAATATCGGCCCTAACTCTATCCAGCCAGGTCTCAATAATACATATGAGGTCGGCCGATCGACCCAGGATCAATTCCCGGATCTCCGTTGATTTATTGCCAATCGACCTCGCGTTCAGCAGCTCCAGACCAGGGGCTCCTCCGATCCTGTATCACCTGCCTGGGGACCTGTGTAGGGGACAGGAACCAAGTACCTGTCCCTCCCCACAGCTGTTTTTCGCCTCCCAAATAGACTATAGTTACCCCAGCCCATCATGACCCCAAAGGCTGTGGATGTCCCCCCCCCCCCCCCCCCCCCCCCCCCCCCCCCTCACTGGGAGACCAGAACCCCCCACCCTTGTTGGGTCAGACCCCCCATCTCTCACCAGGGGGCTGTACCCAATCCTCCCCAACCCAGTCCCCTCCCCATCCCCACGTATGCAGGGGAAGGGGACTTATATTGTCCTCCATCCTCCCCCATCCCCTTAATATACACCCCAGCCAGCTGCCCTATAAAAGGTCCTTGCCCAGCCTTCCCCGGCCCTCACCTAAGGGCTGCACTGGTGCGCAGCCTGCGGTGATGCCGAGCCGCTTTCCCTTTAACCCCACTCCCACCGGAAGTCACCTGGAGGGGGTGGGAGCCCCCAACCTGTCCCCACCCCTCCTGTAATGGAGGGGGGCAACAGCTGTCCCGCGGGGGCTCAGCTTGCTCCCCTATCCCCCCGGCTCCCAGCCTCCAATGCTGGAACAGGTGCAGGATCCCTCCCGGTGGAGGTAGGGCTGCGATGGCAGTGGCGGCGGCAACTCTGCAGTGGTGGTAGTGTCGGGCTATGTATACATAATACTGCTATGTATTAACTCTGATCACTCTTGCTTCTTTCTGCCAATCATCACATGGAATGGATACCATATTTCTTGACTGATGAACCATTTAAACTTGAAGAATTGGTGCTGAATCAGCATTGTGAACTTTGATATAAGGGAAAGAGAAATAGCCATTTATAAATTACTGGGAGAAGTTCAAGTACTCTGGTTCCTGAATGGATTTACTAAAAATTCTGAACATACATTTGTGAAAAATCACTCCTTGCAGAATTGATTAATTTATTTAATAGACCTTGCTGTCAAAAGTGACTTCAGCTGTTAACAGAATAACATGAAGATATGAATGCTTTATAATTTATATTCCTTGCCAGAGGTGCATATAAATTCATATTTGTTCTTATTGGACTACTCTGTTCTGTGGTTCAGCACCATGATCCATAACTTTCTTCAGTGTGCTTGGAGTCGATGGCCCCAATCCAATGCCCTGCGGATCCCCGTGTGGAACTGCATGCGCACACGCATTTGCACAGTTTACACACAACACAATGTGCCAGCAATGTGGATCTGCACAGCTGCGCACACGCTCTGCTCCACACAGGATCCACAGGGCATTGGATTGGGGCCAGTGTGGTGTAGTGGATAAGGTACTGGACTTGGACCTGCGAAGCCAGGGTCTGAATCCGACCCTAGCCATTAATTTACTGGGTGGCCTTGGGCATGTCACAACCTCTCAGCTCCAGTTCCCTATCTGTAGAATGGGAATATGTGTGTGTCTATCTTTCCCTGTATTCCCCTTACCCTTGTCCATCTTAGATTGTAAGCTCACTGGGCAGGACCTGTCTCTGTGACTGTAAAACGCTGCGTACGCCTAGTAGCGCTATAGAAAAGATTAGTAGGGTTGATAATTTAAATAGTTCTCTGCATAACTTTGTGTATAACTTCGAGGGTCCTTAACAGCAATAAGCATTTTTGTTACAGTTAATGTACAGGGGTGTTTGCAGTGAAATACAGAGGTGCATTAGATGATTAACTCAGAGGTGATCCCACTGGAAGTGTACTTCACTGTGTTCTGGGTTATCGCTGTGTGGCTTAAGGAATATTCCTTACAGTAAAACTTGCAAAACAAAAATGAGAAGTATTTATAAGGATTTTGCTTTCCATCCATTTTGCTTCCCAGAAAACAAGGTAACTTAAGAACAAAATATTAAAGGAATAAGAACTTTAACAGACAACCTTTCTGCATATTGAAGTCCCCATTCCACAGAGCTGTGAATAATGGGATCTACTGTGCTTTTGTTTCAGATGGTTAGCTCTTTTCCTGTCTCTGAAAGCCTCTTACAGGCTCCATCACCAGCGCTTCTGGGTAGAGCCAGAGAGGGAGCCACAGCAAAAGTCTCCATGTCTGAAGAATAAAGATTTCTTGCTGCAAGTTAATTTTCCATTGTCTTTTCCCAACCTGCACAGCTGCACTTTATTGCAGGTAAGCAAAAATAACCGTGCTGTGCAGATTCTCCTTTTAACAAGAATCAGCATGTTGTGACAAGGGGGAAGTGTTGAACACGTTCCTCTCTTTCTTTTTTTTAAGGGGGCAGAGAAGACGGGGATGGGATGTAATGACACGAGGTCTTCCTCTGCTAATTTCTGTAACTTTGACTGTCATAAGGATATCTAGACTTGGTGACTAGAATGAATAATGAATAAAGGAAACCAGGGTTGGGTTCCAGTGCCTTACAATTGACGCATATTTGGACAATATATCCTGTCCAAACAGTGGAACATGCCGGCTCGGAAAACTAGCTGTTTCCACATAAAATATGCACCCACAGTTGCTGCCTACATTTTGAAGCAACAGAGTGATGTGTAAGGGGATTGCAAAAGTGGTTGCAAGCTCTATTTCAGATTTTACTGAGAGATTTTTTGTTTTTAGGTAAATTTGGGGACGAGGGGAATGTTTATGATGTATCCTGTAATGAGTATAAAGAAAGCTTGAATCTTCTATAAACCTTTAATGAAATCTTTATTTCCAACCCAGCCGCTACAAATTCTCAGATATAAAGAAAGCATTCTTTCCCAGTGTTAAGGGAAAAAATGGATGCAACCTTATAATGTGCATCTATAACACAATATAATTTACTTTCTCTTATTTGAGACCCCCTCTTAGAATGCTTTCCTTAGGTGTTTTTTTTCCTACTAAAGCTCTCAAGATTTTGGGTAGGAAGGCACTCCACACTTAAATTTTACTCCCACTGTTTTACCTTGGAAACAGTTGTTTTTAATTAAAAAGATGAAATCTATAGCAGTCAGAGATGCAGCCATTATCCCAAGGTTTGGTGTCAGAGAACTTATTACTTCCTCCACAAGTGGCTGCATGCATTCCCAATCATTGAGTGCTCCTGCCGCAACCTGTGTCGGCGGGCTTTTCAAAGCACTCTCAAGCTCAGAAACAGCCCCAACACTCTCTGGTGTTTGGAGTGTCACGCGCCAGTGCGAGGCTATATAAGAAGCAAGGGCTTTCTGTTCTTGGGTTTTTCAATCACATTGATCTCCAAAGGCTGAAGCAGACTCCTGTCTCTGTTCTGTGAGCCAGTTATCTAAAATAATACATTTAAAAAGCAATAGTTCTAATAGTTGTTAGTTTACCTGTTAAGTGGTGGTTTTTTAAATTCAGATATTACATAGTTTACCCTCCAGTTAATATAGTTTAATAACGGACTCTTTTACTATAGGCTTTATAGCTTTGTTCCCTGTCATTTTATCTAAAATGTCTCAAAGAAAAGAAGGCTTTAAGAAATACAAAGACTGCAATTCGCTATACTCAGTGACCAATTTGCATGACATATGTCTTGTCTGTCTTGGAGAGGGCCATTCCTCATCCAGCTGAGAGGCCTGTAAAAACCTCTCACACCTAGAGCGGTTAAAGACAGGCATGCCAGACTACAGGTTGCTTTGATGAATCAATCACTTACTCTGGAGGCTCCTTCTCAAAGGAGTTTGCCTCAGGAAAAGGCAGAACATAACAGCCCTCTCTGGCTCCAACTCATAGCACTGAGGCTGCTGTTTCAGTGCATACTGGCACCACTGGTACCAATCAGCACCTTTCTCCTTGTAATAAGGACGTAATAAGGACCAGCAACACACCAACGCAGCCCGCACAGGATCATAATAAATCAATGGAACCTACAGTGCCAGGAAAGCATAGACAAAAAATGGCACTATACACCAGAGTCCCAGAAACAAAAGGGGTCCTCTCTTCTTACTAAGAGAAAGAAAACTATTGGCTCCTCAGAACCTGGATATTCCACCAATACCAATGGCACCACCAGTTCCACAGGCACCAGGTAACACCACAGAACAGCAAGAGCGTTCACCCTCTGTTCCAGTGGCACCGGACCCTCCAATGGCCTCATTGGACCAACTCACTGAACAACTGACTGACCAAATTCTTCTAAAAAAATGAGACAATTCTTTAGTAAACTGTCACCTCCACAGCTCCAGCCTCCTTCTCAGCTGCTAAAAACTCCAGAGCAGCTATCCACACCTGGTGGGAGCTATTCACTCTGGCTCCTCCTACTTAGATTCTGAAATGAGTGTGAGGACATTTCCGTGGAACATTTCTCTCCTCACACCAGAGAGCCTGATGTCTTCAAGAGACCATGCTTCCCACATCACAAACATTGGTCAGTGCCTGGGTTCTCTACAGGGAGTCTATCCTCACACCATTCTAGGAATAGGTAATGCTCACACCATGACTCACCTTGTACCATGCACTCCTGCAAATCAAGCTGCTGCTCACAAAGAAGCTGCTCTCCCTCCTGCTCAAGCTCTAGATCTCCCATCTGCTGTAGCCTTCATAGAAGCTCACATAGCACATCTCCAGAAAGATCTGCTATGAACAGAATTCCAACTTCTGAACAAAAGTCCATTCAGCCAAACACTTCTTTAAACCACCCAGGAAGATAATGTGAAAAAGCCTGTAGTAGTTCCTGATCCTCTATTATCTGAGATGATTGGTCCCTCTAATCCACACAACTCATCTGAACCTGTTGTCTCTACTGATTCTGCAAAAAAAGACACGTCCTTCATCATCAGATGAGTCCCCTCTTTCAGATGATACCATATCAGCTCCTCCTGGAGATGCCATAGTTCCTTCCTTAGAGCCATCTCCATCTGAGGATTACAAACAGTTTCAAAAATTGCTGTGATGCTTAAATATGGCAATGCCAAAACTGCCAGTCAAGGTCGTTAAAAAGACCAGCTGCACCACCTTTCAATATCCTCTTTAAGGATGATCCCGGCCAATTAACTATCTCCTTTTTCAAGGATATTATGATCACCACCCTTGAACTATTGGCAATACCTGGATCCAACACAGCAATCAACACACATGCCAATGGGATGTATCCTCTAGCCCCTGACAACAAATCTGTTTTTCAGACATCTGCACCCAAACTCTCTGGTTTCAAGAAGACACAGGCAAACATCTTCCAGTTCTTCAAGCACACCTTCACTGCTTACCTCTCCTATGGATAGAGAGGGAAGATATACGAACATTGCTGGTAGAAAGACCTTCACTTCTCCTGGGGGATCCTCCTGGACGTCCAGTCAGGACAGTAGGGTAGTTCCCGTCCACTACCAGTAGGAGGCAGACAATCAATTTTTGTGGCGCATGCTCATATAGGGATCTATCCTCAGCTCTCCAGTTGTTTGTCTGCCTTCACTCTGGTAGGACGCAGGCTAGCTGCCTACATAGGTTTTGTCGACCAGGCAGCTTACAAATCAGGTCAGGTAGTCTCCAAGGTGCCAGGGGAGGAGAAATTCCCCACCCTGTTCACCCCCCTCCCAAGGAGGGATTCGGAGAAAATTCCGGGTGCCTTCTTCCCCTCTGGGCGTGGGGGCCCCCAAGGAGCGGGCGTACCAACCCCCAGTGGGCTCTGGCTACAGGTCCCCTTGGACCCTATTCCCCGCTACAACCACAGGTGATCTTTTCTGACCACGGGCCAGGCCAGGGATGGACTTGAGTGCGTCGCTCTGAGGCCCCCCCCCCCCCCCCCGGCATTCTGGAGGCGGCGTTGAACCACGCCGACAAGAGAGGCACCTCCTCTCATCGCCTGTCCACCGCTTTCCGCGGCTCCAGCCCGGCACGCGGCTCCAGCCCGGCACGCGGTGACAGAACAGGCCCCAGTCGTGGCACAGAGCCCGGCATCCCAGCACTCCACACCGGCGATTTAGGCTTCCAGATCGCTCGCCTTCTGCTTCCTACAGCTCCCAGCCCAGCACGCAGCAGCAGAGCAGGAGCAGCCCAGCAGTCCAGTGGCTAGAGAGGCTCCCGAAGCATGCCCCCACCCCCAGCTTCCCACAGCTTGCAGCCCGGCACGCAGCAACAGACCAGGCCCTGCCTCTCCACCCCTCCCGCACTTAACCTGTGCTGCGGAGGCGGGAAAAGAGGCAAAATGGCCACTAGGAGGAGAACTGCTGCTGTGGCAGCAGAGGCAGAAGCAGCGGCAGGCGCGGCAAGTATCAGTCCCCCGCATAACCCCTCCACGCCCCGGGACCCCCATACACAGGTGCTCCGAGAGATCCTCTCAGAGCTCAAGAGGAAAAGGTCTCCCCCCAGGGCCAAACAGCACAGTGCCTATAAAGGCCGGTCCAAGGGAGCTGAAAAAGGCAAACGCCCTGCCCCCAAGAAGCCTCGCAGGGCCCAGAGGCCTCTTGACTCCCTGGCCTCTTCTGGGACTCCCTCAGAGGAGGTGTTGTCCACCCAGTCCTCTGAGGAGGAACGAGACCCAAGACGAAAAAAGACGGGGAAGAGGGCTAGGAGGCCCCTCTCATTATAAACCAGCGAGGAGGAAGGGGAGGTATCTGATGACCAAGCCTCTGCTGACCATCAGGGCTCTGAGGTTCAGAGCGGCTCCTCCCCCGAAGAAGGGGAGTTGGAGGATGCGGGGATAGAAGCCTCCTCGGACCCTGATAGGCAGTTCCCCAGCAAATACAGGGATCAAATCTATCCCCTGGTCATAAAGGCACTCTGCCTATGCCGGAAGAAAGATAAGCAGGCCTCCTCTGAGTCCTCGGCTGGGGAAGAGGAGGAAGAGAGGGAATACATTCCCCAGGCTGGAGACAGAGACAAGGGGATGGTGTTGGACAAGGCCTATGAGAAAATTATCAAAAGGGAGTGGCAACACCATAACAAACCGATCAGAATGGACAAAACACAGTTAGCCCTCTATTCACTTACAAGGAGCAAAGACTCCCTCCTGGCCATCCCTAAGGTGGATGCAGCTGCAGTGTCCCTAGCCAGGAACTCTGTGTTCCCGACCGAAGAAGAATGTTTCCCTCGGGACCCCATTGACAAGGGGATAGAATGTAATTTACGAAGGAACTTTGAGGAGGTATCCTTGATTATCAGGATGGCAGCTGTCACCTCGTATTTCTCAAGGGCCCTGATGACATGGATCAAGAGAGCCAGGGACCCTCGAGTCTCTGAAAAAATGACAAGAATCCTATCCAGTAGGATCCAGTTGGCTTATGCCTTCATAGCGTATTCGTCCATTGACATTCTCCGCTGGGCATCTCGAGTGGCGGCATCCAATGTGGCAGCTCACCGCCAACTATGGCTCAGGTCCTGGAAGGGCAACAACACCTCCAAAAACGCCCTAGTGGGTGGAGCATTCCATAGGGCTAAACTGTTCAGCGTCTGCCTGGACAAAGTGCTGGTGGACACCGCGGAGAAATCAAAAAAGCAAACCCTGCAAAGTGTGGGAATCTCTACAAATAATTTTCGTACCTTTTATGCAACTTATACACCAACAGGTGGCGCCAGACGACCATTTTACCCACACAGGGGGAACCAGCAAAGATATAGGCCCAGATGGCAGAAGCAGAAGGGAAACCCGAGCAAACCCAGGTACAATCAGCCTTTCAGATGTCCCAAAGCCGATGCATGACTGAACAGCCTCCCCTCCCTGCGACCAGGCAACGTTAGGGGGCAGGCTGCAAAGGTTCGCAGAAAAATTGAAGTGCATCACCTCAGACACATGGGTCCTTCAGACCATCCAAAACGGCTATACAGTCGAATTCTCCCACTCCTCAAGACACTACTACTGTACCTCAACAGTCTCCAACAGCAGAGACAAACAATTCTCAATGCAGACAGAGATTCACAGGCTCCACACCATTGGAGCCATAGAACCGGTACCAAAACTCGAGGAAGGACTCGGCTTGTATTCCATCCTGTTCTTAGTCCCCAAGAAGTCAGAGGAATGGAGGGCGGTCCTAGACCTCAAGATCCTGAACCAAGCCGTCAAACCCCAGAGGTTCAAGATGGAGACCCTCCAATCCATCCGACTAGCGATAACACGGGGCGAGTGGCTGACTTCCTTCGACCTCAAGGAGGCCTATCTACATGTACCCATCCTCCGCTCCCACAGGCGGTGGCTTAGGTTTGCTTATGCCCGACGGCATTGGCAGTACACGGCTTTACCCTTCGGCCTCGCTTCCTTACTAAGAACATTCACGAAGGTACTGTTAATCCTCATTGCGAACCTATGGAGGGGCAAAATGGCCACTAGGAGGAGAACTGCTGCTGTGGCAGCAGAGGCAGAAGCAGCGGCAGGCGCGGCAAGTATCAGTCCCCCGCATAACCCCTCCACGCCCCGGGACCCCCATACAAAGGTGCTCCGAGAGATCCTCTCAGAGCTCAAGAGGAAAAGGTCTCCCCCCAAACTCCACCCCTATCTCGACGATATCCTAATTCGGTCGCAGTCTCACGAACAGACTCTATGAGATGTCCACAAGTCGGTCACCTATCTGCAGGACCATGGCTTTGTGGTCAATCTCAAGAAGAGCCACCTCGTTCCCTCGCAGACCTTGGAACACCTGGGGGTGATCTTGGACACGACCAGGTACAAGCTCTTCTTGATGCAACAGAGGCAACAAAAACTCCGCCTCTTGATCCATCGCATTGCAAGGTCGCGCAAAACCAGACTCAAGGTTCTCGCAAGCCTGCTGGGTGCCATGACCTCCTGTTTGGGAATTCTCACCTGGGCCAGATTTCACTCCAGGCCCCTTCAGAGGTTCCTTTGCCCATGGCAGGACACTCTGACGCAAGGGGGAAACCCGTGAATCATGGTGCCAGTGGCCCTCAAGGAGCCCTTCCACTGGTGGACGCAGCCAGACTGCTTCGAGCCCGGGGTCCCTCTCTCCGACCCAGTCAGGACCACGGTGATGACCGATGCAAGTCTGACGGGTTGGGGGGGCGCACTCACAAGGCAGGACAGCGCAGGGCAAGTGGCTCCCCTGGGAAAGGAAACATCACATCAGTTGGTTGGAACTCCGAGTGATTTACCTAGCGCTACGAGCACTGGTCCCGCTCCTTCGAGGCAAGCACGTATTGGTTTACACGGACAATACTGTAGCAAAAGCCTACATAAACCACCAGGGAGGATCACGGTCAGAATCACTCCACCTACAGGCAACCACCCTCATCAGATGGGCAGAGAACAACCTCAGCTCCTTCAGGGCAATCCACATCAAGGGCCAAAAGAACACAGAGACCGATTGGCTGAGCAGGAGGGAAATCGACCCAGCAGAATGATCCCTCCATCCGGCAGCGTTTCAGGTGATAACCAATCACTTCAGACGCCTGGAGATCGATCTCTTCGCATCTCCTGCCAACGCAAAGACACAAACATTTGTATCCCGGTTTCCAGATCCCAGAGCCATTGCATTTGACGCTCTGAACATCACATGACTGTGGAGGCTACTGTACGCCTTCCCTCCTTTGCCTCTCATACACAGAACCGTGGCAAAAATCAGAAAAGAACAGGCAACCATCATCCTGGTGACCCCCTACTGACCACGGAGACCGTGGTTCGTGGACATCCAGGAGATCAGCACGGAACCGCCCCTCAGACTTCCGGACCTTCCCGATCTCCTGTCACAGGGCCCGATCATGCACAACAGCCCAGGAGCCCTGAAACTGACAGCGTGGAAGTTGAAAGGAGGGCACTGAGAAAGTTAGGCTACTCCAGCCAAGTCCTAAACACCATGCTTCAGTCCAGACGCCCAGCCACAAAACGCATCTATCAGAGCACGTGGGCTACCTTTGCCAGGTGGTGCGAAAAGAGGGAAGTTAGACCAGCTAGGGCTTCCCTCAGGGTGGTCCTAGAATTTGTACAGGAGGGTTTAGATAAGGGGTTGAAAGTGAACACCCTTCAAAGACAGGTAGCGGCGCTTAACAGCATGCTATACACGGTGCAGGGGCGGAGGGTAGCCAGGCACCACCATATTGTTCGTTTTCCTAGGGCAGCTAGAGTCATCTCCCCCTGGTAGTTCACCGTTTCCCTACCTGGAATTTAAATCTCCTCCTTAGGGCTCTTACGAAGGCCCCCTTTGAACCTCTCAGGGAAATTTCCCTGTACTACCTATCCCTTAAGCTGGCGTTCCTGGTGGGCATTACATCAGCTAGGAGAGTCTCCGAACTTAGTGCCCTCTCTTCGGAACCTAATCTATGCTCCTTTAAGGAGTCAGCGGTGGTCCTCAGGCTAGACCCAGTTTTCTGCCGCACGGTGGACACCCACTTCCATAGAGAACAGGAGATAGTTTTACCCTCCTTCTGTCCAAATCCAACTCACCCTCAAGAGAGGGTCTGGCACACCCTGGATGTTAAAAGAGCCCTCGGGGTGTACCTTGACAGAACAAGGCCATTTAGGAAGTCTTCGACCCTCTTTGTCTCTTATAATCCTCAAAGGAAAGGCATGAGAGCTTCCAAGGCCATAATTGCGCATTGGATGACACTCTGCATTACCGAGGCCTATAGGGCAGAGGACAGGTCCCCTCTTCTGGGGGTATTTGCACATTCCCTCAGGGGAGCAGTGACCTCTCAGGCCTTCAGGAACGCTGCTTCATATGGGGAAATCTGCCGTGCTGCAGCTTGGTCTTCAGTGCATTCCTTTACGAAGCACTACAAGATTCCACTGCAAAATTCTACTGAAGTGGCCTTCGGGAGACAGGTCTTGCAGGCGGTGATATAAGGAGCATGATTACCTCCTTCCGCCTTTCGAGTCTCTTCTACCTCCCTCTGCTTTCCCTCCCTGAAAAGTAGGACTGGGGCACTGCATTGGTACGTCCCTACTGTCCTGACTGGACGTCCAGGAGGATCCCCAGGGCGAAAGGAAAATTGGGCACTTACCTCTGAATTTTCCTTCTCCGGGGGATCCTCCTTGATGGCCAGTCCCACCCAGAGTGAGGTCTAACTCTGTGGTGACTGGCCTGGGACTAGTTATCTTGTCCAGGCCATCCCGAGCTCTCTTCTGGGGGAAGTGTCCAGGGCTATATAATTGATCCCGTTGGACCTTGGGAGTAGCTCGTAGTGACAGAATTAGAGCTGGTTTAATAGCGTTTAGGATAGCCTAATAGTTTGGGAGTATAGCTTTACACAACTGGAGAGCTGAGGATAGATCCCTATGAGCATGCTCCTCAAAGGTTGATTGTCTGCCTCCTACTGGTAGTGGACAAGACTGGCCATCCAGGCGGATCCCCCGTAGAAGGAAAATTCAGAGGTAAGTGCCCAATTTTCCTTTCTGCCACACTTACCGTGTGCATTGCTAACTATTTATCTGCCCTTTTGGGCTACCAATGTGTGCTATGGAAAAAAACATTAGAGGCCAGTAAAAGACTTCCAGAACAAGCCCGACAAGAATTTCTTGCCCTGTCTAAAGGCAAGACATTTCCAACTGAAGGCAGTCCGACATAGCTGATTGCGGTGCCAGAAATGTTGCACGTGCTATTACTCAACGATACAGCACATGGTTAAGATCCACAGCTCTGGCCCCTGAGACAAAATCTAAAATGGACAGGGCTTTTCGCTAACTCTACCGATGAAATGTTCTCCCCAACTCCAGAAAAAGGTACTCAAACCAATCCTCTTCATTTTATCATACACCCTATAAACAGAACACCTATTCTTATTGTCAGTGGTGCTACCAACAGCAACCTTGATATTATGAATGAGGTAGAGAACCCAGACAGCACCAGCGGAACAGACCAACCAGGGTTCCCAGCAAAAGTTTCCTGTGTAGTGATTGCAACCAGAGCCTTACACTGGTCATCGATATGTCCACCAGATTAACTTCCTTGTTAACAGCAAGTATAGCATCATATCAATAGATATTAGAAATTATTCAATATGGGTACTCCATTCCATTTTTTAAAAAATACCTCCAAATACTCCCCCTACCCCATCCCTCATTATGGACCCCTCTCAAAAGATACAGTTATATGAAGAAATTCTTACTCTTTTGCATAAAGGAGCGATTGAAAAGGTCCAAGAAAAATATCAGGGCAGAGGGTTTTACTCACGATACTTGCTTGTACCAAAAAAGGATAAAGGGCTTAGGCCCATTCGAGATCTTAGGAGACTGAATAAGTTTGTCAAAAAGTTCAAATTCAAAATCCTAGCTAGTCCAAATCTATTGGCATCGCTCAACGAAAATGACTGGTTTGTAGCTCTGGATTTAAAGCTTGCGTACGTTCATGTGCCAATATGTCCTAACCATAGAAAATACCTCAGATTTATGATTGATAACCTGCACTTCCAATTTAAAGTTCTCCCTTTTGGTTTCTCTACCGCCCCCAGGGTGTTTATTACCAAGACGGTTTTGGTGGTTGCTGCAGCCCTGAGATGACAAAAGATCAATGTATTTTCTTACATATTTCCTTACGTGAACGATTGGCTGCTAAGATCGCCATGTCAATCACAACTTCAGATAGGATATGACAGTTGTGACTAATCATTTTAATCGCCTAGGATTTATAATAAACACTGGAAAGTCAACTTTAATACCTGCACAGATCATCCAATTCCTAGGATCTATTCTACATTCTCCAATGCAAAGGATTTCTATGCCTCACAACAGCTTTACTCTCAAAAGAGATGCGATCCGAACCCTTAAAATCTGTCAAAGACACACCATCAAATACTTATGGGCCTTCTCAGCTCAGCAGCTCTTCTTACACCTTACACTCGACTTCAATTTCATCCATTCCAGTACTGGGTTATCTCCAGCTTACATTCTCAGCATCACGTGTCTGCACACCCATATCACAATTCCCAGAAGAATAAACAAATCCTTACAGTGGTGGACAGTAACACAACAGGTGTTACGGGTGGGCCGTGACTCAGGTGGTAGAGCACATGTTTTGCATGTATAAGGTCCCAAGTTCAATCCCTGGCATCTCCAATTCAGGATCTATCCGCGCCTGGGTGAAGCCTCTGCTGGGAATTGTGGAGGGTCTCAGGTAGCACGCCTGAGTGAGGCCTCTGCCGGAGACCCTGGAGGGCTGGTTGTAACAATACTGGACTAAGATGGACCATTGGTCTGACTCAGTTAGGTAGCTTCTTATATAACATGTTTTCAAGAGGATGCCTTTCCGCCTACCTCCACCTCAGATCACATTGACCACAGATGCATTTAATACAGGTAGGGGAGCCCACTGCCAGGGCCTTCAAATTCAAGGTATGTGGTCAGAAAAAGAAGCGACATACCACATTAATTTTCTGGAACTCAAGGCAGTCCAAATGGGACTTCTGGCCTTCAGAAACATAATTCAGGGGCATGTCCTACAAGTTCAAACAGACAACATTTACACAAATGTGGTATTTAAACAAATGAGGCGGCATGGGTTCTGTACACCTGTTCAAACTTGCAGAAGACATTTGGAAGTGGTCTATAGACAATTATATGTATATCAACAGCAGTTCATGTCCCTGGAGTTGACAGTGTGCTAAAGGATACTCTCAGCAGATCCCTGACAGATTAACAAAAGTGGTCCTTGAATGACAAAGTAATAAATCGACTTTTCAAGACTTGGGGTTGGCCACATGTCGACCTACTTGCCTCCCGATTAAATACAAAACTGTTGTTCTGCTCTAGAGGAAGCCTAGATCTGCAGGTCCTAAATAATGCTTTCCTGATTCCATGGAAATTCAACCTCCACTATGCCTACCCTACAGTTCCACTTATAAACAAGAGTCCTAAGAAAGATTTGTCAGAACAAAGCTGCGGTAACCCTAATAAGATCAGTCTGATCGCAACAGCATTGGTTCTCCACCATTCTGGAACTGATGCTGGACAAGATTCAATTGTTACATCAACCAGACATTTATTTATTTATTTGCATTTCTTGGCTGCCCCCTCCTGCCACAGCAGCTTGGGGCAGCTGACAGCATATTCCAAAATATAAAAAATATAAAATACAATTCATCAATAAATAACAAAGATAAAAACAGTATAAAAAACAACAACAAATAATCCCAGGCAGAGCCAACAGAAACCAACCCCACCCAACCTTCATCCTTCTCCCGGGGGATCCTCCTGGCCATCCAGTCAGGATAATAGGGTAGATCCGGCCGGGAACCACTAGGAGGCAGACAAACTAATTTTCTAGACCCCTCCTCCCAGGGATTTGTCCTCTAGTCTCCAGTCTTGTGTCTGCCTGGGCACAGCTAGGACGCAGACTGACTGTCTCCTGATTGAGACAGTCCCAAAACTTAGGAAAATCTTCAAACTTAACAGTGACTTGGAGCTCCGGGTGCCAGGGGAGGAGCAAGTCCTCTCCCTGTTCACCTCCCTTTGGTGAAGGGATCTTGGAGCGTGCCAGACACCCCCTTCTCTGTTGGCGCAGGGGTCCCGAAGAGCGGGAACTGCATCCCAGCGAGAGACGCTAGGGATCTTCCCCCCCCTTCCCGCTGGAGCAGAGGGAAACAGGCGCAGAATACCTCGCCGCCTGGGGGACAGGCCAGCAGCAGGGCAAGTAACCCGTCCTCGGGGAAAGACCCCATCGGATCCACCCCCCTCCATCCTCCCCCCGCCATCTCAGAGCTCCAGCCACGGTGTCCCGGCTTGGGCAGTTCCGGCGCACACAGAGAGAGAGTTCCACCGGCTCTCAGAGATCAGTTCCTCCCGTCCTTGCCACAGACAGGCCAGACGCCAGGATCAGCGTTGCGGGGCAGCCCTCCCCGTACGTGCAGGCCGGACACAAATTAATACAGCCTGCGGAGCCGCAGCGGCCCGAGCGCGTGGCCGGCCCCTCCCCCACCCATTCCCAGCGGCCGAAAAGGGCGCGAAGCAGGGGAAACAACATGACCCCCAAACAGAGGGCCACAACTGAACAGGCTGAAGTGGGGGAACCCTCAGCCTCAGGGAGCCCCACACGCACCCCCCACCAGCTCAAGAGCTTCAGAAGGAGGTACTAAAAGAAATCCTCCTGGAGTTGAAGAAAAAGAGGTTCCCCACCCAGGGAAAGAGCATTCAAAGGACGCTCTAAGGGGGCAGGGAAGGGAAAGCACCCCAAGACCAAGAGGCCTCGTAAATCCAGTAGGCCCCTGGAATCTACCTCCTCAGACTTGGAGCCACCTGAGGAGGTGCTATCTGTGCAATCCTCTGAAGAGGAGGAGGTGGGGACTAGAAAGAGAAAAAGAAAATCTAGACCCTTACACAGAGAGAGCAGTGAGGAGGAGGGGGAGGTCTCTGAACAAGCCTCAGACAGCGAAGAAGGTTCAGGGGATGCTACCCCCAAGACCCGACAGACAAGGGGATTGAATGTAACCTGAGGAGAAACTTCGAGGAAATGTCTACCATCATTAAAATGGCCACTCTAACATCTTATTTCTCGAGGGCCCTAATGACCTGGATAAAGCGAGCAGGAGATCCAGGGACATCTTCAAAGATGACGAGGGTCCTGTCAACCAGAATTCAGCTCGCCTACGCATTTGTCGCCGACTCGTCAACAGACATCCTCCGATGGGTGTCCAGGGCAGCGGCGTCCAATGTGGCTGCACGCCGCCGCCTATGGCTACAATCATGGAAGGGGGACAACACGAAGAACGCTCTGGTCAGGGGTCCATTCCAGGGACGCAAGCTCTTCGGGGTATGTCTGGACAAGGTCCTGGCCGACGCCACCGACAAAAACAAGAAACAGATGCTACAGAGTGTAGGAGCCCCAAAGCGTTCCTTTCGTCCCTACAATACATCATCCTCGGGGGCGGGGGGTTCAAGACGACCGTTCTTCCCCCACAGGGGAAATTAACAGAGGTACAGAAACCGATGGCAGAGGCAAAAGGGCCAGGATAACCGAAACAAGCAGCGCCAGAATACAGGTCGCCCCAAGCTGGACGCCTGACTGGGCCGCGGACTTTGGACAGGGCCACGAAAAACTGGGGGGCAGACTTCAACGGTTCGCAGAGCAATGGAAGCAGGCTACAACAGATGCATGGGTCATCCAAACCGTGGTGAGGGGATACACTATCGAATTCTCCCATTCCCTCAGAAAGTCCTTCTGCACCTCTCCAATTTCCAAAGACATGGCCAAACGGACAGCAATGCGAAAGGAAATATCCAGACTGAGGGCCATCGGGGCCATCGAGACAGTCCCGCACCACAAAAGAGGCCAGGGTCTGTACTCCATTCTGTTCCTGGTTCTGAAAAAATCAGACGAGTGGAGAGCGGTGTTGGACCTAAAGATCCTGAACCAAGCCGTCAAGGTTCAGAAATTCAAAATGGAGACCTTACAGTCCATTCGCATTGCTATCTCGAAAGGGGAGTGGCTAACTTCACTCAACCTGAAGGAAGCCTACCTGCACGTCCCAGTGCTTCCAGCACATCGTCAATGGCTCCGGTTCAGCTACGAGACTCAACATTGGCAGTATGCAGCGCTTCCGTTCGGTCTGGCAACCTCACCGAGGACCTTTAGCAAAATCTTGATAACGCTCCTAGCGAATCTACGGACGGAAGGGATCAAGTTGCACTCCTACCTGGACGACATCTTAATAAGATCCTCGACCTACGAACGAGCCCAGAGGGACGTAACCAGGACTATCATATACTTACAAGAGCACAGGTTAGTGGTCAACATAGAGAAGAGTCATCTCGAACCATCTCAATCATTGGAACATCTGGGAGTGGTGTTGGACACCAGAATTTGCAAACTCTTCCTCTCGCAGCAGAGACAACGCAAACTCCTCAATCTGATCCAACAGGTCGCGGACGTTCACAGAATCAAATTAAAGACCCTAGCGAGCCTACTGGGAGCCATGACCTCATGTTTAGGGATCGTACAGTGGGCCAGGTTCCACGCCAGACCTCTCCAACGCTTGCTGCGCCCCTGGCAGGACAACATAACACGCGGAGAAAACCCGTGGGTTCGGATAACAGCCGATCTGAAGAGGTCGTTCAGATGGTGGGTGCTACCATCCTGATTCGATCACGGGATGCCCCTCGCGGACCCAGAGATGAGAACCCTAACGACAGACGCGAGTCTCCACAGTTGGGGAGCACACACGCAAACCTTGTCAACACAGGGGAAATGGAACTCATGGGCAAAGGAGCACCACATCAACTTGGAACTCTCTTGGAACTGAGAGCAATCTACCTGGCACTTCTGAGTCTAGCCCCAAGTTTACAAGACAGGGACATACTTGTTTACACAGACAACATGGTGGCGAAGGCCTATTTGAACCATCAAGGCGGGTCGAGATCTGAGACACTCCATCGGATGGCAGCCACGTTGATCAGATGGGCGGAGAGAAACGTGCGATCCATCAGAGCACTCCACATAAAGGGACAAGTAAACACTCGAGCCGACTGGCTCAGCAGAGTAGACCTGGACCAAGGAGAATGGTCACTGCACCCGAGGGCCTTCGAGGTGATAACCAATCGGTTCGGCATCCCCACAGTAGACCTATTCGCTTCACCCAACAATGCGAAAGCGACAAGATTCGTATCCCGACATCCGGACAGCGAGGCGAAAGCATTCGATGCCCTGAATATCAAGTGGCCTCGGGGTCGTCTGTACGCTTTCCCTCCTTTACCCCTCATCCAGAGGACAATAACAAAGATAAGGAGCGAGGCTGCAGAGGTAATCATGGTGACTCCATGGTGGCCACGGAGGCCGTGGTTTGTGGATCTACTAGGCCTCAGTGCAGAACCTCCTCTCCGATTACCGGCCTTACCAGACCTGTTGTTTCGGGGCCCAATACAACACGACAACACGACAGCGCTCAGACTGACAGCCTGGAGGTTGAAAGGAGAGCCTTAGGTGAGTTAGGTTACTCTAACAAGGTTCTAGAGACTATGTTGCAATCCAGACGACCAGCAACTAAGAGGATTTATCAAAGCACCTGGGCGAGGTTCGCTCAATGGTGTCAGAGTAGGGCAATCAGGCCTGACAGGGCCCCTATAGGTAGTGTTCTAGAATTCCTACAGCAGGGCCTAGAGAGGGGTTTGAAGCCTAACACCTTACAGAGGCAGATAGCAGCACTTAATAGCGTGCTAGGCACTATCAGGGGCCAGAGTATCTCTGTTCACCCTCACATCAAACGCTTCCTCAGGGCAGTCAGAATTATTTCTCCCCCTGTCGTTCATCGCTTCCCATCCTGGAATCTGAACTTGCTTCTCGGGGCCCTTACCAAAGTCCCTTTTGAGCCTCTCAAGGAGGTCTCCCCTTATTTCTTATCTATTAAGCTAGCTTTCCTCATAGGGATTACCTTGGCCAGGAGGGTATCAGAATTGGGGGCCCTATCCATCGATCCAGCGCTATGCTCCTTCAAGGAGTCTTCTGTTGTCCTCCGACTGGATCCAGCATTTAGTCCTAAGGTGGATTCTAGATTCCATAGGGAGCAGGAGATTAATCTCCCTTCTTTCTGCCCTAATCCAGGTCATCCGTTAGAACTAACCTGGCACACCTTGGATGTTTGCAGGGCCTTGAAAGTCTACCTTTGCAGAACCAAATCTTTTAGGAAAAGTTTGGCCCTGTTTGTCTCTTATAGCCCACAGAGACGGGGCTTGAAGGCATCCAAGGCCTTGATAGCCAAATGGATGACACTCTGTATTGCGGAGGCTTACAGGGCGTCAGGCAAGTTACCTCCGAAGGGAATATTTGCGCACTCCCTAAGGGGCGCGGCTACCTCTCAAGCCTTCACGAATGCAGCCTCTTATGGGGAGATCTGTCATGCCGCAACGTGGTCCTCGATACATTCCTTTACTGGACATTACAAGATCACGTTGCAGGACTCGATGGAGGCAGCCTTCGGGAGGAGGGTCCTTCTGGCGGCCCTCTAAAAGGAGGCTACGCCGAAGGATTATTTGGACTCCCTCTTGGAGTTCTCTCCTCTTTACTCTCCCACCCATAGTAGTGATCTGGTGTACTGCTTGGGTACGTCCCTACTATCCTGACTGGACGGCCAGGAGGATCCCCCGGGAAAAAGGAAAATTGGTCACTTACCGCTGAATTTTCCTTCTGCGGGGGATCCTCCTGGCCGGCCAGTCCCCACCCGGAGTGGTAAGAACTCTGTGGTGTAGAGACAGGGTGTGGCTACCTTGTCACATCATTAGTCCTTCGTCTCTCTGTTAGAAGGGGTGAGTTTAAAGGAAACTATAGTAAGGAGAAAAGATAAGTTTAGAAAAGTTTATTCCAGTTCAGCGAGTTATGTTAAGAAGTTTTATAGCATGGCATCAGATAGGTTTATCAGGCTTATAGAGCTTGGAAAGACTGGGGAGTAGAGGATTGATCCCTGGGAGGAGGGGTCTAGAAAATTAGTTTGTCTGCCTCCTAGTGGTTCCCGGCGGGATCTACCCTACTATCCTGACTGGCCGGCCAGGAGGATCCCCCGCAGAAGGAAAATTCAGCGGTAAGTGACCAATTTTCCTATCTCCCTCACCAAATCCCTGGTGGAACAGCCAGGTCTTACGCTGTCTATGGACAGAGGGGAGATCTGGGACCAGCTGGACCTCCATCAGTAGGGAGTTCCATAGCCACGGTGTGGCCACCGAGAATGCCCCCCTCATCATCTCCACCCGAGATACCCAGGGGATTCCGAGGGAGGTATCCACAGCCAACCGCAGGGGCTGATCCAGGACCCAGGGGATGAGGTGATCCTGCAGATAAGAGGGGCCCAGGCTGTTTAGGGCTTGATAGGTCAAAACCAACACCTTGAATCGGGCCCGGATGACCACAGGCAGCCTTATCTCTTAAGGATCATAGGAAAACACTTTGCCCCAACCTAATGTCACTAAATTTGATAGCTTGGTTGATCCAAAGGCTAAGAGGTGTTGAGAATGTACTGCCTGAAGTTTCCCACATAATAAACAACACAAGAAAACAATTGAAACTGCTGACTTACAGGCATAAGTGGCATAGATTTCTCCAAATAGGCATCACAAAAGAATATCAACCCATTGTCCTGCACTCTGCATGTCATTCTGGACTATTTATTATACTTAAAGAAAAAACTTATTTATAAATTCTCCATTAAAGTGCATTTGACTGCAATTACTGCTGCACATGACTTTATAGATGGGAAATTTATTTTTTCATCGCACCTCCCCAAATGTTCCTAAAAAGATTAAATTTCACATATCCTCCAAGACCTCCAGCAATGCCATCGTGGGATCTGAACCTTGTCCTGGCAAGACACATGCAGCTACCTGTTGAATCCATGGCATCGTCATCATTACCACATCTCCTGCAGAAAACACTATTTTTAGTTGCTATAACATCTGCTCACAGAGTTAGCAAGCTTGCAGCATTAAGGAAGTCTCCTCCCCTCCTTACGTTCCCCAAGGACAAAGTTTTGAGACTGGATCATATCTTTCTTCCCAAAGTAGTGTCTCCCTTTCACCTTAGTCAGGATATATGTCTACCTTTATTTTTTTCCAAGACCACATTCTAGACCGGTGGAAACCCAATTACGTTAGATGTTAAAAGGGCATTAGCATCCTATATTTCTAGAACACAGGACTTTAGGATAGATGATAATCTGTTTATATTGATCCAAGAGCCCCCATAAAGGGAAGAAACTTTCCTCCCAAAGACTTTGCAGGATTATAGTCCACTGTATTTCCTCATGCTATACATTACAAGGCCTATCTCCTCAGAATGTTAGAGCACATTCTGCTAGGTCTGTGTCTGTCTCAACAGCTTCCTTTAGGTATGTCTCTATAGTAGACCTCTGTAGAGCTGCCATGTGGTCCTCTTACTACACCTTCACCAAACACTGTCAGTTAGACTTGGTGGAGTGCGAAGAGGCTAAATTTGGGAGAGAGCAGTTCTAAACTCTATTTTAAGTTAATTTCACCCACCTTCCTTTTGGGGATACTGCTTTTTATTCTCCCAATGATCGAGAATGCACACAACCACTTGAAGAGGAAAGAGGGTTACTGACCTGTAACTGTCATTCCTCGTGATGGCTCTGTACATTCCCACATCCCACCCAGCTTCCCCTCTTTCCTGAAGTTTCCTTAAAATGGGTTAATTAATTAATTCATGTCATAGCGGTTTCAGGAACTGAGGAGAACAGAACATTCCCGCTATAGTCTCACACTGGCATGTGTGACTCTGAGCTTGAGATTGCTTTGAAAAGCCTGCAGACGGGCTGCGGTAGGTGCACCCACTGATAGGGAATGCATAGAGCCAGCTCGAAGAATGACAGTTACAGGTCAGTAACCTGTCTTTCTCCATAAAGATTATACCAAGGAGCCAGAGTTCAGGCACAGTGGATGAACATAGTTGATGCCAGCAGAGGGCTAGGAACAATGAGTAATCTGGTAGCAGCTGCAGCCCTTTTTATAGAAGAAGACTGACACGGTTTTCACGGTGGAGAGAAGTGACTAGTGGGGTGCCCCAGGGATCTGCACTGGGACCAGTATTGTTTAATATATTCATTAATGATTTGGAGAAGGGAGTAAAAAGTGAGGTGATCAAGTTTGCAGATGAGACAAAGCTATTCAAGGTAGTTAAAATCTGAGCAGATTGTTAAGAATTGCAGGAGGATCTTGCGAGACTGGGTAACTGGGCATCTAAATGGCAGATGACATTTTAATGTGGACCAAAGTGATGTATTTAGGGGGAAATAACCCAAGCTATATATATACAATGCTGGGTTCAAAATTAGGAGTTACCACTCAAAAAAAAGATCTTGGAGTCATTGTGGAAAATACATTTAAATCCTCCGCTCAGGATGCAAACTTTGTGGACCATACATTGAAATCCTCAGCTCTCTTAAGCAGACAGAATGTTAGGAATCATTCGGAAAGGGATAGAGAATAAAACTGAAAATATCGTAATGCCTGTATATAAATCTGTGGCACCACATCTGGAATATTGTGTGCAGTTCTAGTCGCCCCATCTCAAAAAAGACACAGTAGAACTAGAAAAGGTACAGAAAATGGCAACAAATATGATCAAGGGTATCAAACAGCTCCCGTACGAAGAGAGGCTAGATAAGTTGGGGATCTTCAGCCTGGAGAAGAGACAACTGAGAGGGGATATGATAGAAGTTTATAAAATCATGAGTGGTGTGGAACATGTAAATAGGGAGTGCTTATTTACCCTCTCTAACAGTATTACCACAAGGGGACAATCCATGAAATTAACTCCACCTCCTCCTCCTTTCCCCTCTCAGTTGGTGTTCCCCAAGGCTCTGTCCTGGGCCCTCTCCTCTTCTCTATTTACACCCTGTCCCTAGGCAAACTCATTGTCTCCCATGGCTACCAATATCACCTCTACACTGATGACACTCAATTTTCTCTCTCTACTCCCTTGCTCTCTCTCCATCTGTTCAAGCTCACCTCACCAGCTGTGTCTCTGATATCTTACCTGGATGTCTCAATGTCAACTCAAACTCACCATGGCTAAAACTGAACTCCTTATCTTCTCCCCTCGTCCTTCCACTCCCTCCTCCCTGTCAATCCTTATTGGTGGGGTCACCATCCCCCAAGCCCATAGTTTTGGCTTCATCTTTGACTCACCCCTTTCTTTTAAACCCTATATCAACTCTTGCCAAATCCTGTTGTTTCTTCCTCCATAACACTGCTAAGATTCACCCTTTTCTCTCTGTCTCCTCTGCCAAACCCTTGCTCACGCCCTGGTCATCTCTCATCTTGATTACTGTAACCTCCTTCTCATTGACCTCCCCCGCTCTTACCTTTCTCCCCTTACCTCCGTCCATAACTCTGCTGCCAGGGTCATCCACCTCGCCCGTTGCTTCGATCATGTGCAGCCCCTCCTCTCCTCTCTTCACTGGCTCCCCCTTCCTGAATGAATGCTGCACAAGCTCCTAGTCTTCACCTATAAAGCTCTTCACAACCTTGCTCCTCCCTACCTCTGCGCTAATTTGCCTCTGTGCTCAAGTCCATGAACTTCACTCCTCCTCTATCCCCTCTCGCCCTCCCACGCCTCCCTAACCTCCTTCGTTCCTTCTCCCCAGCTGCCCCCCACGCTTGGAACTCCCTCCCTGCCCACATCCGTCTCGCCCCCTCCCTTTGTACCTTCAAATCCCTCCTCAAGAC
>QEPC01015005.1:2034923-2101897 GCA_003113815.1 Sphenodon punctatus | reverse complement strand
CTGGGGAGGGGAAGCCCCGAGGGTTTTTTCATTCCCCTCCCCTCATGGAATCTCCTGCCCCGCGTCCCCGCAGCGCAGGCTGGAAATTCTGCGCTGGGGTAAGCGGGGCAGGAGATTCCACGGGGGGAGGGGAATTCCGCGGGAAATCTGCGAATCGCAGACCCGCGTTTCCCTCGGGGCCCTGCATCTAGTACACTCTTACCTGAGGCCTGTGTACTCATATCCTCACCACATGGACCAGCCAGCCATCATTCTTGATGTAACCAAGCCAAGCACATGCACCTGAGACCTCGCATCTTCATGAATGTTACACCCCTTGTCTCTCCCTCTGTTCCCCTTCCTTCATCTCCCCCATCCCCTCTGTCTCTCAAATTTAAAACAAATGAGAGAGTATTTTTTCACTCTGCACACAATTAACTTGTGGAATTTGCTGCCGGGGAAGTTGTCAAGGCTGGTAGTGTAGCTAGTTTTAAAAAGGAATTGAATAAGTTCTTGGAGAATAGGTCTATTAATGGCTGTAAGCCAAGTAGGTTTGGGGGATGTAACCTCTTACTGTTGGGGGCTGGAACAACAGGGAATGGATTGCCCACTGTGACCTGTTTGGTACTTCCCCCAAGCGACATAGATTGGTCACTATTGGAGACAGAATGCTGGGCTCGATGGACCGTTTGTCTGGCCCAGTACGGCACTACTTAAGTTCTTTTGTTACGTTCGTATGTAGGTGTTGATCAGTAGACAAGGTAGATTTCCCATGAAGATAGATGCTGTTCTCCTTATTTTTATTTTTTAAAGGATTTTAAATTGAGTCACTTGTGTCTAACTTTTAATTTAAATTTTCAGGCTAGATCAAGTTTGGTACACGTGCTTATAGTGATAATTATGGGAGACGGAGATAAATACTACTATTTAAAAACAAAATTATTTCTAAATAGATTTCCCTCCCCCACCACCACCCTAAATTTCCAAGATGAGCAAAGGATATTCACAGGGTTTCTTAACATGCGGTGGCCTCTCAAGCTACATACTTTCTGCTCTTATCAACCTCATGGTCAAAAGGACCCTTTTATCAGATCCTGAATCAGTGTTTCATAATGCTGTCAGTTTCTTGAGGGTACTGTGGTCAGTTCAAGAGCATTTTCCATGGAAAAGGGGAAAGGATTAGAAAAGGAATATTAATGGCAGAAAGGTTTTCTTCACCCCGGTTGTCTTTGTAGTGTTCTTTCCTTGTAGAGGTGTCTAAAGCCATATACCACAATACCATATAGCATTGTTGGTATTTGCCTTACTGTGGTGTGTACTTGCTTTCCTGTCATTAAATGGTGAGATTGTGTTTGGAGGGGGGGGAATATCTTCAATTCTAGGATATTTTCTACCTGTCTTGAGGAAGGAAGTGAGAGCTTGATAGAGGTTCCTGCTTTCACTGAAAAGGTTGCATCAACATCTTAATATTGCAAAACATTTCACTTAGCATACAATTAACTTGTGGAACTTGTTGCCAGAAGATGTGAAGGCCAGTAGCATAGCTGGGTTTAAACAAGGATTGGATAAGTTCTTGGAGGGTAGGTTCATAAATGGCTATTAGACAAGGAGGTGAGGGGATGAAACCTCTTACTGTTGGGAGCTGAGAGTAAAAAACAGGGAATGGATCACTGTTGAGTATTTCTCCTAAGAGCTGTGAAGAGACCAAGGGTGGCCACTGTCAGAGACAGGATGCTGGGCTTGATGGGCCGTTGGTCTGACCCATTATGCTGCTACTTACGTTCTTATCTGAGAACAGCTAAATGAAGAGCCCTGTTCTTATTTAAAGTATCGGCTATCTATTGATTAGGACTGTAAGAGTTGTGTAGAGGACCCTGTTCCCAAGGAAAATATTTAGTGATAATTCGTTCCAAGACAGGGTAGGGCAACTAGAAAATATATATATATATATATATATTTAGTCAAACTAACATTTTAATTAAATTTTCTTTTTAGAACCTTGTGTTCAGTGGCCACTGTAAAGCAGCGACTGGCTACTCGGACCATGTCATACATCGAAGGAGATCAGCTACCTCACGGGTACAGTGCTGTCAGATCACTGAGCTGCCATCCTTCCTGTGGATAGCCAGCCCACGGGTAAGCATTTGGTTTTTTTAAAAAAAAGATATTACCAGAGCTCTCTTGAAGGCGCTTGCATGTTGGCGGTACTTGTATGCACTCATGGTACTAGGTTGAAATTACAGCACAAGATTCTTATTCTTATTCCATGTTGTAGTTTGTTGTCATGTTACGGTAATTCACTTTTGATATATTTTCTTATGTGTATTAATCCTAATTTGCCTAAGTCTGATATTCTTTGGTATTCTGGGAACAACAAATAAGATCTCTACTACTTAGTGTTAGTCGGTAAGTTTAGTGGGTACACACACCACCTCCTTAAAATGTGGTGTGCGTGTGTGTATTCCCAGTAAAGGATATATAAGATGGTGGTGGAGGTCCATGTTAGCAGCAGAAGCCATAGCAACTCTGTCCCTTCTTACAATACTATATTAAGACCACTTTTATTCTGCAAATAATTCCTTTTATTACAGCCAGGAGACAGAACACATTATCTTACTTCCTAGGCATTCAAGTGTAACCTTTTGGTATTAAGTTTTTGGAACATTGTGTATTTATTTACTTTATGTATTCGATTTTTACCCCATCCTTCCCTCAAAGACTCACGGCAGCTTACAGAAATATAAAAAATATATAAGTATAAAACATATAAAAGCAATTTTAAAAATCCTTAAATGCCACCCACCAACCTTCTTCCTACTCTTCCACACAGCCCTATCCCAGCCTGCCAAATGCCTGGCCAAACAAAAAGGACTTCACCAGCGGATTCTCCGGGTGGGCTCAGAAAACTTCAGCCCCCCCATTGGTCAGCCGTGACTGACATCATGCTTTCCCCGCCCCCATAGTCATGGCTGGGGCGGGGTTTGCAAAGTTCTTTAGGGATGACTTGCTTCCGCCTTAGCCCTTGCTTTCTGCTCCACGCTGAGGCTGTGCTCACTGTACCATACCAGAGGCGAGCAGGAGATGTGTGTTAGGGTGCAGGGAGGGGGCCCTGGAGGGGCCCTGCAGCCCCCCTCCCGTCATAGGCATGTTGGCTGCAGAGGGGGGGCAAGACAGAGGCTGTAGGGGGCTAAGTCCCCAGTGTGGGCTGTCCCGGGGAGGAGCCACTGGGGCTTGGCTGTCGGCGATCCTGTTATGGGGGTACCCCACCAGCCCAATGTGCCTACCATTTTGGCCATGTGGGTGGCCCTGCGGAGCAGCATGCTGCCGCTTGGGAAATGCTACAAGGGGGGGCTCTCGCCTCTGAAGCCAGCCCCCGGCTTCCCCCGGCTCAGAGTTTGGGGGGGAGGGGGCATGGTGAGACAGTGGCTCCGGCTGCCAGAGGTTCAGGGGCAAGTCAGCCCCTGGCCCGAATCAGGATCCATATTTCCCCCAGGCTCTGGCCACATGGGTGCCCCTGCGAGCAGCATGCTTGAGAAATGCTGCTGGGGGGGATGCTATGGGGGTTCCTGGCAGGCTTGGCAGTGTATTGAGCAGGTGGGGATGGGGGCGAAGAACTACGCTGCTCCCCCACCCCTCTCCCCCCTCAGTGGTCTGATGCTGCCCAAGCTCTGCTGTGTTAATTTCTTGCCGCTAGTGCCACTCACCACACATGTGTGCACTGAGGCTGTCGCCATGTTTTCTGTCTGGGCATGATAGGACTACATTTCCCAGCATGCCCACACAATGATAGGAAGATGGTGGCAGCCCACACGTGTGCTCATGCGGCAGCACAGGACATTTAAAAAAGATTACAGCCTCCCCTATGAGGCTGCAAACAGCGGCGGTGGCACTGGCAGTGAAGGTAATTGATCCTGGGGAAAGGGGGTGGGGGAGAGGGGGGGTGTGTGTGTGAAAAGAGAGAGAGGGCGGTGTACTGTGTGTGTGAAAGAAAGGGGGCGTGTGTGTGTGTGAGAGAAAAAGAGGGGGTGTACTCTGTGTGTGTGTGTGTGTGTGAAAGAAAGGGGATATACTCTGTGTGTGTGTGTGTGTGTGTGTGTGTGTGTGTGAGAGAGAGAGAGAAGGGTTTGCTGTGTGTGTGAAAAAGGGGTGTGTGTAAGAGGGGGTGTACTGTGTGTGAAGAGGGGTGTGTGTAAAAGAGGCGGGGTGTACTGTGTGTGTGTGTGTATAGAGAGAGAGGGGGGGGGTGTACTGTCTGTGTGTGATGAGAGGGGTGTGTGTGTATAAAAGAGAGAGGGGGGGTGTACTCCCTCTCCACACCACCACCCCCAACACAGGGGGACACCTGCATCCATCTCTTTTCCAAGGCTGGGCGTTGGTACAATGAAATTGTAAGGAAAGAGTTCCCTAGCCAAGGGTAAAGCTGCCATGGTGCTTGCTTGGCAGGTGGCGGGGCTGGAGGGGGACCTGCTCTCATGGCCAGAGCTATGTGAACTTTGGACTTAACACACACACCCCACTCCCACCCCCAATCCACATCACTTCTGGATCTGCCCCTGGACTTGCATCTCTTTCAAAAGGTAAACAGGCGTAGGCATATCTCCAAGGGGAGAGAGTTTCATACTTTTGGAACAGCTACCAAGAACGCCTCCCTGGTTGCCTTCATTGTGCAAACCTCACAGGCAGTTAGTACTCACAAGAGGGCACCCTCGGCCAACCTCAGAGGCCACAACAGAACATAAGGGAAGAGGCGGTCTTTCAGATACCTGGGGCCCAAGCTGCTTAGGGCCTTTATAGGTTAAAACCAGCACCTTGAATTGTGCCTGGAAAGCTGTTGGCAGCCAGTGCAGACTCGGAGCACTGGTGTAACATGCTTACGGCAACCTACCCCTAACAGAAGGTGGGGCGCTGCATTCTGCACCAATTGCATCTTCTGAACAGTCATCAAAGGCAGCCGCACGTAAAGCGCATTGCAATAGTCTAGTCTCGAGGTTACAAAAGCATGGGTGACGGTGACCAAGGCCAAGTCTGATTATTATTTTATTTTTTTTAAAAGTTTGTTGCCTTCGCACCAGATGAAGTTGGTGAAAGGAACTCCTGTCCTGCCACCACAACCTGGCCATCCAGGCGCATCGGTGGATCCAAGAGTACCCTAAGGCTACAAACCTTGGTGACCAAAGGAGGCTAGACCGCACAGGGTCCTTATGTCCCCCATATCACACAGTCAGCCAGCCATCATCACCTCAGTCTTGTCTGGATTCAGTTTCAGTTGGCTCACCCACATCCAGTCCCCAGTGGCAGCCAGACACCTGATAAGCACCAAGACTGCAGAGCCTGGGTCATAGGAAAAAGAGAGAGTTGGGTCTCATCAGCATGCTGATGACACTTCACTCCAAATCTCCTAACATTCTTACCCAGGGGCCTCAGATACACAGTGAGCAGGAGTGGGGGACAAGAAGGAACCTTGCAGGGAGCCCACAAAGAAGTTTCCAGGGGGATGACAAGCCACCACCCATCACCACTATGGATTCTCCCAGCTAGGAATGAGCAGAACCACTCAAGGGCAGTCCTGCGCACCTCCACCAGATCTCACAGCCACCAGCCATATCAGCAACTCCCCAAGATTAACTGTATCAAAGACCACCGAAAGATCTAACAAAATCAGTAGGGTACAATTTCCCCTGTCGATTTCCAAACAGAGATCGTCAGCCAAGGCCACAGGCACAGTCTCAGTGCCATGCCCAGGATGAAAACCCAGCTGATATTGGTCCAGGAAATCAACAGCATCAAGATGCACCTGGAACTGCAAGACAACCACCCGTTCAGTAACCTTCCCTAAAAAGGGAAGGTTAGAGACAGGACAGTCGCTGGCCGGTGAGTCAACATTAAGAGATGGTTTCTTGAGCAGGAGACAGATGACCACAATTTTGAGGCCATCAGGCACCCTGCCCTCCCAAAGGGAGGCATTGACAACTCCAGCCAGAAATGGTCCCACGTCCCAATGTCTCCCAGCTGGCTTTCACCAGCCAGGATGGATATGGATCTAATTCACAACTGGTCTCCTACACCGCCCCAAGCACAGCCTCTTAACTCCACGTGGAGACAGCCAGGATTTAATAAGCTATTCACCACCCAAAAGAGCTCTGTCGGATGACACTTTGCAGACTCTGTGGCGGCAGCAGCAAAGAAAGTTTTCTTAGCCACAGCCACGGCATAGTCCTTCAAAAACTGTCTATGCCACAGCTAATCAGCTTTGGCACAAATCAAGCGCCATCTGCGCTCTAACAGTCATGCTTTAGCAGCCTCAGGTCCTCTGTGTACCAGGTGGGACTCACACTGCTGCTGCGGAGGAAGCAGATGCCTGGATGCCACCATGTCGACAGCCCAGGTCAACACCGCATGCCACAAATCAATCAGGGCATCGACAGAGAGGCTGCCAGGGTCAGTGGATAAATCCCCAAAGAGTTCTGGAATCCTATGAGATCCATGAGTCACTGGGGGCAAACCTTCCTAACTGGTCCACCACCCCGATGGGGGCGAAAGAGGGCAGGGATCCAGGCCTTCAGAAGGTAATGATCCGACCATGATACTCATGTCATAACAACATCCTCAATAATTGGACCCCCTGTTTCCAGCCTGGTGCAGAAAAAAAGCTCCAGCCTGTGTTCAGCCTCATGTGTTAGGCCAGGTATTATCTGGGATAGGCCCATGGTTGTCATGGCAGCCAAAACCTCCTGCTCTGCCCCTGAAAGGCCAGCCTTTTCATGCGTGTTGAAGTCGCCCAAAACAATAAGCTTGTGTGATCGGAACACCACCTGCGAGACCAGCTTGGCTAGAGCAGTCAGGGAGTCTGCTGTGCAGCGGGGTGATCAGTACACCAGTAAAATCCCCAGTCTATCCAGTCTTAATGAAATGTGACCTGAATCCTGCTCCTCCCAGCTGCATTTTGGGGAGACAAAACTAAATGATAGTGTGCTAACCACCACACAATACTAAATGTCACTGCTCAGATACACCTGTGATGGGCAAGGTGTAAGAATAAAGCTGACACTCCAACAAATCTTTGTGGCTCGCGTGTTTTTTTTATCTTGTATTTCTTTTATGATCTAATAAAATTTAAACAGCTTACCCTCTCTTGATGGTAGTAATTGAGTTTATGGTTCTGAAAAGCCTTAATTTGTTATCAAATGTAGCTCTAGAAGTCCAGTCAACCACCTGCCTCAGAAAGAAACCTCCACCCCAAATGTACTGGATGCTTATCTGTAAAGGAGCCAGGAGTTGAAACATCTGCTTCCAATTAGTCTACACTCCTCAACCCCATGTCTGCTATTTACTTGGAGGTGATAGTAGACAAATAAAATTTCCACTGCATATGGAGAAGCAATAGCAAGAGTAAATAATCGCACCCAGGCAGGCAGGGAGCAGAAAATTCGTTATCAAGCCACCTAAATGTTCTATTTCTTATCTGTAGTTTTGTTATTGCTAACTTATCAGTAGGCTTGACTGAACTTGGAGGTGTGGGTGATCATACACACTGGCATCTGGGGAAAGGAGGATGTTAAATAACTGTGCACTCATCACCTGTGCTGTTGCTTGTCATTTCTTGAAATAAGATCATCTTGTCCTTTTGATTCTGGGATCAAGAATTTTTAAGCCTTGCAGTGTGGGATAGAATCCTTTGGATCCAACATGACATTGGTTAAATGGACAGTAGACTTGAAAATAGATGGGAATGAAGTGCTGGCTTTTTCAGAACAGTCTGTATCAATCTTGTAGTGTAGCTTTGAGGCTCTGAATTTAGCTCTCTAAACAAGTTCTTGTATCCAGGAAAGTATGTGTAGATATCTTGCGTAGTGCAGTTCTGGCGAGGTGAGACCTGTTTAAAGGGTCAGCTCAGGGACTGATATGTTGATTTAATGGGGGCAGGAAAGATGTCTGCAATGCATTTTTTCAGAACTGGTTCAATTGTTAAAGTTAAGTAGAGAAAAAGTTTTACTTTCCTGGGATGCTAAAGACTTCAAATCTTTCATGCTTGCTACAAACTTTTGGAAGGAGTTGACAAGCCTTTAAAACAGCAGAACAGCTAATGCTTCTGAAAGAATGTTTTGCTGTGGATGCTGAGCTATACTGAAAATGGAAAAGTTCTTAAGTGAGAGATGGAGATAGGATTTTGTGTGGATAATGATGGTATAGGTTTGTGTTTGAGGGTGCACAGTCACAGAGAGTGACTGTGCACTTCACAGCCATTTGCAAGTGATTATACTGTGGTAGTGATAGGCCAGAAGCATGAAAGATAATTTTGGTGGTGGATTTTGTGTCACATCTGCACTAATGAGCTAATGAAATCTTTCAGGCACTGTTTTATTGCTCATTTTAAACTTTAATTGGTTTGATTAAAACAGTTTATAGAACCTCCTTGCCACAGTGAGTGTTCCCTACAATAGTTAACTGTGTGTTAAAATAAATGCACAGTCTTAAACAAGCGGTGACCTTATACTGTGTAACTGTCAAGTAACTAAACCACCTCAAAATAGCATGCTTGTAACCTGTGATTGCAACACTAATAACATGTGATAGTATGCATTGAAGTGCAGGAGAACTTGGAACCAGGGCCTAGCTGTCTGTTTTGAATACACAGCGAACCTGACTGTGAAAAAGGTGTATTTGCTTACTGGCAAGTAGCACTAATAAAGTTTCCCATCCTTACCGCCTCACTTTTAATGATACCTCTTGGCATAAATTTTCCTGGCAAGGATATGTAAATGTTTAAACATGTTTTTGTGTGTGTGTGTGTCATTCCAAAGTACCTTTGCAAGACAGAGGTCCATCACCACTTATTCCTGTCCTTAGTTTGAATATTTATGCCCTCTAAATGAAATATGTTAAATAGCTTGCTATATGGAATATCTGTGACTAACTCAAATTGCCCAGTGTGTGACCTTACATGCTAATAGCGTTCATGTTTCCTATGTGGTGGTGGTGGTGGTATTATTATTAAATATTTATATAGGGCCTACAATTACCTGGCACTGAACGATCATTCATCTGAGACAGGTCCCTGCCTTAAGGGGCTTACAGTCTAGGGGAGACAAGGGAGAGGAGAACGTAGGGAGAGAAAGGGATACAGTGCAAGTTCTTTGCTTGTGATTGTTTACATGAAGTGTCTGGAAGCTGAGAGGTCCTTGGGCATTCTCTCATAATGGTTTTGTCTTTCTCTAGTCAAGTGCCATGTTTGAGTTCAAGAGCTAGAGCCTTAAGAAAAAATGCTGAATTATCATGAGACTTACAGTAAAATTTGGCTCTGGAAACTACCACACTGTGTATAAGCTGACTATAGCCTCTGGACTCTTGTAAAGAGCAGTTGAGGTGTTCTGAAGGAAAGTTTGGTTACTCCTACTTCAGCCTTTATTCTTTTCAAGTTTGTCCGGTGGAGAAATATAAATGAAAACCTGAGAATAGAATTTTCTTTATGAAGAGAAGGATAGGCCTACTGTAAACATCTACTGTTATCATTGGGTGAAGTGGCAGC
The DNA here is from genome assembly GCA_003113815.1 of Sphenodon punctatus. Taxonomy (NCBI): domain Eukaryota; kingdom Metazoa; phylum Chordata; class Lepidosauria; order Sphenodontia; family Sphenodontidae; genus Sphenodon; species Sphenodon punctatus. The sequence goes on along the minus strand of QEPC01015005.1, from coordinate 2,092,392 downwards.
ATTTAATAATGCTAAATGTGTGGACTGTGGCCTAGGTGGTAGAATTCATGTTTTTCAGGATCTCTGATAGCACACCTGGGTGAGATCTCTGCCAGGGATCTTGGACGGTCTCATGTAGCACGCCTGGGTGAGGCCTCTGCCAGAGACCCTGGAAAGCTGGTTTTGAAATCCTGCTGCTGTGTCAGGTTGCGACAATACTGGTCTAAGATGGACTATTGGACTGACTCGGTTAGGCAGCTCCTTATATCCTAAGTGGAGACTGGGAGGTTTTTTTCATATGAACCTTGCCTTTTTGAAGTAAATGCAATACCATGGTTTGACTGCAGAGGGCAGTGTTGCTTAGCAGATCCTCTGATGCTACCATTAGGTGGATTTACAGCTGGTTGAAGAACCATACCCAAAGAGTGCTCATAAACGGGTCCCCATCAATATGGAGGGAGGTATCGAGTGGGGTCCTTCAGGTCTCTGTCCTGGACCCTGTTCTGTTCAACATCTTTATTAATGACTTGGATGAAGGAGTAGAGGGGATGCTTATCAAATTTGCAGATGACACAAAACTGGGAGGGATAGCTAATACCTTAGAAGACAGAAACAAGATTCAAATTGATCTTGACAGGATGGAAAGCTGGGCCAAAACTAACAAAATGAAATTCAACCGAGATAAATGTGAAGTTCTGCATTCAGGTAAGAAAAATCAATTGAACAAGTATAGGATGGGAGATACCTGGCTTGGCAGCAGTACGTGTGAAAACGATCTTGGAGTTGTAGTTGATCACAAGCTGAACATGTATCAGCAGTGTGATGCAGCTGCTAAAAAGACTAATGCAATTTTGGGCTGCATTAACAGAAGCACAGTGTCTAGGTCATGCGAAGTAATAGTTTCACGCTATTCTGCGCAAGTCAGACCTCATCTGGAGTACTATTTGCAGGTTCTGGGCACTGCAATTTAAGAAGGACATTGACAAATTGGAACAGGTTCAGAGGAGAGCGACAAAGGTGGCAGGGATCTGGAAACCAAGTCCTATGAGGAAAGGTTGAAGGCCAGCTGGGTATGTTTAGCCTGGAGAAGGGAAGACTAAGGGGAGACATGATAGCCATCTTCAAATATCTGAAGGGCTGTCACATAGAAGATGGAGCAGATTTATTCTCTGTTGCTCTTAGGGCAGGATTAGAACCAATGGGCTCAAATGACAAGAAAGCAGATTTCGGCTAAATGTTAGGAAGAACTTCCTAATGGTAAGAGCTGTTGGACAGTGGAACAGATGGCCTAGGGCAGTGGTGGGCTCTCCTTCGCTGGAGGTTTTCAAACAGAGGCTGGATGGCCATCTGTCAGGGATGCTGTAGCTGTGGATTTCCTGCACTGAGCAGGGGGGTGGACTAGATGACATCAGAGGTGCCTTCCAACTCTAAAATTCTATGATTCTATTAAATTAGTGGTAAGTGCTGCCTTTTTTACTGGCTAATTTCCGTTCCAATAATTTATCTAAGCCACCAGTTAGCTGACTTTTCCAGTGACCTGTACTGAGTTCACAATGCTCCAAAGTGAAATCATAAGCATTCTCTTCTACTCTCCCACACTGTCTTTTACGCTACCTTGCCTTTTTGAGAGTGGTAGCTATAGTACATACCCAGTGGCAGTTCATAAACAAGCAATCCTAAAGTCATTTCAGTCCATGCATTTGTGCTTTTGTAACAACCACTTGTTAAATTTGCCTCCATCACCCTGAAGCCTTAAATGTGTCATCTGGAGTGTCAGGATCTGGCCTTAGCTGGTGTGGGAGGCCAGGGCCAAGATGAGCAGGTCAAGTCAGGAACTGGGGAAGTCAGAAAGCCAATAACTGGAGCCTAATCACAGGCCCAGAGTTAGAAGTGGGGATGCTAAATGTTTTATAGCAGCAGTTCCCAAATTAGAGGGTGTGACAAGGTGATGTTGGGGTGAAGTGTTCAAGGAGCTTATTTGTTTAGGGAACGATGGAGCCAGTTATGGATGCAATGCAGACACTGAATATATTGAATATGACCCTTTTCAGTGTCTGTTCTTGTTATGAGATAGGGGAAGAGTTCTACATCTGCCTTTTCTAAACCATTGGTATTTTATATACAGAGTTTTACAAAAAGAAACAACCATTCTATGTTGTAAACAGCCATTCTATGATGAGGCAACTGTTCTATGCTGTATGCCATTTTGGTCACTAGGGTAACTATGGTAACAGTATTTATTCTAAACTGATTTAGAATTCCAAAATCCCAACATTCCTTAACGCAGTGATACCAGATACGGTACTACAGGTATCTAACTTTAGGAAATAAATGCCAGGAAAATTGTTGTTTCTTTTTGTAAAGACCCTGTACTTATGTGCTCTTTTTATTCAGAGTTTCTGTGTCTCGTTATTTTCACCATCACCTCTAAATCCCCTCAAACATTTATTTATTTATTATTAAACTTTATATGTCGCCCCATCCTGCTACAAGCTTCTCAGGGGGGCTAACAACATTTTATTGAGATGAGGTGACCAAGAAATTGGGTAGAGACTGTTCTTTATTTTAAAGAATTCCACATAGTAGAATGATGGTGACTTGGTGTTTGAATTACATACATGTGGAAGGAAGAAATATGTATTTTCCCACTTGCTTTGAATTTTATTCTCTTATTTTTGGTAAGAGGCTGGTAGAGCAGGCCAGTAAAGCATCAATACCCCCATTCTATCCTGGTGTGCATCAGAGAGCTTTTTCCACTATTCTGGTTTTGTCACTTTGAAATGGAGAGAGAAGAAACTTACGACTTAGGCTGTTTTTAAACAGACACGGTTGAGGGGCGGGACGGTGGGGAATGGGTGGAATAACCACGCATTGCCCACCCGCCATGGGTGACTGGGGATGGATTCAAACAGACGTCGGGCGAGGCAGGTCACATGACGGTCAAGTGAGGTTTGCGACCCCCACGAACCCAACGCCCCCATCCAACCTCCATCCAGAGAACACAATCGCAGGCAGCTGCTACGCTGATTGGAGGAAAACCACACCCCCACAGCATAACATGGCAGATGGAGGGCAAACGAAGCCATAGCCACTGTCACTGCCCGTACCCAAACAGACTCCGTGCTGGCAGGGGACAGGGAGACAATACGAAACCACGGGGCAAGCGAAAACCAACACAGGCACCAGATGAACGCAAGGCGGAAATTCATTGCAACAATGTGAAGGTAGATAAATCAAGACACCCCACCAGGCAGGGAGTGCAGTCCCGAACACACACCCCACGCAGCAGAGTCCAAGACAAACGCAGGCAGTTCACGGGGCCCCATTCCAAGGTGGATCAGGGATGCAGGGGCAGGTGAAACAATGTCCATGCCACAAACAACAGGTCACACACAGGTGGCTCAACAACCAACGACCAGGGGGGTGGGGACAGAAGCAAAGGCACCGGAGCATTGGGGCCCATGGGCAAAGCAAGTGGGCAGAGTTACACACAGATAGCAATAGAGCAGACAGACAGGGGCAAACATCTCGGAGCAGAATTCTGAAGCCGGCTCAAGAATGCTGAGAAGCCTGCACAGGAAACCCCGCACCCCCTGCATATTCTGCCCATGCAAACATACTGTGGTGATACCCCCAGGGACGCATGTGCCCCTCTACCGTGTAGTGTGGGATAAAGGGAACTTCGCTGGCCAGAGTGGCTCGGACATCCTCACAGTTACAAACATTATTATTAACAAACATTTATATAGCGCCAGCAGTGTACCTGGCACTTTACAACAGGACAGCATCCAACAGGACAGCCATCTCCGCTGCATCAGGCACACCGGTCAGGTAGGGACTCCCAGCAGGAACGTGAGCAAGCCCAGCTCATGAAGCCGATCCTGGCACTCCCAGTGACCCCTCCGATAACCCTGGGTACACAGCAGGACATTGTCAAAGCAGTGTGGCAGAGAAGGGTCACCACCCAGAAGGCTTACGTTAAAGTCCAGCAACAGTCTGAACAGCCACACTTTCCCTGCCATCTCATGGCAGCAGCACTCCAGGCAGAGGAACATTCACAGCATGCTCTAGCAGACGGAACCCCAATTTGTTCACTCGCTGCTGACAATCAAGGCTCCCAAAGGGGTGTCTAAATAGCCACATGTTACACAAAAGCAGGTCAAAGCCATCACATGTGGCATTGGATCATAGTATCTGTACATCCCTCCTCAGCTACAGGTCACTGAGCAACATGCTGACACGTACGGGCCACACCTCTCCACCTCCCCGACCACACAAATAAGCACCGTGTTGCCCAGAGAGGGCTGACAACTTCCAGGCACAACGGAACTATATGAATTAACAGTAGGAATGTTAAGGCAGCATCAAAAGCACCACAAGCCAGACACATTCCTTGGCCAAAGGCCGCCAGATAGTGTGGGTTAAAGCAGACACCCCCACATGAATATTGGGAGTCCGCCCCCACATTCTAATCCAACAGACAACCATGGCCACGTGGAGGAAGGGGGAGGGGATGCACATGGAAAGGAGGCTTTGGTTGGCATGAATTTTTCTGCTTCCATTCATATGTTATATGTGTGTGTGCCCATCGCTGTATGGGCACGCCTGCCTGACCCTACTCCTGTGACTGATATGGAATGGGTGGTGGTGTGTGCCTGGGGCTGTTGATGCTTGCCCATTATGGTTGTGTCCTTTGGGGGATTGTGCATGTGGTGTGCATCCTCATATTTGCCTTGCAGTTGTATGCATGAGTGTCCCGTCCCTTATTGTATGTTGGAAGTACTCCCGTGAGGGAGTGCCTGTTGTCCCTTGCTCCCTGTGCCCTGCATCAACTACATCCCTCCATGTGCTGTTGTTCCTCCCCACCCCCACTGTGCCCTACACCATCCCTGTCCCATGCTACGGGTTTGCTTCCTACTTGACATGTGACGTCCCCTGCCTGGGGTGTCGTGCACTTACCTGACTGTCTGGGAGGCCTTCCATGGTGCTGACTGTCTTCATGAGGGCCCTTTTGGGTGCCATGGTTGGGGCCAGTGCACCCATCTCTTCACGCACGTGTCCTTTAAGGGCCTCTGGCCAGGCTGCGGATGTATAGGGAGCCAGGGGTGTTTGTTGTTGGCTGGCCATTATGCCACTTTGGCCCTTGCGTGGTCTTTTTCTCTATGATACTGGTGGACCGTGTTGCCCTGTTCACACAGTCCGGTGGGTGTTGAACACCTATCTCCACCTATGCCCACGCATGGAGCAACACGGCTTTTTCTCTGATGCTTTGTGCGTCGGGATGCATGGCTTGTGGGAGCACTCACCTCCTCATTTAAATGGTCACTCTCGTGTGTCACATGGGTGGACATGTATGGAAGCATCTCATTTAAAAACAGCCTTAGTTTAGTGCACGGATGAGAACAGCACCTTGTGTTGCACCCTTCTGCTGTGTTTTTAAAAATGTAGAAGGCAAACATCTGGGAGTACATAGTGTAATATTCCCCATCTTTCCTGTTGTTTCTTGTATCCATCTTGTTTCCTCGCCTTTTACAGGCCAGCTGTGAACATGTGTTTTTTCCAGAGCAATTATCTCCTGCACAGGATGACACCTCAGATGTGTTTCTTCAGCCTGGTGAAGAGAGATAAAGTTTTTACAAAAGGCAGCCTTGTCTGCTGGAACAGGCTCTTTATCAGAGAATTTACAGCCATCTAAACATACAGCTCTTTGACCAACCAGCACCTTCTACTCTCAGGATAGCAGCAGAGGTTAAAATTATGGTGGTCCAAGATAGCTACCATGGTATAAAGCCTAGAGTCTTGGCAGAACTGTTTTATGTGGCAGGGTAATTAATTCTGAAGCTAGAAGTAAAGAAAGGAGTGTGCAGAATGACAGGATAACTGAAGACAGGGTAATTTGTTGCAGAAACTGAGATTGTCTTATTTGTATGGTCCAGGGATATTTTCAGGTTGTCCATTAATCTCAAGAAACCTGTTGTCTCCAAGAGGCTTCTCCCATGTGTGTTTCCTTGTTTTTTCTCCCTTCCCAATTCTGTCTCTTCTGAATTGCAAATATAAATGGCTTTTTTATTGCAGCAGTAGCCTTTCCCAGGAAGGAGAGGGTGGGGGCATTAAAGGGCTTGTGCAGAGCTGGTCTCTGCCAAGTAAAGGATTACTCAATGAAGAGTGTAAAAATAAACCAGACAGAATGAAATGAACTATACAATGGTATGATGCTCACTATTTTCTATCAGATTTGCTCTTTGTCTTGCAGTGACTGGCGTTAATCACATCTGAAAGCAGAGATCATCAGGCAGGGGAATTCTTACACTCCTGGCATTGATTTGACTACTTTATTTCTTGGTGTTTAAAGTCAGCCTAACAGATTTGTGAACACTTGTGTATTTCCATTATAACTTTGCTTGTACATTTTATTTTTCAAGAAGGCTGTTTTGGCTGGAGCTGGAATTGATGATGGAGAAATTGTAAGAGGGACATTCATTTACTTTACTTTGTTTTACCCATAGGTAACAGCTGTGCCACTGGATTTCTACTGCAATGATCAGAGTGCAGAGTATGAACGTAGAGCATTTAAGGAAGGAGGAAGTCTCGAAGCAAAGCAGTGTGTGTTGCATGGAGCACCTGAACTAGCAGCTGATTGGCTAAAACAATGCTCTCGATTCTTCCCAGAATACCCAGGAGGATTGTTGGGGGTCAGGCCTCAGAACGGCTGGTCTTTCGTCAGGATACCAGGTGGGTCTGAGTCCTGGAATATAGTAGATTAACTGACGTAGGTCTTGTGTATTATGCTTTTTTAGTTTTGCTGTTCTTATTTTACTTCATACTCCGCTATTGAAACGTTCTGTAGTCTCTTTCCTGGCACTATCTAGAACACAGTGGTGCATGAATGCAGAACTTGGTACACAGTTCTAGCGCACAACCTGTTGTTTTTTGTTTGTTCCTGTTGGCCCATTGGACTACTGATTTTTCTTCTGCTCCTATTTCTCTTTGAGGAGTTTATTCAAAAATCCTTTCTCAATCACTAGGTCTAGACCAGCATACTCTTAATAACTTGGACATGAGGATGACCACATGCTTCCCTGCTTTAGAAGTTCCTCTGTTAGCAGACTGTAGGAGATGGCCTAGAAAATGTCTACTTGCAGTCCTCCCAAACAGAAAAGAAGAATGATACTTGCAATACTCTGCAAAGAAATGCTGGGTTTTGTTAACCCAATGTAGGGAATAATTGTCTGAGAAACATAGACGGGGGTATTCACTAGGCTCTGACTTGGAGGTGGGGGGGGAACTTAAACTGAATCTAGGAAAAGACTCCTTCTCTCCAGGCCTCCTGGACAGCCATCTTCAGGACACTGGGGAATAGATCCACATCTCAACCAGCAGGAGGCAGACACCAGAACTCTGACAGAGCATGCTCTGTGGGGGATCTGACTCCCCCACCTCCTTGCTCCATTTGGATGTCAGCCTCAGGCCAGACAGGAGCAGACTTTTGTTTCTCCCAGGCTCAGTGGCAGATTCTCCTTAGTTCTGCATTAGGCAAGCAGCAGGTTCCCAACCAGGATCACAACAATCTAATGGCGACACGCTGCCAATCTTTGGGTGAGATAATCCAGGTGCGCACCCAACTTCCCTCCCCCCTCCCAGCCAGCATGGGAGCAGGGAAGAACAGGCACGGAGGAGCTCCCTGCGGGCACTCCTTCCACTCTACAGAGCCTGTTGCCAAGAGCTCCAGGTAGGAAGCAGTGCTGGGCTTTACAGAGCGCTCCCCAGGGGCTGCGGAAACTCCCTGGCCATTAAACAGCTCAAGGCCCTGCCCGCAGCCAGAGCATGCCAGAGAGAAAATTGTGCCATCCAAGATGCACAAACCGGAGGGAAGCCAGAGGGGTATGCAGAGCCCACAGCGGACACACTAAGACACCCCTGTGGTGCACTCCCATTAGAGAGACTCCAGATGGGAGATTCTAAACAAAATCCTCATGTTTTTTGAATTATTAAACAAGGACTGGGCCCAGGAGCCATGGGGCACTAAGTGGAGACAGCCTCCCTCTCTCAGCCATGGAAATATGGGATGTCCAAATACAAGGGCCAGCCCAAGCATGTTGTCAAAGACAAACAGCTAGCCCCAAAAAAGAGTAAAGCAAAGCTGCTGGGCATTTTAGACTTCTCAGAGGACTCGGAGCCTTTTTCAGGTGAGGAAGTGGAACAGCCGCCTCTTCCTAAGGATCCCCCTGTCCCCAGATTCAGTCAATCGGAAAGCAGAGCTCCTGTGGCAAAAAACACCGATTCCCCAGGATGAATCCCAAGGAGAAAGAGGACAAGAGGCATGGAGTCACCCACACGCTCCTCTGATGCCCTTATCCCAAGAAGAGGGCCAGATCCCTAAGTCTACCTGTATAGAAGGGGTAAAGTACTAAGACAGAGAGTTTCCCATACAATACAGGGACAAAATTGGTTCAAAGGTCTCTGAAACTTAAAGAGAAGGCTGAAAAGACAGATTCCTCTGAGTCTTCCAGGGAGGACTCATTTGGGGAATATATTCTGAAATCCTCCAGTAGGGGCAAAGGGATCCCTCTATATAAAGCCTTCAAAAAGATCATCAGGGCAGAATGGCAGCACCCCGGTAAGCATCTCAGGTTGAACAAAATTCAGAAGGCCCTATACACTTTTTCAAAGAGAAAAGAGCCACTATTTCAGAACCCCAACGTGGACACAGCATCAGCATCATTAGCCTGCCAGTCTTCCCCGCTGAAGGGGGGAAGACCACCCCAAAAATCAAACAGATAGGGGAATTGAATCAAGCCTCAGGAGAAGTTTTGAGGTCTCTTAGGCAGTGCTGCGCATGGCCACTGTGACATTATATTTCTCTAGAGCTCTCCTGAGGTGGTTTAAACAAGTAAAGGATCCAGATCTCTTTTCAAGGAGAGCAAAAGTATTAGCAGCAAGGATCCAAACAGCCTCATTCATAGCTGATGCCTCCACTGATACCCTGACTTAGTCAGCAAGGGTGATTTCAGCCAATGTGGTTGCCAGAAGGAGGCTTTGGTTCAGATCTTGGAAAGCAGATTCTCATGCCAAGAATCTGCTAATCTCAGAAGTGTACCAAGGATCATAACTATTTGGAGTATGCCTCGGTAAGGTCCTGGCAGATGGCTCTGATATAACCAAGAAACAGCCCCTACAACAGTTCAGCAATCCAAGAAAGCCTTTTCATTCCTTCAGAAGAAACCCCTACACAGGACGCCGTTTCCGGAGGTCCAACAACCCTTACCAAGGAGGAGAACCCAGGAACAGAGTGAGGTGGCAGCAACAACACAGGTTCATGAGCACCAACCAACCCAAACAGGGACACAACCCCGGACACAAAACTGAAGCATGACTATAAATAATAATAATTAATAAATATTATTATTATTATTATTCACACAGGAAAGAACCACCTATAGGGGGCAGGATCCATTTTTTTGCTGACAGGCAAGCAGTGGCTACCTCCAACAATTGGGCAAACAAAACTGTCGCACAAGAGTACATTATAGAATCCTGGAAACACCACCAGCATCATTCTTGGTCTCCCTGGTATCACGGAAACCTTTAAAACACAAAGCAATGACAAACGGAATTACCTGCTTGCTAAAGATGGGCGTCATAGAACCTGTCCCCAAAGGGAAGCGGGGATCAGGGCTGTATTTCATCTTATTTCTGGTACCCCAGAAGTCTGGAGACTGGCGAGCCATGCTAGACCTAAAGAGGCTTAATTGCACTGTGCCGGTCAAAACGTTTCTAATGGAAACCCGATAAATCCGCCTGGCAGTTTCTCAGGGGGTTGGCTGGTGTCACTTAATTTGAAGGAGGCCTACCTGCATGTTCCCATCAGACCAGCCTACTGCAGGTGGCTGAGATTTTGCTACGTACAACGGCACTGGCAATATCAAGCCTTTCCTTTCAGCCTTTCATCCTCACCCAGGACTTTTACAAAAGTACTAGTAGTCCTAGTTGCCAGTCTATGAATAGAGGGAATCTGTGTACACCCATACCCGGATAACCTGCTGATACACTCTCTCTACAGAGAGCAAGAAGAGAAGACCTTAGACAGGACAATCAACTACTTGCAGCACCATGAGTTATCAACTTTGACAAGAGCCAGTTACAACCATCTCAGAGGCTGGGACATTTGTGGGTGACACTGGATACACTTCACAACAGAGTCTTTATCTCAGGCCAACATAAGGACAAGATCCACTGATTAATAGTTCAGGTGCAGTCCAGCTCCAGGTCACACCTACTTGTTCTGACAAGTCTTCAGGGACTGTTAGCCTCATGCAGGGAGAGGGAGAGATAGTGTGTGTGATGCACTGACCCAGCAGTGGCCAAAGGGTCTGCTGTATGCCTTTCCTCCGTTCCAACTCATTGGCAGGACGATTAATAAACTGAGAATAGAAAGGACAACAATAATTCTCGTCGCCTCTTTCTGGCCAAGAAGACCCTGGTTCTCAGATTTGATGGAACTTCAGTCAGTACCTCCATTCAAGTTACCACTGTTCGTAGACCTTCTGGTACAGGGTCTGATAGTGTACCAGAATTCGAAACTGCTCGGACTTACTGTGTGGAAGTTGAGCACTGGGCCCTCAAACAGCTAGGTTACTACTCAGAAGCAGTTCTTAAGATGTTGATGTCAGCTATACAACAGTTAATGAGAAGGATTTATCAGTGCACCTGAAAGGTTTTCACTGGTTGGTGTTCAAGTAGAGGTATGGAAGCACACTTGGGCGAATGTTGGTACGGTGTTGAAATTTTTACAGGTGGGGCTTGATAAGGGCCTGAAATTAAATACTCTCTCCAGACAGGCAGCAGTGTTGAATAATGTGTTCTTAGTTGCTCTTTAGGGTCAAAGGTATCCATGCATCCTCATGCTAAAAGTTTTATGAGGGCTGCTAAACTGATTTCACCTTCGGTGATGCATTGTTTTCCTTTGTGGAACCTTAATTTAGTGCTGAAAAACCTGCTCAGACCTCCGTTTGAACCCGAGAGAGGTTTCTTTATATTTTCTCTCCGTTCAGGTGGCCTTTTTGATAGTTATTACTTCTACACAACAGGTTTCAGAGCTGGGTGCCTCATCCATAAAGCCTTAGTTTTGTGTTTTTCTGAAAGATTCAGTAGCATTAAGACTGGACCAGGCATTTATACCGAAAATTCTGTTTCATAGATCCCAGGAAATTGTGTTGGCCTCTTTCTGTCCCAAACGGATACATCCACAGGGACGCTGCTTTGTGACATCCGTAGTATCCTGAAGATAGCTGTCCAGGAGGTTCAGAGAGAGAGAGGAATATTGGGGCTCTTACCTTAGGCATTTTCCTTCAGAACAGGCCTCCTGGACAACCATCTATACCTCCCTAGTTTTGTTCACAGTAGTGTTGCGTTTGTTGGCTTGCTGTTCTGCTTTAGGAGTCAAAAAGGAAATTAAACCGTTTTCAAAGTTTAAAATTTAATCTTTTTTATGTGCAAATATTTGGAGTTTTAATTAGTTGCATGGCTGTGGTACAACTGGAGCAAGGGGGCAGGGGGTCGGACCTCCTACAGAGTATGCTCCGTCAGAGTCTTGGGGTGCAGCCACACAAGCTGCGAGGGCCGGACCACCACACCGTGGTCCGTGACATGCAAGCACAGCTGCCACACTGCAAGGCCAGCATGGGGAGCCAGACAGATGGTCACAGGCGAGTCGGCCACTAACGGAGCTGTTGCCACATCCAGGGTGGGCCGCAGCGCCAGCCATATGAGCGAGTGCCTGGCCCTGCCCGGCCTCCCTCCCCCAGCCCGACCAAGATCTGTCCCCAGCCATGACGTGGCTGCACGCGATAGGCAACAACACCCCCTGCTCAAGGCCCCGCAGCAATGTTCCCTGCATGGCAGGAAAAGTACAGCCCAGGCACGCAAATTGCTCCCATCTTGGGCAGCCCACCTTAGTTGGGGTAAGGCTGCTCCACAACGCGTGATCAGAATTTTTCCAGGGAAGCATCACATAGCAGCCAGTTGCTCCTCCTGCTCCGGGGTGGGAAGAGGGGACATCTGGCAGGCGCCAGCCACACAATGCACTGCATCACGTGACCCGGCTGCCCAGAGGGGAGTAAGACTACCCAAGGCATGCTGCTTCACCGCTGGTGTCTGCCTCCTGCTGGTCAAGGTGGGGGTCTATCCCCAGTGTTCTGAAGATGACCGTCCAGGAGGCCCATTCAGATGGAAAATTCCTAAGGTAAGAATACCAATTTTCCTTTTCATTCCTGGGGCCATGGAAGAAAGAGGATACCATTGTAGTAAAAAGCAGACAGTTTTCATTTTGGTTTGGGATTAAACCATGATTCTGGTCACTAGCAACTAACTTGCTGGATCAGCTGATGCTTCTTACTACAAGACGTATAACTAAAAGTTATGTTATTGAACGATGAGCAGTGAACAGGTTCTGCATGAAGCAAGAGAGATCTGAGAGATAGCCAGGAGGAAAAGCAGTTTGCACTGCCAGAATGCTGACATGTTCCCAGACCCTTTGGGGTCAAGTGTGCTTGGTGAGGAATGAGCAGGATAAAAGGAAAATAGGTTATGCTTCCCTACAGTCTTGTTTAGTGAGACTTCCCATTGGGTTACTGGAGACAAGTTATCAAAAGGGAAGTATGTATTTACCTGCTGGCATAGTTCTAGATTAATTTGCTTAATGTCATGTGGTGATGTATTCAGCATTCTTGATTGTTATCAATTATATAATAGCAAAAGTTTTAATACTTCCATTAAAAGAAAATGGGAGTTAAAAACCACCTTACTTGTGGACATCATAAGCAGTAGTGGGACATGAACAAATTGGGATATGGATGTGGGACAGAAAGGTTTGGGGGAGTACTAAAGAAAGGGAAGGAGAGGGAGGGGTCCAGGAAATGGAGAGAGACCCTGAAAAAGACCCTTTTAGGCAAAAAGTCTGACATCCTAATCTGCCACCTGCAAATACATATTAAAAGGTTGGAATTTAAACAAATACAGTTTTGAATAGTCATACAAAGGGATTTTATGGGAGTGCATATGTTGTGAGTAAATATAACCAACCATAGAGATACAGGTGCAAGGTTGAAGATTTTGGTGCCAAAGAGAGACAAGGTTGAACAGGTGCCTCTTGGAGGCAGGCATGGATACAGAAGCTGGGCTAAGCAGGTGGGGGGTAGTTGTGAATACTGGTGCAGATTTATACAGGTAGCGGGCGTCAGTTGAGTATGGAATATAGAGAAGACTTAAAACTGAATGCTTTGAGGAGAAGGACAAAACAACTAAGATTGTGAATGCAGGTATGATCCTGCTTCTTTCAGAGTAAGATACTCGACACAGTTCAGGGCAAGTATATAAAGCCCATTGAGTGCAAAATGGGAGTTTGGGTGTAATGTTGTAAAACTGGTAGAAGTTGAAGTGAAGAAAGAAATGGCTTCTCTCTGTGTTACCCCTTCTCTCTCTCAGGCACAGTGTTCCCCAGTGCTCAAGCAAGTCTCAGTTGTGATCACTGTGGGAATCTCTTGAGGCTTTTCCTGTTCTTTGAAAGAAAAATGGTCCTGGATTAAATGGCAGGAAGTGTCTGAGTCGTTTTAGCATCGATAAAAAGCACCAGTCTCACTGGCTGTTTGTGTTTACTGTGAGAGCTAGCTAGCTCCTTGCTGACCCCATTGTGCTCTGCAGCCTGCCCAGGAGAGGGGGGGAAGCTGAGTGTCACTGCAACCCATGGTGTTCATTCTCTCTCTCTCTCTCATTACACTCTGTCCGTAACCAGAGGGGCATTTTCTAATTCCGCAGTTCACCTTGGGGTTCAGTCAAACCTCATGGGGCTGTTTTGAGTCATTATCATTAGTGACTATTTATATTCCACAAGCAGTAGCATCCCATAGCATACCCCTTCAACTTCAAGTCCGCTTCCAAGCTAGTTTAATTCTATCCCAAGCTTGGTGGGCTGTAGTTTTTTATTCTTCCAAGTGAAAGGGAATCAGTCATTTGTCTCATAGTCCCTATCCTGTTGATGTTTGCTGCAGGACTGACTGCTTTTTGTTCTCCAGTGTATATGATAATGAAAAGGGAAGGGGAAGTGCTCTCCAGAAAGTAGAATTTTCTCTCGGGTGCAATATGATATGCAAATGGTATACAGTGTTTCTCCCTACTGGAGATAAGAGGGTCTGAGAACTTTCAAGGGAGAACAATGCATACAGTAGCCCATCTTGCCTGCTCTTTGTGTTGCTTGCTCAACACTAGATGGCAGTCCAGTGGCAATCGATATACAAACTGTATACAGTTCCTACTAGAGATAGCAGAGGGGCAGAGCATCTTTAAGGAGAATCATGTTTACAGTCTCCAGTTTTGCCTGCTTCTTGTGTTGCTCACTCACACTAGGTGGCAGTCTTTATTCAAAGTTCAAATATGGTTGGTTGTTTAACCAATGCTGCCAAGATAGAACACTGAGAGGTACCAGTGTCCATCCACTAGAAATAAAAAATGTTCCTTCTTTAATACTTCATTTTTGCAAAGAGATCAGACAGTGTAGGTATCACAAACCGTTTTGTAGAGATAACACTTGACACTGTTTCCTGCTTACCTGACATTACAAAACTAAAGTCTCCATTTCAGCATATAGTCTTGAGGGAACCTATAATGATCCATCTACTGTTTCCAGTTACCAAGCCTTTCTTTCCTGTTCAGACTTGCTGTGAGACTTTGAGAGAAAGTAATAGCATTTTGACTTCTGAACCATGCTAGTGTTCAGCTCAAGCATTTCAATTAAATTCTTCAGTTATATTGTTAGTATCAGTAAAATATATACTTTTTTTTTTTTTTTTAACTTAAAATTGCAAACTGACAACAGAGAGTTGCTTCTGGAGCACAATTCCTTATTTAACTCTTTCTTCTTAATCTTCTCACAATTCGTAGTTAGCAACCATGCTAATTCTTTATCTTATCAACCCATCTCATCATGTTGCATTTCTGAAGCAGTCAAATGATTTGAATTCATCCTGCACTAGGAACGCTTGAAAACGGGGGGAAAATGTTGAATGATTTAAATGTGAACGTAATACCTTAAAAAGGCTAACTTTCCTAAATGTGTAAAAGTCTTAACAGTTTATAAAAACCAAATAATTTTTAAGTCAGTTTTACTATCAGTTAACAAGACCCAAGTTTAGGTTTGCTTTCTTTGGATGTTTACAGATGAGACAGTAGCCCAAAATAACCCAATCAGATGAGTGGCCACCAGATGTTCACCTACCCCTGCCATCCCCACCCCAGCTCCACAGCCCCCAATCACAGCGTTGTCCCAGTGAACGTGTAGCCCACCGTGTGGATGAATGCTGGCTAAGGCAGACAAATGTGCACCCACATGGCCACCTCCCACCATAACCACCAAGTTCTGGGCAGAGTACCTAGAGTAGCGCAGGGAGCAAGTGCTCCCTCCACTCTTGTTCTCACAGGCACTGTGTCTACTTTTGCTTTTTGGAGCGCTCCAAAAAGCAAAAAAAACCCAAGAACATGGACAAAGACCGCAGTGGGAGCAGCTCCCTGTACCCCAGAGTCGCTGCAGCTGTACATCAGGAGAGGGGTGGGGAGCGGAACGCGGCACCTGCCCAATCTATGCTGTTTGTCGTGCAGAACCCACAAGTTGTGGCTGCGCACAAGCTCCACAGAGCAACCCCAGACTCTAGCAGGCTATCGCTCGTCTATTAACACCCTTTATGGGAAATAGCGATAACTGATGTAAGAGAGTAGCTATGTTTTAGAGGCTACTAATGCCCTTGTTTGCATTTGGAGAAACACAGAAAATTGAGGGCTTGAACTCAGGTCTTGGACCATCTCTGAGGGAATATGTGTCAGGGCTTGCTAGTCAGAAAATTCCAGAGAGATGGTTCTAAAAATCTGAAATAATGGGATGCAGTTGAGCACATTAGTCTTAGCAACCCAAACAGGGCCACAACACATGGCCTCAAATAGCCTGCCAGGTTGAGCCAGGTGCAAAGTAGGAGCTCAGAGCAATATCACATAACACTAAGAACATGGCTCCATTGATGAATTGAAAAGTTCCCCAAATCCTGCTTATTGTTAAGACTGTTGTACCCTAAGGTACAGGAAAATAAATATTGGGTGTTTTAAGACTGACACCGGGGGGTGGCCACACCCAGGTCTGTTACGACCGGGACAGGTTTAAACTGAGGCAGCCACCACAGCGGCCCACGGTCCACTCACATGGTGCCTCCCTTCCTTGCACCATAGAGCTGCAGGAGGATCGCCAGCCATTCTAGGCTGCCGTCTGCAGCTTAGTGGCTGTTACTGGGGCAACCCCCAGCTGGAAGCAGAGCTGCAGTGCAATGCCTGCTTCGCCTAACCCCAGGGTGACACTCTTTACACAGATGGGCCAGCTGGGGATGGGACATCAGCCTGAGGTTCCAACATGGAAAAAAAATTGCAGTCTTGTGAGCATAGTTTTTTTGGGAAGTTTCTCCTCTCTCCATTTCAGAGGTAGTACTTTGTGATGTGTTTGTGAACGGAATCTGCAGACAGGAAGCTCTCCTTCCGGCAAAACGCTACAGTGCTGAGCAGTGCAGAAAGGGGGAGGGTAGAGATGAAAAATGAAATTTAAAGTGCTTTAAGATTGCCAGCTAGAAACATTTCTTTAAAACAACAACAAAGTAGAAAGGGCTCAGGAGGAAAAGTCAAGGCAATGTGTGAAAGGTGCTTTTCCATAGGACCAGAGGGTTCAGGGACTCGCTTCTGCACATACAGCAATGATAGGAAGAATATAACTGATGCTTGGCCTGGCAATAAAATTGTGTAAACAACAGGACATGAATAGCTGTTTATGTAAAGTGGGGAGGCTGCTGATGTAGATGTGGTGTCTCAGGGTTGATGTCTTGACAATGAGACATGGTCCTAGAGATGAGGGGAATATGGTTGGTCTTGTTGAAACATGATTCCCAGGATGGAAGAGATGAGGATTTGCAGATATAGCTTGGGAGACCTTTTCATATATTCCAGTTCCTGTCTCTCCTAGAAGCTATTGTAAGCAGCAAGTTCAGAAGCATTCTCCAGAAGACAGCCTTCAACAGTCACTTTAAGACATGACAAATTAAATGGATTTAGAAGTAAATCCTTTATGTTAAATCAAAACCGTACCATGTAACAAGCTTTTACTCATCTGATTCTCTCCTTCTCTTCAGACAAAGAGAGCCTGATCACAGACAGTGGAAAGCTGTATGCACTTGATGTTCTCTTGACACGACTCAAATCTCAAGGACACAGAGTTCTTATCTACTCGCAGATGACACGGATGATTGACTTGTTGGAGGTAGGACAGGCCTCACGTTTGGGAAGGGAATTCTGAAGATTTGTAACTTTACCTTTTTTGAGAAAACAATTTGTAAATGTTTATGTTTTGGCATAAAACAGAACCAAAAAAAAAAGGCAAGAGCAAATGTATTTGCATCATTGGACAGTGAATCACAGAATGTCTGAGAGCCCAATCAGCAGCTGCTGGATTGTGAACAACACTTCTTCCTAGGGAAGCCTTATTCAGAGGGCCTGGTTTTGAGAGCAGGGGCGGGCTGGGGTTTAACTTTTCTTTCCTCTCTGTTATAAGTTAATCTGTCGTTACACACTTGTGAGAGACTGGGTATATGAGGAAGATAAAGGGAAGTTGCTCTAAGCTTCAGATGCCAATTCGCTCCTGGTAGATTTAGTAGCAAGTGTCCTCTTTCCTCCACTAAGAAGCAGCAAGGCATCTCTGCCAGCACTTTAATTTCAATCTCCTGTTCTTTCTACCCCAGCTATCTGTCCAGTGGGGATTTTAATTTTTGAGCTATAATGCAGCTATAATTTTGGTTATAATGCAGCATGCTGAAAGGGAGGTGTTGAATATTATGGAATGCAGAGGGGTTTCCTGGTGCTGTCAATCCTTTTTAATTGCATGGTCAATTTTAGGGATTTTCCCTTTTTGCATAATTTAGAGTCTTATCACCTCTTCATTGATTGATTCTTTTCCTCACAAAAAGCTGCTAGTATTGGCAAAATAATCAAGACCATTGTAATAAGAGGCCACTCTTGCACATTTGAGATGGGGCAACCAGAACTGGGGGGCTTACGCTTCCCATAAGATTTCACTAAAATCTATGTGCTCTAGGAGTCACTGCATGGATCTGAGCCATTTTACATAAGAACATTAGTAGTGGGTCAGACCAATGTTCCATTGAGCCCAGCATCCTGTCTCAGACAGTGGCCAGTCTCAATCACTGGGGAGAAGTATCCAGTCGGGTCACAATGGGCGATCTATTCCCTGTTGCCCACTCCGCACTCCCAACAGTAAGAAGTTACGTCCCCTACTTTGCTAATAGCTGTTAATGGACCTACTCTCCAAGAACTTATCCAATCCTTTTTTTTTTTAAACCAAGCTATACTACTGGCCTTGACCACATTATTTGACAACAAATTCCACAAGTTAATTGTATGTTGAGTAAAAAAAATACTTTTTAAAATTTGTTTTAAATTTACCACCACTTAGTTTCATGGTGTGTCCCCTAGTTCTAGCATTATTTGAGAAGGTAAATAACCGTTCCCTGTTTACTCATTCCATACCACTCATGATCTTATAAACATTTAATCATATTCCCTCTCAGTCGTCTTCTCCAGGTTGACGAGCCTATCAAGCTTCTCTTCATATGGGAGCTGTTCCAGATACCCTTGAACATTTTTGTTGCCTTTCTCTGTACTTTTTCTAGTTCTACTATATATATTTTATTTTATTTTTGAGATGGGCAACCAGAACTGCACACAATATTCAAGGTGTAGTTGCACCGTAGATTTATATAGAGGCATTATGATATTTTAAGTTTTATTCTCTATCCCGTTACAAATAATTCCCAACTTCCTGTTTACTTGTTTGGCTGCTGCCACACATTGAGCTGAGGATTTCAATATATTGTCCACAATGACTCAAGATCCTTTTCCTGAGTGGTAACTTCTAATTTAGAACCCAGCATTGTGTACATATAGTTTGGTTTATTTTTCCCTATGTCCACTTTGCACTTGTCAACATTAAATTTGATCTGCCATTTAGATGCCCAGTCTCACAAGATCTTTCTGCAATTCCTCACAGTCCACTTGAGTTTTAATTACCTTGAATAACCTTGTGTCATCTGCAGATCTGATCACCTCACATTTTACACTCTTCTCCAGATCATTAATAAATATATTCAACCATACTGGTCCCAGTCCAGTACAGATCCCTTGAGCACTTTACTAGTCACTTCTCTCCATTGCAAAAACTGACCATTTAGTCCTGCTCTTTGCTTCCTATCCTTTAACCAGTAACCGATCCACAATAGGATACTGTCTCCTATCTCATGACAATTTAATTTCCCTAAGAGTCTCTCATGAGAGACCTTATCAAATACCTTCTGAAAATCCAGATACACTATATCACCCATATCCACATGCTTATTTATTCCCTCAAAAAATTCCAATAGATTACAATAGAGCAGAGTTCTGAATCATACCATGAACGGACCTCACTTTTGTTTCTGAGACCACCACCTGGGTACTGCAGATCTTGCAAAGTCAGGTAGTGCATTCTGAATAAGGAGAGGGATATAACGAATGCTTAAAAGAATGGAGTTGTGTAGATTGTCCTTTTAGCACTTGCTGCAAGAGAAGGAACATGGAATTGATCTTTAGCATTTGGACCAGGGGAAGGAACATTATCAGAGTGATCGTGTAAATATGTCTCATCATTTTACCATTGAACCTGTTACATTTGTGGGGAGAGGAATAAATAAGACAGCACTGTGATCATTTGCTGTGGAATAATCAGTAAGATGTCTTTTCAGGTGGAGAGGAAGTTTATTGCCAATATTAGAGGGGATATCTGTGTATACTAAACTGGCTGTCAGCAGAGTAGTTCCAACCATGTGGAAAGTGGCTAATTAACCAGGAATTCAGCTGCTAAGCACTGTCCTATCGGGCAGCTGCTTTGGAATGAGAGTACACATGCAAACAAAGACAGTTATCTCTGGACCGTTGGGACTTCTAAGGTGGCTCTAAGATAAAGTTATTTTTCAAGATTTGCAGGTGTAGCATAAGTAAAACATAATGGGAACTTCAGAAATCTAAACCATGTCATACAGTGATAAAATATAGGATTATAGTTTCTTCTATGAAAAAGGAAATAGCATGGTATGCGGATGTTGAATTAGATGGAATAAAGTGTCCTTCAGTATATTGCAGCATCCAACTTAATTTTTCACCAGAATAGAAATCCGCAGGGGTATCTGGGATTTCTAAGCAGAAAGCTCTGGACATATTGCAGTCTTTGTTTTCCTCTGCCACCAGGCAAATAACTGCTATGTGTAAGGGGTTTTGTTTATCTGCTAGATCTAACTTGCTTTGATGAAAACCTTTGTGGATCTTTGTTTGCATTGACCAGTTTCATGGGGAATACCTAAAGTTTCTGTAGCTTCCTGAAATCCCTGCTTTTCCCAGTGGAGGGAGAGATGGGGTGGCTCAGTGTTTCTGTTGCCTGAGTAACAGGCTCTCTAGTCGGGGTTGATTTCATTATTTTTGTGGATTAGTACCCCTGGTGTCATGCTGACCTCAGCAGCTAAACAAGATCAGCGGGAGGATTTTAAAGTGGGTTTAATATAGGTACCCCATAGGATTAGTCATCAGCTTCTGTTTTACTTTTAAAAAAAAGAAGAAAGAAAGAAAGAAAAAGCAAAGTAAAGCATGTTAGCCTGCATGTGATTAAAAAAATAAGAGGTTTTTCTGGCAAGTACTGCTTGGACTCTTTGTGGTCTGGCCACTGCATTTGCCGCCTCTTGTCTCACTAGAGGTACTTTCTGTTTGGTATTTGCTTTGACTTTTTGAATGCATTTGTTTGGTCTTTATTTGAAATGCTGATGTGCTTCATTGCTATTGCATGTTTCTGGGTCTATAGAGCCAGAGTTTTGGATTGCTACTGCTACTGCTAATAATTTCTGTAGTGTTAGTAGGCATACTTACAATGCTTTACAGTCACAGATTTTTGGTGACAGGTCCCTACCCAGTGGGCTTACAGTCTAAGATGGACATGGGTGAGGGAAACATAGGCGCGCACACACATTCCCATTTTACAGATGGGGGAAACTGAGGCTGAGAATTTGTGACTTGTCCAAGTTCGAACCCTGGTCCCCAGGTCCAAGTCCATCACCTTATCCACTACACCACACTGGCTGTCAAAACACCATACTGGCTCCCATTTACACTGGTTATCATTAGGCCTTTCCTCCTAAGGAGGCTGGTGTACAAAACTTCCACTTACCTTTATTTAGCTATAATGAGATGAGAGTGAAAAGCTTTTAGAAAAAGAGAAACATTAGTAATTTTAGGATGTGATTTGACTAGGTTGAGGTTATTGTTAAGTTGAGTTAATGGAAAACTGTTTCATAGACATAGCATTTAAATAGCTAGACTTTTCACTACAAATAACAGTGAGATGAATGAGACTAATAGCCAAGAGCCAGCTGAGTGGAGTCGAGGCTTTTATTACTTGGGAAATAGAGATTTATTAGAGATCCTTAAAGCTTGTGGCAATGTAGTCATATGGGTTTGATAAACTGCAGGTACGTGTTTGCCATTCTGGCTGAGGTTTGGTGAAAGGGTGTCTGAGAAAGTTGTTATAACGACTGTGACAAGAGAACATGGCAGCATGGATAAGACTGTTGACAAGCAGAGAGTTGAGATGAGGACATGTTTGAACAATATCACAGAGGTAGAAAGAAGAAGGCTTGTGGATATGAGAAACTATTATTATTATTATTTATTTATTAATAATAACAAACATTTATATAGCGCCAGCAGTGTACCTGGCACCTTACAAAGTAATAAAATAGACACGGACCCTGCCCCTAGGGCTTACAATCTGAGAGACAGGAGCTGTGGGAGAGACATAGGAAGGGGAACAGAGGGAAAGACAAGGGGTCTAACATTCATGAAGATGCGAGGTCTCAGGTACATGTACTTGGCTTGGTTACGATGAGAATGACAGCAGGCAGGTCCATGTGGCAAGGATAAGGGTAAACAGACCGTAGGTATAGGAATAGTGGCTCAGCAGGATAAAGAGTCAGACAGAGCAGAGCGAAAGAGGTGAGTTTTAAGGAGAGATTTGAAGGTATGAAGGGAGGGGGCAAGGCGGATGTGGACAGGGAGGGAGTTCCAGGCATGGGGGGCAGCAAGTGAGAAGGGACGAAGGCGCTTAGGGGAGCAGGGAAGGCGTGGAAGGGTGAGAGAAGGGACAGAGGAGGAGCGAAGTGCACGGGCTGGAGTATGGAGGGCGATAAGTGCAGAGAGGTAGGGGGGAGCAAGGTTGTGAAGAGCTTTATAGGTGAAGACTAGGAGCTTGTGCAGGATTCGTTCAGGAAGGGGAAGCCAGTGAAGCGAAGAGAGGAGGGGCTGCACATGGTCGAAGCGACTGGCGAGGTAGATGACCCTGGCAGCAGAGTTTTGGACAGAGATGAGGGGAGAAAGGTGAGACCGGGGAAGGCCAGTGAGAAGGAGGTTACAGTAATCGAGGCGAGAGATGACCAGAGCATGAACAAGAGTTTTGGCAGACGAGACAGAGAGAAAAGGGCGAATCTTAGCAATGTTATGGAGGGAGAAGCGACAGGATTTAGCAACAGAGTCAATGTAGGGTTTAAAAGAAAGGGCTGAGTCAAAGATGAAGCCTAGGCTACGGGCTTGGGGGACAGGCAGGATGGTGACTCCATCAATAGTTATTGACAGTGAGGAAGGAGAGGAAGGATGAGGGGGGAAGATAAGGAGTTCAGTTTTAGCCATGTTGAGTTTGAGTTGACGTTGAGACATCCAGGTAGAGATGTCAGAGAGACAGTTGATGAGACGAGCTTGAACAGAGGGAGAGAGAGAGGGAGTAGAGAGATAGAGTTGAGTGTCATCAGCATAGAGGTGGTATTGGAAGCCATGGGAGGCAATGAGTTTGCCTAAGGATGAGGTATAGATCGAGAAGAGGAGAGGGCCAAGAACAGAGCCTTGAGGAACACCAACTGAGAGGGGGAAGGAGGAGGAGGCGGAGTTGGAGAGAGACACATTAAAGGAGCGGTCAGAGAGGTAGGAGGAGAACCAGTTATGGACAGAGCCACAAAAGCCAAGGGAGTGAAGGGAATCCAGCAAGAGTGAGTGGTCAACAGTATCGAAGGCAGCAGAGAGATCAAGGAGGACAAGAATGGAATAGAGACGTTTAGATTTAGCCACCAGAAGATCGTTGGTGATCTTAGCGAGAGCAGTTTCAGTAGAATGAAGGGGGCGGAAGCCAGATTGGAGGGGGTCAAGGGAGGAGTTGGAGGATAGGAAGTCAAGGCAGCGGGAGTAGACAACACGTTCAAGCAGCTTGGAAGCAAAAGGAAGGAGTGAGACAAGACGATAGCTAGAAGGGTCAGAGGGATCAAGAGTGGACTAGATATGGGAGAAAACCTACTCACTACATAAGTGAAATAACACCCATAAAAATCAGTGGTAAATTGTAGCCTGTGGGTTAACTATGTAGTTTGGATCATAACATCTCATTCTGATGATAAGTGGGTTATATGTGGGTATTTGGAGACAAGTCAGCAATGTTAGTAGGAAATGTTTGGGTAGCTAAGCCATGCTCTTCTCTTGTACTTGATATGAGACTTCAGAGTTTTTCCCAACATACACACACACACACATGCACGCGCACACACGGTTTGTTGTCTCTTAAATTCCATCCACTGAATAAATAGAGGTTTTAAGTCCCCTGTTTTATGGCTCCGGGATGAAGGGAGCCATACTTAAAAGTAAAAAATGCATAGTTCTTTAAGCAGTAAGTGGAGCTGGCATTTCTAAAGTTCATGGGAGAAGACTTCAAGGTATATTCAGGTAGCAGACAATTATAATTTATACCACTTTTTGAGACAGCTTCCTTTTCTATGTAACCATGGTACATGCTTATGTAGTTTGTTATATAGCTTTAAAATATGGATCATAGAGGTCACCTTAAACATAATCTCTGTCTGGAATATTGGAGGGTATGGTTAAAGAGTCTTTCTTTCTTTCTTTCTTTCTTTCCTGGTTATCACTTGCAGTAGTGGGTGTGGTTGTTTGAGGAATCAAGATTAAATTACTCATGAAAGTGACATTACTTTTCTGTTTCCTTGTGTGCTTGGCAGGAGTACATGGTTTACAGGAAACATACGTACATGCGGTTGGATGGCTCTTCAAAGATCTCTGAAAGAAGAGACATGGTAGCTGACTTTCAAAATCGGTAATGTATTATTTATAAGAAGTGTATAAATTTTAAAAGGGCCAGTTTCCTGTCCCATGGAGCTTACAGTCAAGTGCTAAGCAGACTTATGTATGAAGGCTGTGGTAGGTGATGTAATGAAAAACACTGTGACCTCTCAGGTGATGGTTAGCTCAAATTTATTTAGTTCCACAATTTTTTTCTTTGTTTTACAACTTCAGGTTAAATCTAATTATTTGTGGGGTCTCAGTGGACAGATGAAAAGCCATGGGTTTGGTTAACCAGGATCCCCAACCCTGTGGAGCTTAAGCTTCTCTGAAATAGCAGCACAGAGCACCCTTACTGGAAGAGCTTTCTCACTGCAAGAACCATTGGGCAAGCTGCTGAGGGAGGTTGTGTGATCCCCTTCACTGGAGATTTCTAGAAGCTTGGGTAAACAATTGCTGGAGATGGCTTAGATCTAAATAATCCTGCCTTAGTGCAGGAGACTGGACTTGCTGATCATTGAGATCTCTTCCAGCCTTGTGAGTCTCTGGACCATACTACTTGATGTCTTGAATATGGCATAGTTTATAGAGATTGCCAATGAGGATAAAATGACATTGTGTTAGATGCCACATATTCCATGGAGTGATATTCTGAGAGTTACATTGATGATGATCTAGAGCATTTGATCTGTGACCCACCTTGTTTTGAAACGGGCCTCAATCACATAAGAGCAGTGTGACATCGTGCATCGAAGGAAATTCACTATGAATAGAAACACATGTGACAGCAGTGCGATGGGGGTCCGACATGGCCCAGGGGAGGGAAACTATGTTGGACACGGGCCAGGTCAGGCCACCAAGCAAGCATGCCCATGGCCAGGCCATCTGGGAAGGTGAGGAGAACCAGGAGTGTGTGGTCAGCCGGCCCCAGCACTCCACCTTCCACCATGACAGTCAACCATAGCAGCCAATAACGGCCAGCCATGGTGGCCTGGGAACAGACATGATAGCCCACTTTGGCCTGGTCAGGCAGACCTTAGCCCGGGCTGTGACCTCTGAAGTTTTGAGGTCAGAGCCCAGGCTAGCTGCAAACACCGCCAAGGCAATCGCAGACCAACATCTGGCAGCACCTGTGCACACATGCAGGTGAGGTCCGGGACAAAGCGGGTCGCTTTCACGTCTGTATTTACTTTTTGCTATCTCTAAAACTGTAAAACCTACTTGCTTATCCAATGTAGTGAACCAAAATGTCTAACCCATCCCTCCAAGGTTTTTTTGGGAGGGTGCGGGGGGGGATAGCAAGGAGAAGTTAGTCTTTATCATTATGTTGTGAGGTTTTCCAGCAACCTGTCTCTACAGATGTGTGTTAACTAGTGTCAATACATAGGATTACCAATGTAGCTTCCTCAATAGCACTGTGGCTGACTCCATGGTCTGAGATGATGTGATAAGGTCATCTGTCACAATGTCCTCATAGGACCCTGTTAGCAACATCTAACTATAAAAAAAATCCATTCCCCTGTAAAATCTTCCCTGTGGCATTTCCAGAAAATGATATCCAGGCCTCCCAAAGCTACAGATGTTATACCTCTTCCTTTAATTCTGTCTTTCATCTTGAGACCATTTTTACAGTCCTTTACTATTGCATCCTCAAAAAAACAAGAATATGCGAAAACATTTTGAGATAAAATAACTGATCAGTTCCTTCATTTTAAAATATTTACTTCTTGAAGGGCCCCCTTTAGCTTGTATCATGTAATTTTTGTATAGGGACTTCATCACCAAGTAAACAGATATCTACTGTTCTGTCTCTGCAGGAATGATATCTTTGTGTTCCTGTTAAGCACAAGAGCTGGAGGCTTGGGCATTAATCTGACAGCCGCAGATACGGTAGGTGGTTAGCTTGGTAGAGCAAGGATATGATCTTCCAACAGTATAGCATGCACGTTAGTGCTATGGGTTTTAATCATGTTGAAGTGTATGGGATTCGGCCCACTCTGATTGCTGGCACATGCACTGCCTTGCTGTAGGATGGCCTGTAATATTTCTTTCAAGAGTCATGTAAGTAGAAGATTGTACGGTGCCACATACGTTGCTGGTGCTATATAAATAACAATAGAAGGTGTTTGGTTTGTTAGGTTTTTGTTTAATTTCAGGTTCATCTGTCTCACTTGCCCCAAACCATTTATCACTTTTTAAAATACCATCAGTCTCTTATTTTGATTGCATGATTTCATGCTTGCTATTTCTATTGATATATGGAACACATCACTATAATTTTGTTGTTTGTATCAAAAATAAAGGAAGAACTGCAAACTTAGTTTTGCATAAGAGTTGAAAGGTACACCTATCCTCAGATTCCTTGGATAAGGGTTTTTAGGGTCAGTGCCATAGTGAACCTAAAATGTAAATGGTTGGCAAAGGAAGTTTACAATTCCCAGTTTACACAGTTCATTTCACAATTAATCTCCTGTTTTGGAAATTTTGACTTTAAATGTTTGAGCAAGGATCATGTTTTAAGCTCGTCAAAATAGCAAGAGCACTGCCCATGATTTTTAAAGCATTAGCGAATTCCAAGTGAAACAACATCTAGTGACCCATAGTGCCTTACTCTGTAGTAGTTTGTAGAATCTGTCAGCAAGCTAACATAACTCAGGCAATAGAATTCTGGACTTACAAGAAACGTTCACATATTAGAAATAAATAATCACCACAGCCAAAGGTCTTGTTGGATGTTGGCACTCCACTGAAGTTAACAGACTAGTAACAGAATGTATAATATGTAATCAAAGAAATGAAAGCACAGAAGCCCCATTAATTAACATAGTGAGCACATTTTGCTTCTTGCAAGCAACATTTGAAACCTACCCAGCAGTACAGCATTGTTAATGAAATACATTAAAATCTTGTTCTCCTGTGTTGTTTTTACCTTAGCTAGGGTAGCACCTACAAAAAGCCTTCAAATTTCATGCTTCAGAACATTAAATGACTAACAGCTTGTTAGGTCAGGAGCAGCTTTGACCACACGCCCATGCATAGTCTAGGATTACACAGCTATTAGGTACGTCTCAGGGAAGTGTTTTTTTCCTAAGAAGCACCTGCCATATACCATTCATCTAGGACAGGACAATGGACCATATGAGTCGTTGGTTTATTCAAGATAACGGAAAGAAAAATGTGATCACCTTAGGGGACTCTTCACTGCCAGAACCCTACATGTGTCTTGTACTCTTTTTTTGGTATAATTTATGTTGTAAAGAGCTCTGGAATTAAAAAGTTCACTATAAATGTAACAAGTTACAATTGTTAGTGATGTGGCTTCTAAAAAGTGTATTTTTATTCAGATTTGGAAGAAAATATTAGTCTGACTTTATCCTTTTATATGAAATTAAAATTCACTCCAATTTAGAACAGGTAAATCCCTGCTGAAATGGTCTTATCACAGAAAGGGTCACAGACTTCTAACCATTGCAGTGCTATAATGCTATAATAAATTTTAGAATCCTGTGCAGCTAAGCGACATTTGTCAACGTGAATTCTATTTCCTTAGTTTATCTGCGCTATTCTAAATACTGAATGTATTCATCAGTTTTAGAAGTAGCCAAAGGATTTTATAATTCAGTACTGTGGGACTTTAGCCTGTAGTTAGCAAGCAGGTTTATGGTGTTTTGGATTGTATACTGGAATGAAGTTAATGTACGTAGAAGTACATTTGTTAATTTGAGTGTATGCCTCTAACAACAAAGTGTTTGTCATTTGCTTTGGTTCTAACTATTTCTGTACTGCTCTGATATGCCTGTGCAGGTAATTTTCTATGATAGTGACTGGAATCCAACAGTGGACCAGCAAGCCATGGACCGGGCTCACAGGCTGGGTCAGACCAAACAGGTCACCGTGTACCGGTTGATTTGTAAAGGCACCATTGAAGAACGCATATTGCAGAGAGCCAAGGAGAAGAGTGAGGTAGGAATGAGGAAAATAACTGAAACAAACAGAACCACCAAAGTACAGAAGAAAGTACAGCTGTGAAGTTCCACAGTGACTGCTTAGAAACCGAATGAGCTCTCCAGAGATGGAGAGGGATTTGGTTTATTTTAAGAAAAAGAATTTAATCCACATTACAGCAACTGTGCAGCCACACCAGCGCTGAGCCACTAATGGAAATGAGGATTAGATGTGTTTACCATAGAGCAAAAAAGGGTCCTTAAATTAGTACCCATGGGTAATACCTGCCTTTTTGGGTATTGCATCGTGTACCCAATGGGTTACCTGGGTACCAATCAGGTACCCAGAAACCTGAAGTTGGTACTAATTTTTCAATTTCCGATTACCTATCAGTATATCGGAATGGAAATTTTAAAAATCGGGACCAGAAATTGACTTTCCAAGACAGGAAATCAATAATTAGGTGTCAGAAGTCGGTAACTTGATTTAAAAAGTGAACAAAATTGGGACCGGAAGTCAGTATTCCAGGATATTGGGTACCTGACTCAGGTACCAATCAGTACATGATGTTTTCAAATCGATTCAGGTACCAGAAATTCTTTGGTACTTGTTTCGGCTCTGATTTTACCACCTTTTCGTTATACAGTGGTAAAAGAATCTGATCTCGGTATAATGGAGCTGCCCACAACTGGTGCTAAGTTGCTGCAGGAACCAAACCACAAGAGCTACTAGTCTCTGAGATAGTTTTGGCATCTATTACTACTACTACTTATCATTTCTATAGCACTACTAGTCATACACAGGCTTTCATCTATGCAAGCTTCTCGGTGCCCCTTGGCTAGCCAGGCTGGGATGAACCCTTGTACCTCAGGCCTTTGGGCAAGCTTCCAGCATCCTTCCACTTCCTCTCGGGGAATTCAAGGCAGGCTTCGGTCCTCTGAGGCATTCTGTAGCCAAGCTCTACCTTTCCCTGGTCATCATCCTTTCTGATTGGGATCTACAACCACAGATCCTAGCCAGCTGGTCACTTGACCTGGCTTTTGATCACATGGTCTCACCTGAATTAATTAGCCTAAATCAGCCCAACGCTGAGTTAATTGCCTCCCTGTTAGGTCAATCAACTCTGTCCGAGGGCCCTAGAAGACCTGGGGGGGGAGGCATGGGCATAGTCCTGCAGGGACTCATTCACAGCACCATGCCACATCCCTTTTTATACTAGTTCTTAGTTGGGCACCTAAAATGATGACAGTTGCTGTAATAAAGGTATTTCTTGTGTAGGCAGTTTTGTTTTGACACATGCATCTCTCTGTTATGTCCAAAGCTGAGACTTCCTGCCTGAAACTGGACATTCTGTGATTATTAGAAGGTTTTGAAAAAAATTCGACAAGGAGTGCTTGAGATATAGGATTTTCTAATATTGGTCAGCACCTTTCATCATCAAGCAGTAAACACTTAAAAATATAGAGTCTGGCAAAACCATCCAGGAGTGCCTTTGCCCTGTCAGAAATCCAAAGTGGAAGCTGTAGTGCAGGCAGGACTCAGGCATTTCACTATCTTCTCTATGGATTGGGCCTGGTCTGCATTGGAGCCTTTCCTCAGTTGTCCTTTGGTTATATTGTGGCAATTGAATCCACCCTAATTGAGTGTCCCCAGCCCTCTCTGAATTAAATGAAGTAAGTTTCATCCTTGTATCCACACTATGGTGTCATATCAATTCAGGGGGTTGTCATCACCTTTGACAGCTGTCCAAGATGTCTGAGATTTGTCTAAAATTTGGTTCCACTCTTGCTGCTATCTGCGGACCTGCATTGGTGGCAAAATATGTATCTGATTTTTTTGTCAGTGTAGAGAGACAGAGAGATATCAGCTGACATAGTTAAGGTAATACACTGCTGTATCAGATTTAGAATTAGCATTCTACATGCTAAAGGTAATATGCTGCTGTATCAGCATTTTAAATATGTGGATATAATAATACTTGCTTTAGAGGCAGACTGTGAGTGTTATAATATGGAAACTGAATTGCTCAGTGGGGAGCAAACATGACTCACATTGTTCTAGCTCAGTTGCCATTTACCTAATCTATTTTAGTATAATTCTACTGCAATCCTCAAACCACTTACTCGGGAGTAGTCTCATTGATTTCAGTGAGAATTGCAGCTTTAGTGTTGTGTTGTTGTGTCACAGGAGAAGGGGAGAGAAAGGGAAATGCTCGCTATGAATCCACACACATACAAGGTGCCCACTTACTCGCTCTGTCAGAGGGCACCTGGGAAATAAGCACGTCAGGATAGTAGTATAGCCCTTAGATCTCAAGGAGATCAGGCCTCTATCATCATGGGGCACAGAGCGATTCAGTGAGCATATGCCCTTGCACCACGCACGCACACCACAGTCCACGAGGAAGGGAAAAACAAGTGACGGCGATGTGGGGTTGAGGGAGAAGGGACCCAGGCTCAAAGGGGTAAGGAACAGGGCTTTCTTTCTCCGAGGGGGAAGGGAAGAACCCCAGGCGGGGAGGGGGCTAGCATTCTGCACTCTCATCTCACACACTCAGTCACAGAGAAGGGAACAGGGAAAACAGCACAGCATCAACCACCACACACTTAACAAGTCTATAACAGTAACGAAACCACACTTAGCTTAAGTAGGAGCCAGCTTCTCATGTTCTGATTACCAGCGCTGTGTGCCTCCCAGCGCCGGGATTTATAGTGCAGGCTCCGTACTGGCTCAGGCCTCGACCTCACACAGCATGAGGTCCCAGGTAGGGCATCTGTAGGCTCAGCGTCAGGTTAGGTTGCCGTGGTAACCCGCTGCTGCGGGGAAACTTCTGGTGCCGCTTCGGCCATCTCAGCTGTTGGCGGCACATCGGCTGGGATGTGGGTGGGTGTCAGGACCCACACACGGAGACCCGAGCCGCTCAGGTCTCCAGGTGCCCCGGCGCAATCCCGCAGGCCGGACAAGCCGCCGGTCCCAGCCAGGACCCCCACAACCGTCACGAGGGAAATAGAAACCAGGGAGTCCCCGGCCTCCCCAGTACAGTCCCCGCCTACCAGCTCCTTGCCAGGCCAGACTCCCGGCACCCCGTCACTCCCCGCAGCTGCCGGCAATACAGGAGGCGGGGCCCAGGACGCAACGCCGCCAAAGGTAGCCACGCCCCCCCCACGGCGCCGCTCCGCGCGGCTGCAGCAACGCCCTCAGCTCCCAGGATAAAAGGCCAGCAGAAGCCTTACCACGCTGCTAGTTATCGAGCCTTGTGCCCGTGAGACTGGCCCCCGTTGTTCCTGTAGTTCCTGTGTCTCTGACATTGTCTGGTTGGTAGTGGGAGTGATCGGAGAGTGTCCTTGTGTGCGTGGGTGAGTGACTGCTTGATATACATTCCATGGGTAAGCTTGCATCCCTTGGGGCGTGGGGGGAAGGGAGCACTGTTACCTGGGCCCTCCGGTAGAGTGGAAGTCCTGTCCCATTCCTCCCCTTCCCTGGGGCTCCTCCCCCCCCTCCCCTACACGGTCCCCACCTTATTCCTTCCCTGACCCCGTGTGTGTGTGGCCTAGCATAAGCAGCAACCAGGGCGTACGATTCCCTAGATGCCCTGTGATGAGACAGGCTAGGGACTAATCATCCTGATAGCCGTATCCCATCCTGAGGGCGCGTTTTCCTCGGCACAGCCCACTGCTTCCCCTTCCCCTAGGAGCGTGTGTGCCCCTTTGGTGGGTCCCTGCCCCCGCTGGGGGGTTCCCCTCTGTGTTGCCCCCAAACTCGCCCACAGTGGGGGACACGGCTCCCCGGTGTGTTCCGGGGCTCCAGAGCCGGTCCTGGCAGCGGCCACGGGGGGCAGTTCTGACACGTTGTAAACTTCTGCACTACATTCTATTGCTGTTTGTCTTTACCAAGATAAAATTAATTATTTATTTAGTGTCACTGCTTTTCTTCCTGAGTTGTGCCTTCTTGACTAACACCTTTTCCAGTTGTTTAGTAAAGAGGAAAGGAAATAGCTCATGGTTGCTTTCTTTGGTTTCATTATTCTAGATCCAAAGGATGGTGATTTCAGGTGGAAATTTCAAACCAGACACCTTGAAACCTAAGGAGGTGGTTAGCCTGCTGCTAGATGATGAAGAACTTGAAAAGAAACGTATGTGTGGTCCACACTCTTTATGGTTTTTTCCTCTGTCATTTGCTTTGCTGGCTATAATCTAAAAAATGCATCCTGTGTAAGCAGGTCCATTTTGTATCTACCCCCTGTGCATTGTTGAGCAAAGTGGGCGAGTGAGTAGTGTGTGCGAGAAGAGAGGAAGGGAGATACGTGATGGTGCAGTATTTTTTTTTCTTGGTACTTGTTAAGGGTCACCACGTTGCTCACAAAGAGATGGCAATTATAAAGATCATTCCAAATAAGTTCCAGTAATGCTTTTGCATTTATGTTTCATATGCATGTATGGATGTCACATGAGAAATGAACTTCCCAACTAGGTTTAACCTTTCCGATTTCAGGGTGTTTTAGTCCAGGGCTGTTCAACTACTTGGCCACCTCTTCAAGTTCCTGTACCAGATCTGTTCTGCAGGTGGCCAGTTAGACAGCCCTGTTTAGTCCTGTTTTGTTTAGTATTGTTGCTTCTGCATTACTTTCATTCCAGAGAACTTTCTAGAACCAGACATGTGAAAGACAGTTAATACTGATAGATGAACAGGATGTAACTTCAAGAAATCCTGATTACTGACAGGGATATTTGTCTGTATTTTTTTCCTGACAGTGCGTCAGCGCCAGGAGGAGAAGCGACAGCAAGAGGAGACGAATCGAGTGAAAGAACGTAAACGAAAGAGGGAAAAGTATGCTGAAAAGGTATGCAGATGAGTGTGCCACCTACACAGGAGGGTGAAAGCATCAGAGATACTTTAAAGCAGAATCCTAAGCTTTTAGATAATCTGGACCAAATTTTACCAAGTCAAAGATTATCTCTTATTTCTTATTGTGGAATCTTCTACCCCTTTGGCAACCACAGCAGTTTGTTCAGCTAGAAAAGCAATATTTCAAAAATATTTACTGTATCTTTAGCTGTCTTTGGCCCTTTTCAAATGGGCCACGGTGGGTGGGGGGATGGGTGTGCACGCACAGAGGGTGGAGGTGGGTGTGCACCCGTTCCCACAGGCGCACACCCACCTCTACCCATGGAGCAACTGGCATTGGAGCCCATTGCTCTGTGCATGGGTGATGGGTGTAGTGCGGGAGCGCGCACACCCCATCTGCCGCGGCATTCCCACGGCCACCTCCATCCATCTCCATGCAACGAAACTGTGTGGAGATGGGTGCGGGCGTCTCGTGTGAAAAGGGCCATTGAATGCACTTTGCTGCTTGGAGATAAGGAGAGGCTGCACCATATGGTAAGCCAACTTTTTTCATATATAAGCAGTAGTTTTGGACCCTGATTTTACTAAATGGCATAATACTTTCTACGTTCATAAATTCATGAGTCACAAGCCTATTGATGCCTCCTCCATGTTATCAGACTTGGTTTTAGGAGAGTTAAAGTGCAATGTTAATATAATGGCTGCAATCGCTTAATCCAGAAAGGTCCCATTGAATCTCAGTGGGACTATTCCAGAGTAAGTGGTTTGCAGGTGCATCTAGAGCTGAAACAGTTTAGATTTTTGTGCCCATAGGTTATGCCCACAATTTCAGGTAGCGAATTGGTTACCCATACGGTATTCATTTACCAAGATGGGTAACAGACCACCCAAAATACCAGATATACCCTAGCTGATTTTCTCTTTTACCAATTCGTTCCAACTTACCATGCTACCATTTTAACATCTTTCCGAATTTGCACGTTTCGTCATTTTCATTGTTGTGTACACACACGCAACAACAGGGGGGCCCTCAAGAGCTTTTTTTAATTTTGACTGGAAATATCTGGAAACACAAAACTGTAGGAGAAACTGTAAAATGGTGCGAAACGGTAAAATGGTGCGAGACGGTAACTCCATAACAATAATTTCGAAATGTAGGTAACTTGTAGGGCATGTAATGGGTACTGTTTTTTGCCCAACCTGCATGGAATAATGTGGGCACCACAGATTCCACAGGCATATCTGTTTTTGCAGGTATCCATTTCAGCTCTAGGCATGGCCAAAGTGTACAAACACATAAAACTTAATTATCCAAATGGATCATGTGACCTATCAAACTTTTGGCAGATCAGAATTCAATTTTCCTGTAGTTATGCATTTGTGGAGTGTTTCTGACTTTAAGATTAATAGAGATTGGTTTATCAGAGTTAAAAAAATAAACCATTTCCAAGTTACTTGCTTTCTTTTGTTTGTAACTCTTTAAATCAAAAGACTCTAACTCTTCAGCGGTGGAAATATTGCTGTCCTTATATTCCCTACTAGTAGATCTGATACAGGACTTGCCGATCAATCAGCAGTGGTTGGTTGATGCGTGGTATTCACTAGTTGTGTTGCAGTGCATGGTGTACCTGCAGTCTACTTGCCCAATTTGTATCTTCCTTACTGTGTTTTCAGGCCCTGTATTACTTATTTTGCTTGTTTGCAGAAGAAGAAGGAAGATGAGTTGGATGGGAAGAGAAAGAAAGAGGGCATGAACATGGTCATCCCATTTGTCCCCTCTGCTGATAACTCCAACCTCTCAGCTGATGGGGATGACTCATTCATTAGCGTAGACTCTGCCATGCCTAGCCCATTCAGTGAGGTGAGGCTTTCTTTATACAACTTGTCTCCTGGGCTGTAGGACTCCTACATTTTGCTCTCTCGCCAGAGTAGAAGCCCATGTGCCATGAGAGAACAAGGGATATCTTAACCCAGCATCGAAGCATTAAATTGCATCTATTTGAGTGGTTCCCAAACTTTTGCCTGTGTGACCCCATTTTGAGACTTCCATGTAATTCTGTGACTCCAGACAGCAAAAACAACATGCAGTCATTTGGGACTTTGACCCTGTTTGCAAATGTCACAGTCCCACTTAGTAGCCATTAACACAGTTGAGGAACCTCTTATCTAGCCTGCCCAAACTGCTGCAGCTAAAATAATCCTTTTCTGATGGCCTGATTCCATCATTTTGCACAACTCACATGCACTATTTCACAATCTTCCTCTCTTTCCACATAAAGTTCAAGCCCTCCCATCTTCACCTTAAAGCTCTGTGCACACCGCTTAAATGGTTCTTTATGCTCTGCTCACGTTTATGACTTTGGCTTTTCCCGCACTGACATTTTCAGTGCTTAGAATATGTTCTTTTGTCCTGTAGACTTTCCTCCCTCAGATACCTTCTTATAGATTTCCTTTGTGTAATGATCTGTTGTTAATCTTTTATATTTTTTATTGCTTCTCTTGTTTTTCTTATCCTTAATTGTGTTGTATCAGTCTAATTTCAACTATAATTTCTCAGGGTACAAATCTTGCCTCCCTACATGTTTTTACTGCTATGCGTTAAGTAAACATTGTTTCTGTACCAGCCCCTTAAGATGATTGAGATCGCTTTGCTTTACCATTCACTCATGGGTAAAGTTTCTATAAAGTCGTAGCCTAGTAGATGAGGTGTTGAATTTGAACCTAGAGGACCAGGGTTAAAGTCCCATCTTAGCCCTGAAATCACTGGGTGGCCTTGGGCAAGTCACTTTCTCCATCTCCCATTTCCCATCAGTAAAATGGGAACAATAATGACCTACCTCAAAGGGTTGTTGTGAGGGTAAACTAAATAAGGACTATAAAGCTCTTTGATCACTGAAAGTGCTATACAAAAGATAAATAAGTGGTAGTGGCACATCCTCATTTAAGGGGTGCTCTTTCTGAGGGTAATCGGCATGGGAGATAAAAATCTATTAAATAAATAAAATAAATAAATAAATAAACAGGGTTGGGTGAAGAGGAATAAGGGTTTACCTGCATCTCTTATGGTTTAAACTTTAGCATATATTTTAGAACAGAACTGAAATATAACAAGCTGAAGGGAGAGTTCATTGCTGTAGTATGTGAAAATAGATGACTGTTTTTTGAGAGGGGGGGGGGGGGGGGCTGGGTTGTGTGGGACCTTCCACCCGCGCAGCCTGGACTCGGGGATGGTTTTTTTTGGGGGGGGGGGGGGGGGGAGGATATACCCCGTGCTTTCCTGGAATGACTGAGATTGAGCTAGTTGCCCTTCAAGTGTGCATGAACCAAAAATTGTGGCGCACACATCCTCTCCCTTACTGTATACAAGCTGAAAGGCTTCTGTTTCTGTGTGGTCTAGATCTCCATCAGCAGCGAGTTGCACATGGGATCCATCCCTCCTGATGAGAGCAGCAATGACATGCTGGTAATTGTAGACGATCCAGCCTCTTCCGCACCACAGTCAAGAGCCACAAATTCTCCTGCTTCCATCACTGGCTCAGTCTCAGACACCATGAATGGTCAGTACTTTCTCCTTAGCCTGGCCTGTGAATATCTCCATAGTATAACCTATATGCTTTCACTGCCTATGCCTGAAGAACTTAATATGGTATGGAAAGATCTAGAAAGAAATCTCCTTGATGAGACCACTTCATATTTGTCAGGTATATAGTCTGTATTCAGTTGTCCATCATACTTATCATGCACAAAAGGTTTCCAAGTGTGCTGCCTGAAAGTACACTTCTCCATAGGACCATTGACTCCTATAGATAAGCTTGTTCCTGGACTGGCGTCTGTTATAGTTGCACATACGGGGAGCTGAATGCCATCTGCAGTCAGACCTTGGAAAGTACGTTTGGAATGTAGTGTCTGAAGTGCTCCTGCCCCTCCTGACTCCTCAGAGTTCTGCGCATGCTCAGTGAGACTATATAGGGGCAGAGCACCCAGTCACCTCAGTTCTTTCCAATTGTGCCGTAGTGCAGATGTTTACAAATCTCTCTTGTCTCAATAGCCTTTTTAGAGCTATTTTTCAGTGTCCATATTTTTAGTGTAGATTAGACAAGATTTTTAAAAAATAGTTTTGATTTTTTAATTTTTATTTTGTATTTTTAGTCTTCGCTAGTAAGGAGGCTTCCACATCCTCAGCTGCTAGTAAAGCCCATATGCAGAAGGCTTTAAATACTGCACTTCAGGTCCTGTAGTTTTTGTTTGTAAGAAGATGGGCTCACTTTTCAGCCCTGGCGAGAGTGATGTTAGAGGCCTTCCTCTCTGCCTCTGCCACATTGAGGTTTGGTATGCTTACGATCAGTCTAGTGCATACATCGTCGAGTATGTGCAAAGCTGCATTTTAGTTTGGTTATGTTGTGGAATAGACCTATTAATATTTCCATCTCCTTTTTTGTTGTTTAAGGAATTACAATACAGGATACACCTATCACAGGGAGAGGTCATTCAGGTAGAAGCCGGGGTCGCCCGAAAGGTTCAGGCAGCAGTTCGAAAGGCTCAGGGAAAGGCCGGAGTCGAAAGTCAACAGCAGGAAGTGCCGCTGCAATGGCAGGTGCTAAAGCAGGGGCGGCAGCAGCCTCTGCAGCAGCGTATGCAGCCTACGGGTATAACGTGTCTAAAGGTATGGGAAACTATGGCCAGGAGTAAATTGAACTTTTGATTTAAGGATCTTCAGGCAGCCTGTTGAGGGTTTGATAATAGTAATTAACAGTCTGTAGTATGCCTTATTCTTTCTCATTGAGTTTCAGCTATGCTGCACTAAAGCAACATTTACGTAAAAGTTTTAATAATCTAACAAATTTCACAGCTGCTGATCCTAGAAAAGTAAAAGATCGGAGTCCAAGATGGTGCTGCCGGTTTTGAATTCTGCTTTCATTACAAATATTATAAATAGGAGTTGCATCCGCACCTTTGATTACTTAACACTGATGCATTCTTTTTCATTCTCTTTCTCTCACTGAATCAGCCACACTGCACAGCACAGCTGTATGCTGGAAAATTATCTTTGGCTGTCACTTGCTGTTGTATGGAAGGTGTAATTGTAGGGTTGGTACTCTGCATAGTTCCATTGGCTTCTTCCCTGGATTTTCAGCAATTTATGCCAGCTGAGATCAGACACAGACTGTATACAGGATGAGCTCTGGCTCCCCCTTAAAAAGCTTTCTTCCTGACTCGAAGACAAGTTCAGAAGCACTGGGTGGCCAATGAGAGCAACATAGCATTAAAGAGCATGAAGAGTACAACTAGCAGATTGACTAGATGACCCTTGAGGTCCTTACAACTCTTCAGTTCTATGATTCTGTGTATTCCCATAATGTAAACACAGGCCTTACAAGTTTAATTTTGTGTGTTGTCAAGAAGCCACAGAGTTTGAATGGTGTCTTCACATGGGATTTCTTCTTTCCTGCTGCTAGGTATGTCTGCGAGCAGCCCTCTCCAGACATCAATTATGCGATCTGCTGGACTTGCAGACTTTGGACCTTCAAGCGCCTCTTCTCCCTTGAGCTCCCCCATGAGCAAAGGAAACAGTGTTTGTGGGACTCCCAAAACATTAAACCTGACAGGCACCCTAACACCAGAAACCCCAATCCGGAAACAAAGCAAAGGAGCCCACAGCTCAGGTGGGAGATAGTAACTTTTTTGAACCGTTGGAGCCTACCTTAACCATATCGGCTTTTAAAGTAGCCTGTCCTACCAGCAGAAGGCATGCAGACAAATGCCTTGTTGCCATCCTGCACATGTGTGTGAAAACAAAATCACAGCTCTCCCCAGATGGGTGGTTTGGGTGAGCACTTTGATTATGTGTAGCCCAAAAAATTATCTTTGCAGACACTGCAGGAACGTGGGACAGGGAACATGAGGGTGTTTCAGATTTGTTTTTCAGTCAAATCTTACTGGCATCCTACAGACTATGCTGGGAGAGCCTCCAAGTATGATGCAAGAGATGCTGCAGCCACTCGTTTTTGTGCTCACACTGGCATACTCCCCCTTTCAGGTGGAGTTCAGTTCCATACTTACCTTAAGGAATCAGTATCGATCCTTGGAGGGTTCCTTTCAGAGTCAGAGGAGCCCTCTGCACTAAGGACCTGACAGTGGACTTGGGAGCACACCTATCCAAGGAAGCTGTGTGGTCAGCTAGTCTGGGTCTCCTACTGTGATCCTGTGTAGAATTCTCTGAAGGCCTTGGTTTCAGAGGAGGAGAGAAATCTTGCACAGTGCCCTGTGACTGGGCTCTAGTCAACACCAAGTTTTGGAATCACTTGAACTGTCTAGAGTTAGTTTGAACCACATGTGGACAGAGTAAACCTTTTGAAAAGGATGCTGCTGCCCCTGCGTCATGA
The DNA here is from genome assembly GCA_003113815.1 of Sphenodon punctatus. Lineage (NCBI taxonomy): Eukaryota > Metazoa > Chordata > Lepidosauria > Sphenodontia > Sphenodontidae > Sphenodon > Sphenodon punctatus. The sequence continues at coordinate 2,052,958 of QEPC01015005.1, read as the reverse complement.
AGTGGAAGAAGCTAGAAGTCATTGGTTTACATTTCAATGCCCAGGTCCATTTGCATGAACTTTCACAGTGTCTGGCCTAAGAACAATTTCTTGCATTTGAACTATGCTGAACTCTTAAGGTTTTAGATAAAGCCTGGTTCCACTTGTGTAAGTTTGAAGAAGGGGGAATGTCAATGGGAAGAAGTTAACTGCTATTCCTCTCATTGTGCCATAGCAGAGCTTTCTCATAACATTTGCCTTTAGGGTACTACAGTTTGCCATGCTGGAAGGCAAACAATGGTGAACTTTACAGAAATAACAAGGGTGCCCTTCCCACTTCCAGGCAACCCCTAGGAAAACGAGGTCTCCCATTCCAAGTGCCCCCCACTGCCCCAGCCTGTTCTTCCAGCACATTTCCTATGTGTCAGTGATTTGCAGACACTGCAGCGTGGGTTCAGTTCAGGCACTAGGAGCCAAGCCCCATAAGACTAACAGAAGCCAGTAAAGAGATCAGGGATGTTGTCAATGCTATTCTGTTTCCTCCTCATTCTCTCTGATTTCTCCTTCCCCATCCCAAATGCACACAGCCCCCACCCTCAGCCTCTGCTTGGCTGTACTTGTTTTCTGCGTTGCACTGAGATAAACAAGGGGGCAGCTCTCCTGTCCGACCCTGTTGAAATGCAATTGGTATTCTGCCTGGGCACTTTCATCCCTCAAGAGAAAAGCAAGCAATGGGTTACAGCAGACAGTGATGTTGCAGCCCCAAGTCCCTTCCCTGGTGTCCCACAGCGTGGAGTAAGTGCTTCCTGTTGGCTCTGTCTCTAATTTGCACACCTGAAAATAGCAGAAACAAGTTTAGTTAGATTGATTTTTAAACAGATTTGGAGGGGATAATTTGGGTGGGGAGGTGTTGTCTAAAGTAAATCATGAAGACTTCCCCCATCTCCTCATATTCATGTGTATATATAAAATGTAGAGGGAATCAGAAAAATGCCAAGCCTTTTTTCTCTTTGAATGTGCTGTCTATTTTTATAACTGAACTTGTATATATGTATAAAAAGAGACACATCTTTCTTTTACTAACTGGAGAAAAAAATCTTAAATAAAATGGAGTGAGATAATTTTATGTAAATCAGAGTCTTTGTGGTTTGTTCCCATGTAAGCATATGAATGGGGAAAGGGCAATTTGGGTCACTTACCTTCGGAAATTGCCCTTCTCGATATCTCCACAGGACAAGGATTCAGGACACTGAGAAGTGATATACCACCACTACCAGTAAGAGGTGGACTGAATCTCAACTGGGCATCCTCCGAAGGAATAATCTTTCCATTTCCCAGTTATTCCATAGCTGTTCCTGAAACGAAAACTAATACACCCTATACGATTTGGAAATTTTAATTTGTCCTAACTGTAAGGATATGAACCAAGTCTATGAGAACTCTATAACTGACTAAAAAACTAAAAGATCTCCTGTGGAATTCTGAAGAAAAAAGCAGACTGGTCGGGATGAATCCCTGTCCTGTGGAGATAACGAGAAGGGCAATTCCCAAAGGTAAGTGATCCAATTGCCCTTTCTCCTCATCTCCACAGACAGGGATTCAGGACACTGGGGAATTAACAAAGCAGTGCCCCAAATATGCCCTGGACAGGTTATATTTTGGAAACCCATCTACTGTGCGAGTCCCACTTCTCACTAGAAGAGCTGGGATTCATTCCCTGAAGTACTCTCCTTCCAAATGCTGCATCAGCTGAGTCTAGTAGGTCTATCCTATAATGCTTAATAAATGTGTGCACACTAGACCAGGTGGCTGCACAGCAAATTTCATTATACGAAGCCCTGGCCCTAAAGGCCCCTCCTCCCCCCACCAGGTAAGAGTGCGGAAGTATCCCCTGTGAGGGGACCAGGTCTGAAGCTTTATATGCCTCTCTAATGCAGAATGATACCCATCAGTGTATGAGGGCTTTGGAGGCCTTAAGTCCTTTACTGTACTGACTTGTGGGTCGTACTGCACAAACGTGCTGGTGACTTTTGAAATGGGTCTGTTCTGTATAGGTAAGTCTTAATTGCCCTGCGCACATCGACCATGTGCCAGTGGCGCTCTAACGAATGTTGGGCCTTGGGCTGGTAGAAGATGGAGAGGGATGCCCTCCTTCAGGTTGATGACGTCCACAAGCCATAGCCTCCTGGGCCAAAATGGTGCTATTAGGATCATTAACGCCCCTTCTGTTTGGAGTTTCCTTATCACTCTGCTTATTGAGGGAACAGAGGAAACTCATAAAGTAGGCCTGGGGGGAAACTTTGCTTCACTGTGTTGTATGCCTCCAATCTTGGGTGATATGTACTGGATATGAACCTTGGGGGTCCTGGCTTTCAGATGAGACATGAAGAGGTCCAGGTCAGGTTGACTGAATTGATTCACTTTTTGAGATTAGGCTTGTGTACTCCGGGGACCATCCCCTCACCCCCAGGTCCAATGTCTCACAGTTGAACCAGTTCGCCATGACATTGTTCTGACCTTTGATGTGTAGGGCCGAGATTGAACTGAGATTCACCTCCGCCCATTGGAGGAGCTGTGTAGCTTCCTTGTGCAAACTCTTGGACCTGAATCCTCCCTGGTTCTGAACATATGCCAAAACCATGGTGTTGTCCGAGTAAATAAGCACAAGTCCCCTTGATTGACTGAGCAAAGTGGCATAGGATCAGGTGGATTGCCCATAACTTGAGCCAATTCATGTTGTTGTACAGATCCCTGGCGGACCAGGTTCCTTGTGCATAGTCTTGTCCCATGTGTGCCCCCTATCCGTGGAGACTGGCGTCTGTGGTGATAAACACCTTTGCTTGTTATGACAGGAACCCTTTGTAGAAACCATTCTGGGGCTAACCACCACTGGAAGGAGAGCATCACGTGAGAGGGGAGATTCAGAGAGACGTGGGTGCCCTCCATGATGTGTCTCTGCCAAGGGCGAAGGAACAGTTGGAGAGGGTGCAGGTGAAAGTGCACCCATATCAGATGCTGGATACATGAGACCATGAGTCCCTGTAGACTGGGTAGTAGTGTGAGAGGTGTTTTCTGCTGTTGTTGAATGGTCTGTATCAGATGCCTGGACTTCTCCTGCCTTTGAGGAGGGTTGAAGAAATCTGGTCCAGCTTCGTATCTATGTTCCAGAGTCTGGGATGGGACCAAATGACTCTTCTCCCAATTTACTATGAAGCTGTGCTTCTCTAGGTATGAGATCGTGGCTTGCAGGTTTTGCTTGGCTTGCTCGAGACTGGATGCCCTTACCAGGAGATCATCTATATATGGAAGTACCATAACGCCCTCCAGCCTGAGGTTGGCAATTAGTGGCACTAGGACCTTCGTGAAGGTCCAGGGTGAGGATGCTAGTCCAAATGTCAGAGCTCTATATTGCCAATTGTGGCCGTCGTACGAGAATCGTAGCCATGTCCTGTGGGGTGGGCAAATGGATATGTGAAGTACACCTTCCTTAAGTCTAGTGAGGCCAGCCACTCTCCCCTAGATACGTTGGAGCAAATTGACCCTAGTGCCTCCATCTTGAACTTTTTGGTGTGAACTGAGCGATTTAAATGCTTTAAGTCTAGTGCTACCTTCCAGTCTCCAGACTTTTTGGTTACTAAAAATAAAATTGAGTAGAGAGACCCCTTCCTCTTTGTGGCTTGCGAACTGGCTCTGTAGCTTCTATGCTGGCCAGTCTCTCTATTTCTTGTGTCATGGTCTTGTATTTCATGTTGTTGTGCAATCTTGGGACACAATGTAGAACTCGCGAAGGGCGTTCTTGAGCTCTATTATGTAGCCCTGAGACACTCTCCCAAACCTATTCATCCAAATTGGCGCTTTCCCACCTGTGACCGAAGTGGAGTAGTCTTCCTCCGATGGGTGGGTGGGAGATTGAGGAAGGGCCAGAGGAGTCATGAGTCCTGTTCACTGTGTTGGAACCCAGCCCCCAGCTCAGGACGCTGATTGTCAGAGAATCAGCTCTGTCGGGGCCAGCAGCTTCAAGATCCACAATTTCTGTGCTGATTGGTGCAGGATCCTCACCTTGGCTGGGAGCTAGAGAAGGAGGATCTGCTGAAGGAACGAAAAAATGACCTAGGGTTATTAAATTGCTGAAGAGTTTGTTTCTTTTCCTTGTTTCTCACATGAGCAAGCACCTTATCCAGCGATAGGTTGAACAGTTTTTCCCCTTGGTAAAGGCCAGTCACTAAAAGGTTCTTTGTGTGCGGATCTGCCCGGCAAGAGTTCAGTTGTGACCCTGAAAGTAGGCCCCTGAATTGCTAGGCAACAGGCCAACCTAACCATTGCTCAGAATTGGAGGAGTAACACAGCCATAGTCTGCACTGGGCTGTAACATTTGCTGCAATGCCTCTGGATCCCCACACTATAACGTTGGTGAAAGCATCCATTATGAAAGCAATGGCTAAGGTGATAATAGCAACTAGCTTCCTGCCCATTTTCTGAGAGATCCTCTGGGTTCTACCGAGGTGGAACCATTTCATGACCACCAGGGCAAAGTAGGAGGTGGCTGTGAACATTTGTAAGATTGCAACTAAGACTTCAACATTTCTGCGCAGACCTGACTCTATGCCCCTGTCCGTAGAGCCTTAGGATAAAGGTCTCCCTCAGCAGGGAAAATTGACTGTCGTGCAAGGGAAGCTGCTGCATCTATTTTTGGAGTTTGGAAGAGGGCTGCCTTTCTCTTCAAAAAAAAAGAGTAGAACGCCTCTTGTGGTTTTGACAGTCTCAGTGCCTTGCTAGACTGCTTCTATCCTCTCATAATCCTTTCAAATGCCCTGTCCAAGGGCAAACCCTATTCTTCGTTGGGTGTCTTAGGGATGGACTCCCTTTCAGAGTCCTCCTCAGTGGAGTCCCTCTTTTTGTGGGATCTTTCCCTCAGGTTCAGAGCTCTTTGAACTCTGCGATAGAGTTTTTCCCTATAAATTGAGGGGAATCTGCGCCTTTGTTCCGTAGCCCCTTCAGGCTGTGGGGTAGCCCCTTCAGAAGCTCCTGAAGACGTAGTAGTCTGTTCCTGCTCTGGTTCCGCCCTTGGTGAGTCCTCTGACCCTGTGTCATCCTCTGTGGGGGTGGGTTTCTTTCTAGTTTAATTTGAAGGGGTTCTGTTCTTCTCCCCCAAGGAGAGGATTTCCTCCTCTTCTGTTATCTTGCCTTCATTGAGAATGGGTTCCTTCTCATATGAGAAGGATTGCACCTGTGCCAGGATTTCATCTGCAGTGTCCTTGGCTGTTTTGGGCCTTTTTGGTGCTTGCCTTTGCCCTTGTCCCTTGACTGCCCTTTAAATTTATGCTGCCCTCCCGGAGGAGCACAGGGGCACGTTTTAGGGTGTTTATCCTTGTTTCCTTCCTGAAAGTGCTCCAGGGACATTAAAAACTTATTTTGCGCCTCCATCTGTAATTGTTCTACTGGGGAGAGAACCGGGGCCCCTCTTACTGTGGAAGCCCCTGTGGAAGGGCTCACTGCAAAAGTGGCTGCAAGATGTGCCATAAACCCCTGCTCCGAGCAGCCTTGGGCTTCCAGATCTGGGTGGGAACACGTCGGGACCATGATGTTTTGGTGTGCTTTCTTCCTCCCACTCTGGCAACCGCCTACCCTCCCACTTCAACTGCCTCAGGTCAGGGCCGGCCTTGGAAATTGTGGGGCCCAGGGCAGAGACAAAACGTGGGGGCCCTTAGCCCTGCCCACTTCCCTGTTGACAATTACAGAGAATGCCATATAGGTTATTTTTAACCCATCGGTTCATTCACACATGGAGAGAGACAGATCTATGTTCTGGACCCTCCCCTTGAGCATATATCCTTTACACACACACACATACACCACAACACAGAAATTCAATTCAAACATAGATCCAGCTCATCAAATATTAAACAACCCCTGCATGACCACAGACAGCACCCCCTATGAAAGTGGGGGTGAGGAACCTCAGGCCCAAGGCCAAACAGTCCTCAACAAGATTTTATGTGGCCCCTTTCCAGTTCCTAGATTAGTGCCTGTATCTCAAACACCAAAGCACTGAAAAAGCAAGCTTAAGGTAAGTGAGCAGAGAGGGGATGCATGCAAGGGGAAGGACAGATAGATGTTCTAGACCCTCCTCTTGAGCATATATCCCTTGTGCACGTGTGCACACACCAACACAGAAGTTCAGTTCAAACACAAATCCAGCTCAGCTGGCCAAACATCCGATCAGCCCCCCTGCATAGCCACAGACAGCATAGCCCCTGAACATGGGGGTGAAGAACCTCAAGCCTGGGGCCGAATGCAGTCCTTAGCAAGATTTTATGTGCCCACTATTTCAGTTCCTGGATTAGGATTGGATCTCAAACACCAAACACAGGCAAAGTAAGCTTAAGGGAAGTGAGCAGAGAGGGCATGCACACGAGGAGAGGGACAGATCCATATTCTCTTGAGTATATATATATTCCTTACACACACCCCAGCACAGAAGTTCAATTCAAACATAGATCCCATGCAACTGGAACCCAGCCCCTTCCCAAACCCTCCCCGTGGCCCTAGTCCTTCCACTCCCAAGCTCATGGCCCCAGTCTCCACCTAACAACCAACTCCACCCCATATAGCTCCCCAGCAGCAGCCCCTTCCCCAAAAATACCCCAGATGGCCAGCACCCCCTTCCCTCTAAGCCCTACCCCCCATTATGGCTCCCAGCAACCTACCCCTTCCCTCACACACACCCATCATGGCCCCCAGGCCCACCTTCAGCCCCTTCCCCCAATTCCCCACCACCAAAAAACCCACACACAGCAGGGAGGAGAGAGCCCCACTCAGCTCAATTGGTGGGCCTTCGCTTCGAGGCACTAGGTGCATGCAGACCTGGTGCCGCGCTGGGGAGAAGAGGCAGGAGGAGGCTGTCATTGCTGTCTTGCAGCTGCTGAGGTTTGGGCAGCGGCACTGTGGTGGGTGAAGTGGGGTCCTGGGATTCTCCCTCACCCTGGGCTTTGCAGCAGGCTGAAGCTAGAGCCTCTCCACCGCCTCCTCCTCGTGTCATGACCCTTTTGGCAGGGGGCCGGGCATTAGCCCAGCCCCAGGCCCCCAGTCAACATCCACTTGCCCAGCACCATGGGAAAATGAGGACTCCTTTTGGCGGACATGGCTGCGCACGCGCTCCGTCGTCATGTGGGGCCAGCCGCCTCGGCCAGAAAAGCAGCCAGCACCGGCAGCAGGGCTGCAGGTGTGCTGAATATGAGCAGGTCAGGGTGGGCTAGGCAGCGAAGTGAAGCCTCCCCTCCCTTCAAGACAGCCAATTAGCTTTTGTGGAGGAGGAGACAGCCCCAGCAGTTCCCTGCTACTGAACTAGCCAGTGACTCAGCTGTAATCCACCCAACCCGCACAGCATGACCCAGTCCCCTGGGACACAGAAGGAGCGGGGAGGGGGTATGAACTGGTGGAGTCTAGGGGCCGTTAGTGTGCACTGCACACAGTGAGACTGGCGTATGGCTGAGCGGAGGGGAGAGTGAGCGACGGCTCCCCTCAGCAGCAGGAGCAGAAGACTGAGTAGAGCAGCGACTAGGCAGGCAGCGCAGGGGGGCCCCCAGGGATCAGGGCCCAGGGCAGCCACCCCATCCGCCTCGTGGTAAGGCCGACCCTGCCTCAGGTCCTCTGTAAACTAGGGAGACCTGTGCTGATGAAGCGGTAAGAGTGGACGCCTTGGTGCAACTGTGTCACTAGCCTTGGTCAAGATGTCGTTCCACTAGGCATCAGGTCATCAACAGAGCAGCCGTCAAGGTCAGAGGGCATATCCCCCAAAGAGTTCTGGAAACCAGTTGGATCCATCGATCTCCAGGGGCGGACCAACTTAACTGGTCCACCACTCCAACAAGGACATAGGAGGGCTGGGATCTGGGCCTTCAGAACGTAGAGATCTGACCACAGTAATAGTGTTTATAACACCCCCAATAATCAGAACCCCTGTTTCCAGGCTGGTGGAAAACATCAAATCCAATGTGTGTCCTGCCTCATGCGTTGGACACGATTTATTATTTTGGATAGGCCCATGGTTGTCATGGTGGTCGTGAACTCCTGCTCTGCCCCTGAAAGGCTGGCCTCGTCGTGTATGTTGAAATCCCCAAGACAGTATGTCTAGGTGATCTCAACACCATCTCCAAGACCAGCTCAGATAGAGCAGTCAGGGAATCAACTGTGCAGTGTGGTGGTCAGTACACCGAGGATCCCCAATCTATCCCCGACCAATCAGTGACATTTTGTCCAGGTTGAGTGAAAGCTATTTGGCACATGTTTTATTTACCTCTTTTAAGTATTACTTTCTATCTGAAAGGGAGTGTAGCATGGCAACCCCATCGCAGCATGAGTCCCCTTCCCCACAGAATGGCCTAAACAGTCCAGTCTCCTCTACCACATGCATTTTTATTAAATTCAAAACATGGATGGGTTGAAGCAACAAACTCCTACAGTGGGTACTTGCAGTAAGTAATGTCCTGACCTTCCAGCCTTTGAGCCCTTTTGGCCTGATCTACCTGCCCAGCCAACACCAGGTTATATCCTGTTACCACAGGGCTTTGGGCAAGCTTCTAGCTGCCCTCACCCCCAAGTTGGTCTTCATAGGAGCCTCCAAGTACAGCCCTTTATGGAAGGTGTTTCCCACCACACTGGACCTTGTCCCTGGCCAGGGACCTGTGTTCATTGCATTTTCCCCACGCATTGAACATGGATCCATGTCCATGACTCATTAGCCTGCTTTGTCCTTTCCTTAGAATGGTGAGGCCTGATGCAGGGGGCTGCATCCTCACAGGCACCTACCTAGCCAGCCCCACTTTGGGCCTAGTCCTGCAAGGACATCTGAGGATCTGTTACACAAATATAAAAAGAGAAGGTGCAGAAAAACGGTGTTCGCGCCAAGCACCTGCTGCTCCCTGCAGAGTCCCCACCTTCCACCCCTAATTAGACCAGTTTGGTAGCCACTTTTCCCCCTTGGAATCCTCCTTGATATGGATACACCAGCAGCTATTCTGGTTTGGACCAGTGATCCTAAGCAGAATACCATTGTTCTTCTTCGAGGATCTCCGCGATTCTCACTCTTGGGATTCACTTCCTGCTCTGCAGGCACCGGAAAACCTCTCGTCAGCAGTATCCAGGCAGATTACGCCTGGAAAAGACTAGAACATGGTGAGGGCTCCGCCCCCTCCACCCCCCCTCCCATCCCGAGAAAAGCGCGGGTCCGCATCACGAGGGATGGAAGGATAAATAGGGGGAGGAGCCCTCACCGCCTCAGTTCCTTCCAACCGCGTGGCGTTGGAAGACTTCTCGGCGCTTTTCAGCGTTTTTGTCAGCTAAAAAGAAGATTATAAAGAAGACATATTTCAAGACTGAATAGGACTGTGAGTAGGAGTGCCGCCCTAGCCCGCGGGACGTTCCCCGGGCCGTTGCGCCCCTCGGGGCAACGGAATGCCCAAGCAGCCGGGGTTTAAACGTTGTACCTCCTGCCCTGCTACTCTCTCAGTGAGCGACCAGCACGAACGTTGTCTAACGTGTCTGGGAGAGGGCCATAATACCCGGAATTGTGGGGCCTGCTCGGTGCTCTCGAACAGAGCTAAGCGAGCAAGGGCCCTTTAGGCTGCAAGACATCCTGACTAAAAGGGCACTAGAGGGCGGAGAAGAGGGGCCTCTGAGGCTCCCCGCCCGGCACTCCAGGCCGATGGAAACTTCGGCTCTAACGGTTCCGACATCGACGGTACCGCCTAAACCGAGGGCGAGTCCCCACACCGGTACCGCCCGTACCGGTGAACTCGGTACCGAGGGACCGTACGACATTACCGGTACCAACCGGAGGGGAGCATCGCTACACACGCGTCCAGCCCTAGGCGCATGTCGGGTAGCGGTACCGAGATACCAGGTGCGCGCGGAGCCGCACGCTCTTCGGAGCACGGGAACAAGACCAGCGAGAAAAAGAAAAAGAAGAAGAAGAGCTCTACACGAGAGACGGCACCGTCGGGACCGACAGCGAGTACACAGCAAGAGTCTCCACTACCATCGGGACCGACGAGGGGAACGGCACTGCCTACTCCACTGTCTCGGTCGGTACCGCCTCTTCTACTCACGGTACCGGTGGGGCAAAGAGAGTCTCGCTCCCGATCGCCTCGCTACCATTCACGATCCCGATCTCCGAGGTATCGCAACGAACATGTACCACTCCGGTACCACTTAGAGCGCAGATCTCGCTCACCCTGTTCATGCTGTTCGCCAAGAGACGGTCACCGGGACTATGGCTATGGCCGCGATTATCGGTACCAATCACGCAGTCCTCCCTCTTATGCGCAGGATTTCGAGTATCCTACACATCCCGCACGGGAGCATCCTTATCTGCCTCCGGCTCCACCTAGAGTGGCGCCAACGGCTACGATATCACGTTCCCCCCCCCTTCGGAGACGGGCTCGTTACAGGCACCATTGCACCCCGGAACCGTCGACACCGAGACGCTCGAGTCGGGACCGGGACTGAGGTTAGCTCCATCAGGGGCTACGCAGCTCTTGACCTCCCTGTTGGGGACCCACAGAGAGGACACGGTACCATCGGTACCGCCGGTACCCCGGATAGCTTCCCCGGGGGCGTCGGCATCGCGATCGTCCTCATCGTCATCCCCATCACTTGAGGAGGATGAGACCATCTCCCCACCACCCCCTGACACCATATCGGATGCTAATATCTCACTAGCCACAGAGGACTCTAAAGCATTCCAGTCTATGCTGAGGAGGATGGCGTCCTCCCTCCCTAAACTTCCCACGAAAGTGGTTAAAAAAGCCCAGACAGGACCCATATTTGGTATCCTGGGGACAGGAGAATCTGGACACGTAACGTTACCTTTGCTAGACCAGCTGCTGGAACCGGCCACTGTCTTGTGGGCAAAACCGGCCTCTGTCTCTCCTACCAACAAATTGGCAGATTCCTTATATGCTGTACCCAAAGAAGGGGCGCAAATCTTCCATAACCACCCCCCTCCCAACTCCTTAGTAATCGCTGCTGCATCCGTAAGATCCAGAGCGGGGGGAATACAAACATCCCCGGCAGACAGGGAGGGAAGAAGGCTGGATGTCCTTGGAAGGAAAGTGTTCTCCTCGGACTCTCTGTCTTTTAGAATTGCAAACTATGCATCAGCCATGTGCGGCTATCAGCACTGGTTATGGTCTAAGATTGGCACTACGTCAGACCCCAACCAGTTGGCAGCACTGCAGAAAGAAGGCATGCAGATGGCCCAATTTCAATTGACGGCTAACATGCATGTGGCGGATGCCAACGCCAGAGGGATGGCATCTGCCATAGCACTTCGTAGACATGCTTGGCTTCGTTCCACAGCTCTCACCCAAGAAAACAAAACCAGAATAGAAGATCTGCCGTTCGATTGTGAGGGTCTGTTCTCTGCCTCTACAGACGACACTCTAAAAAAGATTAAGGAAATGAACCAGACGGCAAGATCCACGGGTGTAGTCAGGGCCATACGTAAAAAGTCCTTTACCACACAGGGCTATGCCTTCTCTTCAAGAAGGACACCCTACCAAAACTATAATTACTTTCAAGCTGGTAAAAGATTCCAGCAACATAATCAGCTCCCTTACCAACAACAACAGGGTGCTCAACAACGCAAGGCATTTGGTAGACAAAGGGGCAGGGGCAAACCCTCCCCTAGTTCGTCGTCTGGACAACAGACAAAATCGCGTTTTTAATGAAACTATGATCAAGGGAGATGATGAGGATGATCCCTCATTCCAGGACCGCCTGTTGCCCTACCTACCTGTATGGGAGGCCATCTCTTCTGATCGTTGGGTCAGAGAGATAGTACAACTGGGGTATGCCATACAATTTCACACAACCCCTCCCCTCTCACCTTGCCCCCCTGGCCCCCCCCCCCTACTCAAATACTAGTTGAAATCCAAAAACTCCTCAACAAGGGGGCTGTTGAGCTCATTCCCAGAAATGGACATAATGCTGGGTTCTACTCTAGGTTCTTTGTGGTCCCTAAGAAGGATAAAGGGTCTAGACCCATACTGGACCTGAGATATCTCAACAAATTTGTTAGAAAGTTTAAATTTCGTATGACTTCCTTACCCGTCATTTTCATGGGCTTACAGCAAGGCGACTGGTTGGCCTCTCTTGATCTGAAAGACGCCTATTTCCACATTTCAATACGCCCTTCTCACCGTAAATTCTTACGATTCGTTGCAGGGGACCTTCTCCTCCAGTACCGGGTCCTTCCATTCGGACTATCCACAGCACCACGCGTTTTCACCAAATGCGTGGCTGTCGTAGCAGCCTATCTGAGACGGCAGGGAGTCAGAATCTTCCCGTATCTAGACGATTGGCTGCTGGCGGCAACGTCACAACAAGAACTTATGAGTCACGTGGAACTCACTATATCGCTCCTCAAAGACCTGGGATTTGTTCTCAACTTGGCAAAGTCACACGTGCACCCTACACAGCGCTTACCGTTTATAGGGGCAATCTTGGACACCAGACACGCGAAAGCGTATCTTCCCACAGAGAGACTTCTTGCCATACGACATGCATTAAACATTCTCCAAACGCATCCCACCAGGTCAGTTCGTTTTTTCCTTCACTTACAGGGGCTAATGGCTTCCACCACCATGGTAACGCCACATGCACGCCTGCACATAAGACCCCTACAACAATGGCTAGCCAACAACTACACTCCCGCCATCCACCCCCTCAACATGAAGATCTCCATAACAAGGGAACTTCTTCTAAATCTACAATGGTGGGCAAACGCAGAGCAGGTTCTAAAAGGGGTATCTTTCGATCCTCCCAGCATTCAGGCTGTCATTACAACAGATGCATCCCTAACTGGATGGGGTGCGCACATAGAAGACATCAAAGTGCATGGTCTCTGGTCTCAAGAGGAGACGCACCTGCACATCAACATGCTGGAACTGCGAGCCATACGTTGGGCGTTGAAGGCCTTACTTCCCCGTATCAAGGGTCAGAACATTCAAATCGTCACAGACAATACCACAGCCATGTGGTATGTAAACAAACAAGGGGGAGCACATTCCACTCGTTTATCGAAGGAAGCAGAGACCATCTGGCACTGGTGTATAGATCACGACATACATGTTCACGCCATTCATTTGGCAGGACACGACAACTCGAGGGCGGATTACCTCAGTCGCAAGTCAACGGACCAACACGAATGGTCACTGAAAGAAGAGGTCTTGATAGACATATTTCAAGACTGGGGAACTCCAACGATAGACCTATTCGCATCGCAGGGAAACGCCAAACTACCGAAATTCTGCAGCCGAGCAGGTATGGCACCAGAATCGATATCGGACGCCTTTGCCATATCTTGGCACGGGACATTCCTTTATGCGTTTCCACCGTTTCCCCTCATTCACAGAGTATTGTGCAAAGTCAGGACGGACAGAGCCCATCTCATCCTGATTGCTCCTTTTTGGCCCCGCCAAACCTGGTTCCAAACCCTACTGGGAATGGCGACACAAATCAAGAGGCTTCCGGTGATCTACGATCTGCTCTCCCGAGAACGGGGGGAAATTCTTCACCACGATTTACAGATGCTCCACCTCTCCGCTTGGTTGATTCTACCCCAATGAGCAATTTACCGCCGGAAGTTTCAGAAATACTTCTAAATTCAAGAAGACCTTCAACCCGCAAATGTTATCAACTGAAGTGGAGACGATTCTGTAGCTGGTGTACGACGCAGTCCATCTCTTTGCAAACTTTGGACATGAACCATGTCTTTCTCTATCTTCTGAATCTGCAGAAGTTGCATTTGTCTTTGGCTTCCATAAAAGTTCATCTGGCAGCTCTTTCTTCACGTTTGCAACCAGATGACAGTGGAACTCTTTTTTCACACAAATTAATGAGGTCGTTTTGGAAAGGACTAAGGAACACTTTTCCTCAGAGGTCAAGCCCTGCCCCTCAGTGGGACTTGAATCTTGTGCTGTCTAAGTTAATGTCTCCCCCTTTCGAACCCTTAGCTTCTTGTAGCATGGAGAATTTGTCTATTAAAACGGCGTTTTTAGTAGCTATTACCTCAGCTAGGAGGGTGAGTGAGCTCACAGCCCTTAGAGCTTCCCCTCCGTATATGCTGTTCCACAGGGATAAAGTTGATCTGCGAATTGATCCCTCTTTTGTTCCCAAAGTAATTTCCAGTTTTCATCTTAATCAGACTATCTCTCTACCAGTTTTCTTTCCTAAGCCTCATACCTCTGTTGAGGAACAAATGTTGCATACGTTAGACGTTAAAAGAACTCTGGCTTTCTACATCGATAGAACCAAATCGATAAGAGCGTGTGATTCCCTATTCATTTCATATGGGGGTCAAAGGATCGGAGTCAAGCTTTCCACACAGAGACTTTCAAAGTGGATTTTGTTGTGCATACAGAAATGTTATGCCTTAGCAGACAAGGTTCCGCCTGCAGGTTTGAGGGCTCATTCTACTAGAGCCACTGCCGCTTCGTTGGCGAACTTCCAAGGGATAAATTTGTCTGATATCTGTAGGGCTGCCACATGGGCGTCTGTCCATACGTTTACAAGACATTACTCTTTGGACCTGGCGGCCAGAGCAGATTCCCAGGTGGGGAGAGCAGTGTTGGACTCCTTCTTGAGTGATCATCCTCGACTCCCTCCTCCTTGAGGTGAGATAACTAGAACTGCTTATTACTCTCCCAAGAGTGAGAATCGCGGAGATCCTCGAAGAAGAAACGGAGGTTACTTACCAGTAACTCTGTTCTTCGAGAGAGCTCCGCGTATTCTCACATCCCGCCCACCTTCCCCTCAGTCGTGGATGGACATACCAGGTCTTCCAGGCTGGGTTGGAAGGAACTGAGGCGGTGAGGGCTCCTCCCCCTATTTATCCTTCCATCCCTCGTGATGCGGGCCCGCGCTTTTCTCGGGATGGGAGGGGGAGTGGAGGGGGCGGAGCCCTCACCATATTCTAGTCTTTTCCAGGCGTAATCTGCCTGGATACTGCTGACGAGAGGTTTTCCGGTGCCTGCAGAGCAGGAAGTGAATCCCAAGAGTGAGAATACGCGGAGCTCTCTCGAAGAACAGAGTTACTGGTAAGTAACCTCCGTGTTTCCATTACGAAACACTGAAGATGAATTTGGCCCACTGCATTGGTGGAAGGTGAAGGCATGAAGAATGGTGAGGCATAAAGTTGAATAATAAAAAGTCAAGAGAGAAGGAAATCTTTGTCCCTGTGTCCCCAGAGCAGGGTTAGGATTGTAAACTTTGTGTAAACACTGTAGGGGTGCGCATGTCGTTTTCGTTATTACAGTAACGATAACGAAAATTGTCATTATTACTGCAATAACAAAAATGACACTCAAGAATAACAACGATAACGAAAACGACAATGTCGTTATCGTTGTCATTATTAGTGACAGTTGCAGTTTTGTTTTGGATGGAAATGGAGAGGGGAGGTGGGAGCAGACATCTCGGAGCCCTAAAGAGTCTTGAACTGTGCTTTGTGTTGGGAGGGGCAAGAATCTCTGCAGTATCTGATGGATGTATCACTGACCAATGAGCAGTACAATCAGGCCCCCAGCAGTCTCATGGCACTCTGATTGCTCAATGCCTGCTGCCTCCAAAAACCAATCAGGGGGCTGTGGGGGAGGGCACTGCAACCCTTTGTAATGGGCGAGCCATGTGTTTTTTCTCTGTTCTGTGAGAGCTCTCTGCTTGTCAGGTTGCCTTTTACAGAACTGATACTTGCACATAAAAAATCCTCCCTAGCCCTCATTGGAATTCCAGATCCTTTCCTTCCTCATATACCCTACCTTTTACCTTCTCCCTTTCCCTGCCCATTAGATAGATATAGGTTAGATATAGATACTATAGACATTTAGATTTAGATAGATATTAGTTGTGTACATATATAGAGAGATTAGATATTATATAGGTATTTAGGCTAGTCTATTTTATTATATTAGGATTATAGGATAGTAGAACTATGTTAGGTTTTGCGTATATATAATTGTTCATTACTTCTTTGACTGTACAATTGTGTGTACATTAGACAATGAGAAAGGGAAGGATTCCTAGTTCAGCCTCTGGGGCAGGTGGCCCTGGTAGAGGGCATGGGCGTGGGGGAGTTGGCAAGCCCGCTGCCACTGCTGGCAAGCTGAAAAGGCCTGATTTTTTTCCCCTCAAGGCGGCAGGTCTTATCAGGGAACAGGCTGCAGCACAGAGTTCTGGGACCTACGTTACCGTCACAGAGAGCCGCCATTCCACTGTATCAAGAAGCAACCACTCCAGCCCCAGGACCCATCATCAGGGTTCTAGGGCCTACGTTCCAGGCACGAGGAGCTGTCATTCCACTACATCCAGAAGCAGCCGCTCCAGTCCCAGGACCCACAGTCAGGGTTCTGGGGCCTATGTTCCAGGCATAGAGGGCTGTCATTCCACTTCATCCACAAGCTGCCACTCTAGTCCCAGAACCTACCATCAGGGTTCTGTGGCCGACATTCTGCTGATGGGCAGCTGTCATTCCACTGCATCCAGAAGCTGCCACTCCTGTCCCAGAACCCACCATCAGGGTTCTTGGGCCTATGTTACAGTCATGGGGAGCCATCATTCCACTGCATTGAAGAAACAGCCACTCCACCCCCAGGACCCACCATCAGGGTTCCGGGTCCTACGTTCCAGGCATGGAGGGCTTTTGTCCACTGCATCCAGAAGCTGCCACTCTAGTCCCAGGACCTACCATCAGGGTTCTGGGGCCCTCATTCCTCTCACGGGGAACTGTCATTCCACTGCATCAAGAAGCAGCCACTCCAGCCCCAGGACCCACCATCAGGGTTCTGGGGCCAATGTTCCAGCCATGGAGGAGTGTCATTCTACTGCATTACAGAAGCAGCCACTCCAGTTCCAGAACCCACCGTCAGGGTTCTGGGGCTGCCGTTCCAGTCAAGGGGGGCTGTCATTGCACTGCATGCAGAAGCAGCCATTCCAGTCCCAAGAACCATCATGAACTTCTCGAGCTCCTCTAATACAAAAGACAGCCGCTGCTGCCCACTACCAGAGAGCCTCTTTCTCTCTCTCTCTGGCACCCCCACACATTTCCACCCAACCATTTCTAGGGATATGAGAAAAGTCCATGCGGGGATGGAACATAGGGTGACGTGGTGAGAATGATGAGAGACAGCACGAAGAACCTTTTTTTTTTTACGCGGTAGCAACCTGCTGCTTGTGCCCAAGTAACTGCCCACCACCATGGCATGCCTGTCCTGATGACCTCACGCTCCTCTCTGGGCTAAGAAGCACTCTCCCTTTCAGAGTGACCGTTCCATCCAACCCTTTCTAGGGATATGAGAGAAGTCCATGCAGGGATGGAACGTAGGGTGACGTGGCGAGAATGATGAGAAACAGCGCGAAGAATGTTTTTTTACAAGGTAGCAACCTGCTACTCATGGAGAGAGGGAGCATATATAGATCCTTGGTGGAAAGAGGTACAGAAGAAGATGGTGGTGCTAGGATTCTCTGCAGACGGTTTGTGGCAGATCCCCAATGTAGCCATCAAAAAACTGGTTAGAAGAAGGGGGAGGGATATAGCATACCAGTATGAAAGGGCTGCCACCGCTTCTGCCCAGGCTTCTCCCTGGTATAGGTTGATCATGCCGAGTATAGAAGGGGCCAGTTACGTGCAATCCTTATCTAACATCAATCTTAGGAGGGCTTTCACATCTATACGCCTCCAGACTTTGGAGTCGGAAGTGCGGAGGGGGCGTTATTTGGGGATTCCTTGGGTAAATCGAGTTTGTCTGTGTGGGCAAGCAGTGGAAGAGGTATTTCATGCACTCTTTGATTGTCCTATATATGAAGCCACACGGGCACGTTTGGCTCAGAAGATACAAATACACCAAGAGGCTCATAGGAGGCAAAAATTTATCTTTTTATTTGGGGATAAAAACTGTGAGAGAACAGAGCTGGCTGCAACTTTTGCTTGGGAGATGATCAAATTGAGGAAATTATTTACCTATAATATCACCTCTGGAAAAGGTTATGATGGAGGGGGG
>QEPC01015005.1:2001009-2034262 GCA_003113815.1 Sphenodon punctatus | reverse complement strand
GGAAAAGGTTATGATGGAGGGGGGGTTTGAGAGTATAGTGAATAATTGCTATTAAGGAGGTTGTCAAGGGGCCATCTTGGATTCTTTAAATTTATTGAAAGTAGGAGTATGGTTATTGTTATGGAGGATACCCTAATACTGGATTGAATTGGGAACTGTTATATTATATAATGAACATGGTTAATATTTATAGTTCTATTTTATGGAGTTTTTATGTTGTACAAGCTGTTTTAAATTATAGTGGAGGTTATTGGGTTGTATTTATTTTTATTTATTTTATTTTTATAATTTTAGATATTTATGTATCGGCCATGGCGGAAGCCAGTGCCGAATAAAGATAAAGCCTAGGTTAAATAAACAATGGTCTGGGATATATTGGTCAGGGTTGGGATCCCCATTTTCCATAAAACTAAGCCACCCTGTAGCGTTTCAGGCAGCAACCTGCTCTGATGGCCTTGAGCTCCTCTCTAGGCTAAAAAACACTCTCCCCTTTCAAAGTGACAGTTCCACCCAACCCTTTCTAGTGATAGGACAAGTCCATGCGGGGAAGGAACGCAGGGTCACGTGGTGAGAATGATGGGAGCCAGCGCGAAGAACCTTTCTTTACAAGGTAGCAACCTGCTGCTCGTGGAGAGAGAGAGAGAGTCTCCCTACTGCTAGAAGGAGAGAGACAGACACGCTCCCACCCATGCTGTCACCTGCAGTACATGACAAGAGAGGGAGAGAGAGAGGCTCCCCGCTGCTAGAACGAGAGATGGGGGGAGGTGCATCCAGCTCAAGCTGCCACCTGCCAGAACCAGCGAGAGATCTCATCTATGCTCATGCTCAATGCCCACGTCCAGCAGCAAACCTACCAGAATGAGATGGACAATAACACACAAGGTAATTATGTGTCTGCCTGTGTGCCTCCCTGTACCTGCTACCACCTGTTGCAATGATTGAATTAAGTGTGCCCAACCAAGCACTAATTCTAGGGACATTATTCAACTCCCATGGGCTGTCATTTCACTGTACCTTAAGAAGTCATGCCAGTCCCAGGAACCATCATCAAGATGCTGGGACCATCATTCCAGTCATGGGGGGCTGTCATTCCACTGCATCCAGAAGCAGTCACTCCAGTCCCAAGAACCATCATCTGGGTGCTGCTGCTGCTCGTGCCTGGCTGGCCAGTGGCACCTGCCCGCCAGCCTCCCCTCCTGCAGCCTACTCCTCTGCAGCCACCCGCTGATGCCTGCTGTGGCTGCTGAAAGAGCCCCTCTGCCCACCAGCACTCGCCGCCTGCTGCCAAAGAGCCTCTCTCTCTTTCTCTCTGGCACCCCCTCACAGAAAATAGGATATTCCTGGCTGGCTGATCTACCTGGGGCACTGTCTGCAAGTCTGCCCCCCCNGGCGATCTTTCTACGAACTGAACACACCTCTCCACTCAATGACTTCAAAGGGATCAACCGACAAATGTAACCAAGTATTATATATCACAACTCAGCTTCCCAAGGCTTCCCCCCATGCAGCGATCTCTCTGTGAGAGCGGGCAGTGCACCTGCCGATGCCCGCTTATGCCTCTGCCAGACTGCCACAGCCTCTCTGTCTCTGGAACAGACACAAGCCCTGCCCCTCCTGCGGGGCTGTCTGCAAGTTGAGACCCTGCTGGCACATCTTGGGGCTAATATGCTACATGTGCTGCTGCTGTCAGGTGGGGGTCTGACAAGCTGTAGATACAATGAGATTCTGCCACCTGCCAGAAGAAGCACAGAGCGATAAAAGTTTAGACAGGTCAAACTCAGCTGGTAACAAATATAACTTTTATAAAAACTTTTGAAAAAAACATTTTAACTTTTGAAAAAGCAAACATTAACAATATAAAAAGACATAGAAAAATAGCTTCTCCATTTGTTCCTCCTCCACTTTGACCTTCCTCCTCAGCTTCATTTTCATTTTCCTACCATCACCACTGCTTCCTTCACCTTCCCTCCTCATGCACATACACGCACAAACCACACATACACACAAACTCACAATCAATTTTTCACACAAGCTCACTTCACCCAAGCCACACAGACACCACGCCACCGCACATGACAACACATGCGATCAAAATACCGCTTCCGGTTTTTGGTCTCGTGAGATCACAAGACCAAAAATTTATATCAATAACGAAAATAAAATCTTCATTTGAAACCGGTATCGATAACGGCAATAACAAAACTGATATTATCATTATAACGATAACAATAAAACACATTTTGATAATGACAACGATAACAAAAAACAACATGAGGCTCTGGTGCACATCCCTAGTAAACAGCACCTCCTTGCCTTAGAGTCTGACTGAGCTTTGACATTATTGAAGCCTCATTCTCCAGAGTTCAAGGTACTGGCTGTGCTCTGGGAACTCAAGACACACACACACATCCGCCTGGCTGGCAGACTGGCTGAGATGAAAAGGAAGCAGGGGGGGGGGGGGGGGGAGGATGAAACATATCCAAAAACACAGTATACAGGTTTTAAATGCAGTGTGTAACCCTTCCCCAGAGCTCTCTAGAAAGCACTCTCTCTATCCCCAAGTCTAATGCCTCTATCAAAGCTATGTTTTGCTGGGTGATACTTAATTCTCCATTCATAGTATCACAGATAAAGTGATGGGGTTTCTTGCAGAGGACAAGGGAACCAGGCTATTCACTCTGCAATTGCTCTGAGGTTGGGGGAAATAAATTCCAACGGCTGCGTGGTGGCAGAGCAGTACTCTGCCTGCTCATCCTGCCTCCTCAGGCATAACCCGAACCACTTGCACTCCTCTTATCTCTAGCAATGGCCAGTGCAGCTATGGAGCCGCTGATCTCTAATGTGTCCCACCCCCCAAGGGGCAGGAATGTGCAAGGAGACCTGATACATGAAGATGGCTTGTTTCCAGCCTCCATGTTGGTCCAGCCTCAGTTCTGCAGGAGCAAAGCCTTCTTCTTTGGGCTGCTGTGTGCATCTTTAACTTTTCCAAGGCTCTGAACCCTATTCTCCCTGGATCTGTAGCTGGTGGATCAGGGAGTCTAGTGGGTTACTATGGAAATGAACTTGAGGAGAGTCTTGGCCATTTAAACTTTGGAGGACTGACCTGTCCATTTAAACTTTGGAGGTTGCAGATGATTAGCAGGAGTTGGGAAGGGAGGAGTGGAAGAGGTGGGTTTTGAGGAGGGACTTGAAGGTGAAGAGGGTGCAGGCCAGGCGGACGAGGGCAGGGAGGGAGTGCCAGGCATGCAGGGCAGCGAGGGAGGAGGGACGAAGGCGGTTGGGGGAACAGGGGAGGCGTGGGAGGGTGAGGGAGGAGATGGAGGAGGAGTGGTCATGATCCACAAACCTCTTACTCTGGAGTAAGCGGCTTGTGGATCCTGGCCATTGATACACAGATCCCTATAGGATGTTTCTTAACCAAATTAGTGATTTCTGAACATGAGAATCTGTGTGTGTAACTGTGAATGCACCGTGCAGTGTAGCTGATAATGTTTCCATTATGCAGTCAAAGAATCTTACTAAATCTTACTAAACTGTTGGACTCGCTGTTATTTGGTGGCCGTTAGTTCCATGGATTAATTGTACACAGGGTCATTTAAATAGCATTTCCTTTTATGAGTTTTATCTCAAAATATGTAGCCATCTCCCAAGTTTCTCCCATGGCATGAAACTAAGCAGAAAACAGGGAAATTTGTCAGGGTTTTTTTTTTTTGGTGGGGTGGGAGAGAACTTAGAGTATGTGTTTAAAAACTAGACTTAAAACAGAAACTAAGGGTGCACTTCCCAGCCATGAAGGTCCATGGGAGGTGAACCACTGACTTCAACAAGGACAGAAGTGCAGCCTGAAACTTTAACAGTTGGGTCACCACTACTGCAACATTCTAGCTCTTAGTAGACCAATAGCCACCTCCCTAAAACCATCCCAACACAGTAACTAGGAGTTGCATGAGCCTGTCAGGTGACCTACTATCCCCTAATGATGGTAATACCTCCATGTTGTTTTTTTAAATTTATTTATTTGCAGCCGTAGCCAAAATGCATAACACACGAAATAAACAACGAGTCAACAAATAACTCGTATAATCCACCGTACCACTACAACAATCCAAACTAGTGTGTCCTTCACCCAAATTTTACAGCAACAAAAAATGGGTAATTAATTAAAACGATAACACATGATACAAATATATATAGCACAAATACCCTTAAAAGGGAAGAACTCGAAATTGTAAAAAACATACACGTTGCCTGATTGCATCCACCAGAAAAGAAGCGACAGCCTTAGTTAAATTGGGTTCTACATCAGCCAGAGCCAGACATAACAAATGGTGCTCAGTCCTACCTGGATATTTCTGGAGGAAAGGAGCCAGATGGGTCATACGGCACTTGTCGTATAAATGACAACTCCAAAGGAGATGTTGAGATGTTTCTACTGACAGGGCGTCAAAGGGGCAAAGCCTCTCAGAAAACTCTAGTGCCCCAATGCGCCCCTCCCAAAGGGCCGTAGGGAGAGCGTTGAACCTACCTCCATGTTGAGATTCGGGAACTTTAGCAGTGTAGTGGGGGTGGAGGATTAGTGCTTTTGCTATGTAAGTAGTACTGGTTCTGAGAGTACAGTGAAACATTCAGTCTTGAGGGCACGCAATCCAACACATTCATGAGCACACTAAACCAAAATACTTTTGAAGTCCCAGAGGCAATTCCTTCATGTACGTTTGGAAGGCAGACTTCTTGCTGACACTCGGACGGAAGCTAGAACACAGTATAAATAGATTTAAAGTGACCATCTACCTCGATCCTTATAATAATAAGCTGGATCAGCCATGGCTGGGGAACTGGATTCAGTGACATGTTGCATGGTGTTGTGCCCACTTAGTTTTATCTGGAATGTGTGGGGATTTATATATAATTGGGAGGTTTGCGTGTAATTGTGCATTCAGGAAGCTTCCAAGTGTAATAAACAACAGCGTCTGCATAGTTTGCTTTGATTCATGCTGCAGAATGTGAATCTTTTTGGCAGGGTCCCCAGTGTTCTGAGAAGTGTTTGGTGAATTTCACTTGATGGATTTGACTGCACAGGATTGTGTAACTGCTCCATTGATACCACCAGGAAACATCCCCAGTCCTGAGCCCTTGTTAGTCTTACGTACTGCATAGGTGTCCAACTGTCCATCCTTACATACAAGTTCTATGGGGCTTGCAGGGTTGGACGAATGGAGCTGATGCAATGAATTTGTAAAACCATGGGACTCCATACTCCCTCAACCTCTCATGTGAGGCTGGGCCCTTTGCAAGCTGTTGGTCTGATAACAGGAAAGCTGTGCTGGCGAGAACATGAAACATTGTAGCCACAAGTTTTCCTAGGATTTTGTTCCCTCCCCCCTGCTTATTACCTCTTGGAATCAGGCATACCAAGCTGTACATCCAAGGGCACCAGGGCAAGTTATGGCCTCTGCACGCAGGCTCAGTCATGTGGGAGCTGCGACATCCTTTTGAAACATATTGAGGGGCACACTCCCCCCTTCTACAGAGACCAACAGCTGAGCCCCTCTTTCCCGGCAGCATGCCTATACATGGGAACGTAGACAAAATCCATCTTCTTCCTGGACATTACCACCGATTAAAAATGTTCTGAGTTCCATTCCTTTGCCCTGATGCCAGCCTGCAGGAGCAGCTCACAGCTTATTAGGGCTAGTGCCTGGCTTTGCAATGTAATTAGCTTCTCCTCGAGGATGTGGTGACCTTCCTTCCCAACAGCCAGAATGGGAAAGGGCCCTAAGGCAAGAGTGGGGAATCTCCGGCCCACAGTTGTTTTTTATTTGGCCCCTTTGCAATTCCTGGATCCAGTCCATAGCCTCAAGCACCGAAAGAGTGAGCTCAGGGGAAGAGAGCCGAGATGAGGCCACGCTCTCATGGAGAGGGGATAGATCCATGATCTCAACCTTCCTCTCCGTTTCCCCATCCTGAGCACACCCCATAAGAACCCCGCTTCCAGCTCCTACCCAACCCAGGAAGCTTATACTATTTTTCAGTGTCCCATGGAAGGGGGAAATGACCCTGTCCTAAGAAGGGTGTATGTTCCTTCTTCAACTTAGTTATCAGCTTGGGTCCTCACACACAGATCATCCTCACTGTCAAACAGATGAATACCTCAAACCCCCGCTTGTTACCCAGCGGGGCTGCAGAGACTGTCTACTTAACTCACTCTGCCTCTATCCCTGCAAGTGTGGAGATGCCAGAACCTTTCACGTTCAGATGGGGAGTAGTGAAATTGTGGCAGAATTTGCTGCCTTCTGTGGGAGACCTACCTCATCTAATGTGGCCTCCAGGAGTGCTGCTGGGGGGCGCTGTTAAGGAGGGCTGGACTCTGCTGAGTGAGCCAGAGCTGAGCCCATCCAATTTTATAACCAAGACTGCAGTCTGCTTTGCAGATTCCATGTGTCAGCGTGAATTTGCAGGATGAGGCTGGTTGGCAGGAGAGCAGGGAGCTATGTTAAATTTTTTATTTTTCTTTGCTTGTTTCAACACCTGTAGGCAATTAAACCAAGTACAAACTCTGCTCCCAATAGGTGGGGTAACAAATGCAAGAGAAATAAAGCATGTGCCAGACAGAAACCGCTGTATGTGGGTTGCTGATCCAGCTGCAAAGCACAGGGGCTGCCAGTTTCTGCACTTAGGATGAGCTGGGAAGAGGTTCAGAGACAGCAGGTGCTGGAGAGAGAGAACTTGTGCAGCAGTTAATTCTTAGTAGTACTGCAGAGGTGTAGTCTTGCTTGGTCACTTACCCTTCTGGCTCCTTAACCTTCCTGGAGAGTCACGGCCCTGCTCATTAGAATTATCTTCCTACCCTGACCTCCTGCCCTGCACATCACAAGCCCGAGAAACTGACTGAGGGCAAACCAGTGCTGAACTTGGGACCTACTCCGGAAGTCCCACCCTGTGGCACCAAGCGTAAGTGGGATTCAGAGGAGCTGGTGGCGCTGTCAAGCTAGGCCCATGCCTCAAACTGCCCCCATTCCAGCCTTTGCTCAAGACCTGATTAAGCAAGATGGAGGCTGGGGCTGCTGCCACTCATCATCTGTTTAGTGGCAGAACATTAAACAGCTGAGGGAGGACAGTAGCAGCGCCCTCCCTGTAGCCCCACTTCAGCCCCAGTCCAGTAAGAGAGGCTGGTGCTTCTGTATCCAGTCAGGGGTGGGATCTTGCAAAGCAGTAGCAGTGACAGTGTCTGGGACAGGTGCTGGGGCTCAGCCCTGGCACAAATTAAGCCCCAGGACAAGCCCACTCACTCTTCTATTCTCATTCCTAAAGTGATCGGGCCCAAGCTCCCTGAAATCCCAGTCTGCCACTATTAAATTTGATTTATTTATTTTAAAATTCTTACTACCCTGCCCCTCCTGCCCCAGGCAGCTCAGGGTGGCTTACAATCCATAAAAACGCAACAATAGTTCTAAAAACACACATAAAAGGAGAATCTAAAATAACCCACCCTAACCCACTCCCCCACCCCATCACCCTTCTCCTCCGCCAAATGCCTGGTGGAACAGCCAGGTCTTACAGTTTCTCCAAAAGGAGGGGAGATTTGGGGCCAGCCAGGCATCAACCGGGCAGGAGTTCCACAGCCGTGGCACAGCCACCGAGAATGCCCTCCCTGTGTGCCCCCCCCCCGGCAGACTTGGGGGACCTTGAGCAGGGCACCCCCAGATGACCGCAGGGGCCAATCCAGAACCTGGGGGATGAGACGGTCCCGCATATAGGTAGGGCCTAAGCCGTTTAGGACTTTGTAGGCCAAGACCAACACCTTGAATCGGGCCTGGAAAACTATCGGCAGCCAGTGCAGAGAATGGAGCACCGGCGTAATATGCTCCCGGCAGCCCAGACCCACCAGGAGATGGGCCGTTGCATTCTGCACCAGCTGCAATTTCTGAGCCATCACCATGGGTAGCCCCATGTAGAGCGTGTTACAATAGTCCAATCTAGAGGTGATGAAAGCATGGATGATGGTGGCCAGGTCTGAGTCTGAAACATATGGGCGAAGTCGTCGCACCAGAGCACCTGCCAAGCCTCCCACTGCAGATCTCTGACTCCTAAATGCCCCTCCTAAAAATGTGTCCTAAATCTACATCAGTCTGGAAAGAAACACTTGATCCTTAAAACTTTTCTGCCATCTTCCCAGCCCTTCCTCTACCCTCCATGCCCTTCCAAGCTCTCTCAAAACTCCAGGGCTGCATTGCCAGTAGCAAATTTATTGAACTGAACTGTTTATAGTAGTGTAAAGCCAATATTTTAAAAGGGCTCCAGAGGTTAGGATATATATACCTAACTGAGTCAGACCAATGGTCCATCTTAGCCCAGTATTGTCACAACCTGACACAGCAGCAGGATTTCTAATCCAGTGCCCCTGGCAGAGGCCTCACCCAGACATGCTACCAGAGACCCTCCAGGATCCACAGCAGAAGCCTCATCCAGGCATGTTACCTGAGAGACCCTCCAGGATCCCCACCAGAGGCTTCACTCAAGTGTGCTACCAGAGATGGAGATGCCATGGATTGAACTTAGGACCTTAGACATGCAAGGCGTGCCTGCTACCACCTGAGCCACAGCCCACCTCAGGTGAGCTGGGAAACTACAGACTGGTGAGCCTGATGTTGGTGCCAGTCAAAATGGTGGAATAAGTGCTTGGGTGGGAATGGATAGAACAATGGGGAGGGGGGTAAAGAGAGAGAGAGAGAGATGTGCCAGACATTTTAAAACAACTGTAACATTATATATTGGTGTAGGAGAAAAAGGAACAATAAGTAGTGGTTAAACACACAGAGAGGGCAAACATACGGGTTGGGAATATAGTGGGAAAGAACTTATCAGGTGATGGGAATATGCATTTCAAAAAAATTGAGTTCACACAGTAACACAAAGGTTGAATATTCAGCTGAAGGTTAGTTACATACTGGGAGACAAAGTGGTTAAAATGATTTCTAGTAAGTTGGTACAGAGGAGAACAGAAATGAAAAATGCAGTATATTGTAAGGTATTACAGATATTTGTAGTGACTGGAGAAATATAGGTCCTTGTTAAGTCCATTATTTTTGGTGTCCAATAAAGTTATTAATTTTGGTTCCGAGGCTCGTCTTCTGAGGGTGGTGTTTTGGTTTCCTTTGATGATATGGACTGAGAGGTCTGATATGGAGTGGTTGTGCTGGGATTTTTCTTAGGGCTTTGTCCCCATCATGTATGGGTTGTAGCCACGTATGATGCCATGTATAGGTTCCAGTGTGGAGTGGTAGGTGATGACAAGGTGTGTGCGGTTAGACAGTTCTTTCCTTCTGTATTCTAACAAGTATTCTCGAGGAATTTGGGTGGCTCATTCTATAATTCTGTCTACTTCTCTGCTGGAGTGTCCTTGTTTTGTGAAAGTAGTTTTAAGCAGGGTGAGGTGAGCATCACGGATTTGTTCATCAGAGCAGATTCTGTGGTGTGTGTCTGAGTGCCTGGCTGTAGATAGCTGATTTTTGGGGTGGTTGTTGGATTGGTGGAGGTTGGCTTGGTGATCTGTTGGTTTCTTACATATTGCTGTCTGTAGGTTGCCGTTGTGCATGCTGTCAGTGGTGTCCAGGAAGTTGATACTGGTGTGGGAATATTCCAGGGTTAGTTTGATAGAGGGATAGGGATTGTTGAGGGATCTTATAAGACTAGGTGACTGGTCATCTAAATGGCAAATGAAATGTAATGTGGACAAGTGCAATGTGATGCACATAGGGAAATAACCCAAAGTATATGTATTACAATGCTGCGTTCTAAGGGTATTTTCAGATGTTACGATCCCACGCTCAACCACACTAAATACCCACATGGTGAGCAAGGGACTCACCCAGATGTTCCCCCCCAGATGTTCACCCCCATGAATCAAGGGGGGAGATCACATTCACCACGCGATCGGAGGTCCCGGTGGGACCGGCCCCGATCGTGTGGTGAATGCAATTCTCTCCCGTGACCAAGGGGATCGTATCGACTGGCCGCCTACCACGGCCCAGAATCGGTGGCGGGATTCCGGGCCATGGTCGTTGCGGGTGGGCGCTGCGGCTGCATTGGCCGTGGCGCCCGCCCGTCTCTCAAGAGGGCGGGTGGTGACGGAGCGTAGGGGGAGTGGGGCTGTGCGGCCGCATGTTGTGCCATGTGGCCCCGCCCCTCCCCGATTCCACGCCAGGATCCACCGGCACGATCCCCCAGCGGGGGATCAAAGGGTGATTCCGTGACAGGGCCAATACAGGCTCCGTCACGTCTGAAAATACCCTAAATTAGAAGTTACCACTCAGGAAAAGGATCTTGGAGTCATTGTGGACAATACATTGAAATCTTCAGCTCAGTGTGCAACGGTTTTCAAAAAAAGCAAAAAAAAATGTTAGGAATCATTTAGAAAAGAATAGAGAATAAAATTGAAAATATCATAATGCCTCTATCTAGTTCTATGATATGATCGCACCTGGAGTATTGTGTGCAGTTCTGGTCACCCCATCTCAAAAAAGGCATAGTAGAATTAGAATTAGATAAGCTCTCGGGCAGGAACCGTGTCTATCTTATTTTCTGTAAAGCGCCAGGTACGTTGCTGGTGCTATATAAATGCTTATAATAATAATAATAATAATACAGAGAAGGGCAACAAAAATGATCAAGGGTTTGGAACGGCCCCCGTATGAGGAGAGGTTTGATAGGTTGGGGCTTTCTGCTTGGAGGAGACTGAGAGGGGATATGATAGACATTTATAAAAGCGTGAGTGGTGTGGAATACGTAAATAGGGAGCGGTTATTTACCCTCTCTAATAGTACTAGAACAAGGGGACACTCCATGAAATTAACTGGCAGAAGATTTAAAACAAATAAGAGAAAGTATTTTTTCACTCAGCGCACAATTAACTTGTGGAATTTGCTGCCAGAGGAAGTGGTCAAGGCTGGTAGTGGAGCTAGTTCTAAAAAGGGATTGGATAAGTTCTTGGAGGATAGGTCCATTAATGGCTATTAGCCAAGTAGGTTTTGAGAATGTAACCTCTTACTGTTGGGAGCTGAAACAACAGGGAATGGCTTGCCCATTGTGACCTGCTGGGTACTTCTCCCAAGAGACAGAGACTGGCCACTGTTGGAGAGCTGGCTGGACCATTGGTCTGACCCAGTATGGCACTACTTATGTTCTACTTATGTTCTTAAGTCACATCGGGGATGATTTACAATTCAAAATTAACTAAATCATGGTGCTCTGCCTGGGTCTGCATAGGGATAATAGTAGAACTGTGGTCTTCACCACCACTGAGCCAAGGCATAGGCAAACTGAATATGCTTGGTGGTCCCTGTGTCTCCCAACCCTTGCCCTAAATAATCAATTCAAATATGAAGGCTGTGTCTGAGTGAACTTTCCCTGTTTTCATAGTTTAGCCATTTAAACCCTCCCCTTTGACATACAGCAAGCACTGGCAGGAGGACAGTTCACAACTCCCTGCACCTGTAATAACTGAGCACTAGTGCTAGCTGCCTGCTACATGGTCGCTGTTCTCAGCCACCCTCCAGCTGTTAGCCAAAACCATCAGCTTTCACTAAAGAGAAATGGGCTCTATTTAGGCAGAACTCGGCTTCTCCCATGCCTTGTCCTTCTCCTTTATTGCTAAGGATAATTTTCCCAAGTAAAATAGGATTCTTAACCCTCTTAATGCTTTCCATCTGATGAGCAGGGGGTGGTGGGCTGCAAAGGATTTGACAGGTGGGGAAGAGTAAGGAGTTTACAGGGCAGTTGAAGCAGAGAGGACTGGGATTTTAGCACAGGTACACTGGCAGGATTTAGCAGCTGGGAATTGGTCTGATTGCTTATTGGTAGGAGAAGCAGCTGGGGGAAAAGTTGGGCCAAGAAAAGGGTTGCTGAAGGCTTAGACAACTGGACAGCATGTTGCTACAGAAACTTTGTTCATAAATAGGAGCCCCCTCCCCTTATCGAGCTTTCCTATGTTTTAAACCATCCCAGCAGTGCCCCAGAGCTGTTCTTTCCAAAAACTGATCTAGAGCCTCATGTGCTTGCCTATGAATTCTACATCTCTGTTGTGAGTCAGGCCAAGGGTTGAATGGATATAGAGCAAAGATGGGCAAACGGCAGCTTGGGAGCTGCATGTGATTCTTGGGCACCTGTACTGTGTGGCTCTTGACAGACGTGGCTACCTGGAAGCATGTCCATGTAGCTCTCTGAGGAGCAAGAAAAACACAGCTGCCATTTTGGCCACTAGAGGCTCATGGGGGCTGTAGGAGCAGGAGGTGTATGCTCTGTGCCACTGGAAGCCAGAGTTTTGGTGTGAAGGGAGGAGCTAAATTTTGCGGAAGCCATGATCGAGGTACTGGGTCTTGTATACAAATTTTGGAATTTAGCTCTTGGGTTTGGGAATTTTTCCCACCCCTGGTATAGAGCCTTAATGCTTCTAAAAGAAAGTCCCTGAAGCTCACCTTGACAGTGCAACTAGGGACGTTTTTACTGCCCAGAGTATAATTAGTACTTCAAGCTCAGGGACTATTAAGCTTAGACCTTTCCTGAGAACCTAATTTGTTGCTAAAAAGCACATCTATTGCTTTCCTAAATCCTAGTCCTGCTGCTGTGAACACAAGCCCGGCCATGCCACTCCAGGGCAGTGCCATAAAGATCATCAAGGTGTCCTTAACTGCTTCCTGCCAGTGGGTGCTGAGGAGCTTGCCAACAAGGTTGTAGCTAGCTATCCTAGGGACAGCTGGGAGGGGGAGTAAGGGGCCCATTCCAGCTTAACTCTGCCCCTGCTTGCCAGAGACACGCAGGAGACTTCATGGGCAGCTCTGAAATCTAGGCTGCATGAGCGAGGTTGCTCAGCTATCATCTCCTTGGGGTAGGCTTGGGCAGGAGGGGAAGAGATTGTCAGGCCGCTGGCAGAAGCAGGCAGATACGTTGCAAAGCAATTTCTCTTGTCCTTTCGTAACTTCTTGGAAGTGCCAGGGCAGCATGTCTCTACGTAAGCTTTTCTTGGCACCCTTGCAGGCAGAGAATTATGTTTCTGTGTTTGCTCTTTATCCTCAGGGGAACTGCTTTGCCTCTCACAAGTCAGCAAACTACCCTCAGCAGAATTAAAAACACAACTGAATTCTGCTTGGCAGAGGAGGAGGCCAGGGGGTGCCTCCTCAACAGATGCCGGGGGGAACCCTAAGAGTAGCAACAGGCAACTGAATGATTGCTTTGCTAATTTGGAAGAGGGTGATGAGGGTCAGTGCCACATCTAAGGGAGTTGGGGCCCCGTAGGCCCCCTTCTAGCAGGAATGTTTGACAGACACGCACTGACTCACACCTTAGAAAAAGGAAAAATTAAGTGTCTGATGGTCAATAAG
This sequence comes from Sphenodon punctatus, assembly GCA_003113815.1. Lineage (NCBI taxonomy): Eukaryota > Metazoa > Chordata > Lepidosauria > Sphenodontia > Sphenodontidae > Sphenodon > Sphenodon punctatus. The sequence continues at coordinate 2,020,886 of QEPC01015005.1, read as the reverse complement.
CATAATGTCACCTTTAGTGGCCAGGGCTCCCAGATTTACAGGCCTGCACACAGAGTTGCTACCTATGTATATTTTTTTCAAGTCCCTTATGAAACATACATGTTGCAGGGCCTGCATTGACACCAATGCAGGCCCTGCAACATGTATATTTCATAACTGGCATGGAAAAATATACATAGATGGTAGCCCTACCTGCACATTATGCGCATGTTGCTTCTAGTTTACTCATTGGCTCCATTGATTGGGGTCTCCTAAAGTGTTGCAGGCCCTTCCTAGGCCAGTGCTCCCTGCCCTAACTCCCATTTTTATGTTCTTGCCTCTCACACACATATGGACCCCCTATATGGGTGGCCCTACAAAGAGCCCTCAGCCCATGAGGCCCTATGCAGTTGCCCGGATCTAGCCATGATGGGGAAGAGAGGTAGATGACGTTAGCATCCAAGTCTGCATTGGGGAAGAGGAGAATACTAGAATTAGTGAGGGCTGGTGTTACTCCACTAGTATCCTTGCCCTAGAGCATGGAAGTCATTCACAAAGAGGGTCTTTGTGACCTCAGCCCCTGGGTCATTGCCAGAGGGGCTGTGACAAGAAAGCTTGTAAGAGGAAGAAGTTCTTTCTTCATCATTTTTTCATTTTGTAACGTTTGTTTGTTTTATTATTACTAGGCACAAAAAAGACAAGTCACATTAATACACCAGAAACCTTTCTCTGGCCTGTTAAAAGGCTGTTCTTAGAACAGTTGCACATGCCCTTGCATCCTAGAGTCAGTCCTTCAGGCTGCACTCACACCCCTTCTTGCAGCATCATCTCTTTTACAAACACTTTACAGCAGCAGCAGCAGCAGCAGCAGAAATGGCATAGGGGGATGCTGATGTTCTTTTCCTCCCACACCCCCGTACTGCTTCATCAGCTCCCTCGTTCCTGGCCAATATTTAGTACAAATCCTGACTCCACTTGGAAAGTCGGGTTCTGCAAAGACGTTAATATGCTGTCCTTGAGAGTAACCTGGACACTCAGCAGAACAAGATGCAGGACTGGTTTTGAGCATGACTCAGTTCCATATAAGTCAATGTGAGCTGGATGGCACTCTGTGTCCATAAACCTTTGGTAGAGGTGATGAGCAAAGATGACCCTTTTCTTCACTCTCAAGGATGTCTATGGTACTGCTTACATCTAGGAACAGCCAGGTACCAACAGTGCAAGAGTTATTGTCTTCTTGTAGGCCGTACAGTACTTAGACAAAGTATACAGGTAGAACCACCTCAGATCCACAGTCAAGTAAGAGGCTTGTAGCAGCATAGTGTCATTGACAGCTTTGAGAAGAGTTCCTGTTGCCAAGGCAGGTTCAGCTCCTCTGAAAGCCCATCTAAGAAGGCACAAACATCAGACCAAATCTGTGCCAATTCCTGCACGGCAGGGCATTAAACTACTACATAGGTTAACAGCTTGAACATTTTCCACAAAATAAATATATATTAATTTACATACACTAAAGTCTTCAAGTTTTAAAAGTTAGTGCATTAGCTTTGTCCCTTTGAAATCATACCTACAGAGGTACAACCGTAGCAGAGCCTGAAGAGGCAAGTCAAATTCCTATTGCACTGGAATCCCAGCATTATACTTTAAGGTCAAGTCAAGTCGTCATACTGGAGGTGGGAAACGGAAGGGAAAAGAGGTCTCATTTGACATGAGGCACTCCAGTGCCAACCACCACAGTAGTGGCTTTGCTAGCCTATAAGATAACACAAACCTTGAAAAGTTTAAAATCAATATTACAGCTAAGTCCTGCTCAACTGGTCTCCAAAATAAGACAAAGGATGCGTACTAGAAAGGAGGTATCTGAAAGTCCATCTCCTTCCTTATGTCCCTTTGCAGCCCCCAGATGTCAGCCAGGGGTGCCCTCTTGCAGGTGCCACCTTCGAGTGCAGTTTTTATGACTAGGGCGCGCAGGGAGGCATTCTCGGTAGCTGCCTCACGATTATGGAACTCCCTCCCCTTGAAGGTCTGCCTAAGCCCGAGCCTGTTCATCTTCCAGAAACAATGTAAGATTTGGCAGGTAGGGCTCGAGTGGAATGGGATTGGGTCAGAGGGGTAGGTTGGGTAGATTTGGGTTTTTTAAATTGATTTTAATGGCTTTTTAATTGGTTTTGATTGTAAGCTGCCCTGAGCCTCTGAAGGAACAGCAGCATAGAAATATAAATAAATAACAAACCCTCCAACCTTTTCTCCTTTCAGTTATGAATATAACACTGCTTATTTTTTACTCCCAGTTTAAACCCATCCCTATAAAGGTCTGTTAACCAGCAAGGAGTCCCACAAGTAACTGAGAGAACATCACCTGCTGCCACCTCTGTTTTCCAGAGGACAGTGTTCCTGCTCTGACACAACGTACCAAGAAGGCATTTAGTAGTCCCTCTTCCATCTCCCCACCATCACTAGTTGCTCAGTGTCCCTACTTTTGTCCACCTAGTCCAATGGCCTCAGCTGAGTTAAAAGGTATTGTCTTTTTCTTTCTTCTATGTCCATGTTTCCAGCCCTCAGGCTTGAGGGACTCTACTTCACTTCTCTGCTATGGATTCCTCTGTATGGCACAGGCAGGGTAGGTTAGCAATAAGAGCCTCCTCAATGGAGAACAAGTGCTCATCTTCCACATGGGGACAGAAGTAGCGCATGAAGTCCGCCAGCTGCAGCAGATACTCAATGTTGTGGCCAGAGCAGCCACTGGAAACAATAATCTGGGATGCAATTTCCTCTTCAGATGCTGGTCCAAGGTAGGAAGGGTTCTGGGCAGTAGCAATGTACACTAGGGCCAGGATGGGCTCCTCGGTCTCTTTATCCTGGGGGTAGAATTTCACCAGCTTGGTGTCATAGCCCCCCAGCACCCCTTCCCGTACGTTTAAGTACTGGAGCGATGTGGCTATTTGCTCTCCCCGGACTTCATAGGCAACACCCCATGTGCATCCCTGAAATGACAAGTGGAAGAAGTGTTATTTGGTGCGGTAGAAGAAACAGTCAGCCTCATTTCTCATACCCTGGCACCCCAAAGATCATTGGACTTCACCTAGTCTAGCTTGAGAGAGAAAGAACGGGGGGGCATTGCTCAGGGACAACTCAACTGATCAAAAGGAAAGGGGTGGAGATAAAGTCTCCACTCCTTTATCCTCTAGTAAGGCAGCAAGAAGAGCCATTTACATTTCACATACAGATAAGGAGCCTAATTCAGCTGTGGGTGAGTAGGTGCAACCCCAGGGAAGTGAAAGCTAAGTTAGCCACACGGCACTCCCAGCAGCTTGTACACAGGCCTCTATTATTAATTATAATTATTATTTTATTATAATAAGCATTTGTATAGCACATATTTCACCCAGTTTTGGTTTTGTTGGGGGGGGCTTCAGGCTGAAAACAGAGGACACCCGAGTTGAGTCTAGCTTTGTCCACTGATTACAAATGCTGTCCCATTCCCTGGGACTAGAAGGTCTGTTGGGAGTCCATGATCCCAGTTTGTATCCTAATTTTTTGTCAATTTGAGGTACAAAATAATTGTTAAGGGGTGCCCTCCATCCATTGCTATGCCATTTTCAAGGGTGGGAGGCTGATTAGGGATTGAAGAACTAGAGCCGTTTCTGTGGAATACTCCTACCCAAGTTACAATGTAGGAGACCTGAACAAGACTAGCTCCTCTAGGTTGGCATCTCTTACACCTAAGGGCTAGGTACTTACATCGTAATCCTCCAGGAGGGTAACCACTCTGCCGGGCTGCACAGGACAGAAGAAAGAGAGGGTTCAGTTAGCAGGGAGATGGGAGTACAGTAAGCACTTCCCGCCAGTATTACCCCGGAATGGGATGGTGCTGCAGTGAGATTCCAGCCACGGCGGCCCAAGGGAACCCAGCACCAGTGGGTTGCAATGCAGACCGCCGAGAGTCACACACGCAGGCAGCCCCGCTTCGGATCTAGCCGGGAACGGGGACTATATTAGGGGGACACATTCCAGAGATAGGCGCTACAGCCCGTGTCCAAATCCGGCGGCGAAATCACAACCTCGGAAGGAGCTGCGACTGCCTTGAACCAACTCGGGAGCCCTTCCCGCTTCTGGCCCCGGCAGCCCAGTCCCATCAGCCGCCGGCTCCCGGCTCACAAGAGGCAGCGCCAACGGGGGAGACTCCACCTGCCCGCGCTAATGAAGGCAGCGACCACAGCTCCCCCTCGCCCCCCTCTTGCCGGTTCCCCGCTCACGCCACCCCTTGGCCAGTGCCGGTTCCCCGCTCACCATCTTCTCGCTGCCCCGGTGGAAGGTGTCTCCCTGCCAGAAGCGGCGGCTGTAGCCCCGGATGAAGCCCACCTTGCGGGAGGTGAAGGCAAAGTCGGGTCTCCATACGAGCGACCCGTAGCCGAAGATCCAGAGCGGAGATGGATGCTCCCCGGCCGCATCCTCCTCCGCCTGCTGCCCCGGACGCTCCCCCTCTGGGGGCTTCTGTGGCGGCGGGGACAGATCCAGTTTCATGGCCCCGGCGCGGTGAGAGCCAAGCAGGCAGTTGGGGAGATGGCGGCGGCGGCTGCTGTGGCTGGAGAAGGCGGCGGCGAGGCGGCAGGAGCAGCGCTGGACCAGGCTAAAGCAGCGGGGCAGACCCAGTGTCGGGGGCGGGGATGCAGGGATGGATGGATGAGGTAGGGCTTCGCTAGCAGCGGACACAGATTGACAGTGCAGGACTGGTCGCCGCGGATCTTTAAATCCCAGTCCAGCGGCAAGCCGCGCCCATCGTCACCCAACTCCAATCAGGAGCCTCCGTACACAGGCTGCTGCGGCATGAACAGCCCCTCTGTCTCCAAAAGAAGGAGTGATTGGCTTGCAAAGGTTGTCAGTCCAGCTTAGAGCTCGCTTGCTGATTGGCCGAATGCTGCTTACTGTATCAATCCTGGATGATGATGCAACCAACCCGGGATCCTTCGCGCAAAGTAGTTGTCTGGTTGCATCAGGCAGTGCGGCGGCTCGGGGAGGATCTGCGGGAATGGCATCTGGGTCAGTAACGGGCTGTGAGTCTTTCCCTGACAGTGCTTGTGGGGCACTTGATGGGTTCCTCCATAGCAGTGCACAGGTAACACTGAACAAGGTGAGGAAGAGAAAGAGGAGCAATGCTATTGTATGAAATTAAAGCAGAATTGTGAGCAAAGACCTATAAAACAATCGCTAAAGGTAGCTTGAACGCTGAAGTGCTGCACAATGTTAACATTTCTAATGAGAGAAAATGGTTTGAATGGTATCTTTTATTGGACCAACTATTGTTGGTGGAAGTAAGCAAGCTTTCGGGCCACATAGGACTCTTCCTCAGGCATGTAGCACAGCCAGTAGACTATAATAATGGGAAACAGGATAGGGAATGACACTTTCCATAGGGGCACAGACCTCCATTAAAGTCAGTGCCTCCGCTTCTACTGGCTTCAGTGGATGGAGGGTTGCACCCTATGACACATTAAAAGTATTCACCTTACCTACTTTGGATCGTACCATTATGACCTGTTGTGTACTTTTCTGAAGTGACTGAAAGTGGCCACTGTCAGAGAGAAGATGCTGGGTGGGATGGACTCATCAGTCTCACCCAATATAACACTTCTTCTCTTCTTACTTTGACTCTTTCATACTCCAGAACCAATATGGCAATAACACTTCAAACAGATTTCTAATTGCATCGTCTTATCACTGTTAGTTACCCTTTATTCTCCCTCGCCCCTACAATTAGTTATGCACTAAGTGCATCTGGTGTTAAAGTAGACTAGCGCTACGGACCTTTTCCCTCTCATAGGTCACTCTGAAAATGAGTACAAGCTCTGCAGGAATACTCAGGGGGTGTGCTCAAGATGGGGGAAGGGAGGAGAGGGTCCACATCATGGATCTATGCCATAGATCCATCCATCCCTTGTCCTTGCGTGCATGCCTTCCTTTCTGCTCCCTTTCCTGAGCTCACCCTTTAAGTGCCTGAGGGTAGGGACTATGTCCATGGGTCAGATCCAGGAAATCGAAAAGAGCCAAAGAAACCACAAGCTGGATTTGTCCCGTGGGTTGGTGGTCCCCCATCCTTGAACTACACTGTAAATTATCTGGGGCAGAGACCATGTATTTGTACCTGTCTCCTCCTTGCACAAAGGAAACTTGTTCCTGGCTGACCCATGGCCTTTGCCAGTATGTGTGTTATTGGAGGCAATGGATGGGATGAGATCAATACTAGACAGAGAACTAAATAGTAGAAATATGTGGCTGGATAAATGAAGCAGGGTAAATTGTCCTTATTTCAATTTTTGTTACAGTAGTGCCTAGTGATGCCAGTTAAGCTTCTATCAGCATTATTCTGTTGCTAGATTAAAATGGGATGACACAGGGGACCAGGCTTCAAGCAATGGGCCCAGGGGATCTCCACCCCCCACAATCTCATCCCACACAGACACACTACTGCTTGCTGTTCCCTGCCCTTGGGAACTGATCCCAGACCACTTAGGAACGCTGGAGAACCAGATCACTGTTTGGAACGTTGCTTCTGTTTTAACACTGCTTCTCATTGGCTCAGGTAAATCTTGCAAGATCTTCTGATATCATGGATGCTGCTTAAATACAGCAGATCCAACATAGTCACTGAGATAAGATTCTATAAATAACTGAAACACCAACAATTTTGCCTTAATTTTTTTCTCAGTGTAACTCTTGTGCCAATGGCGTTGGTGCCAAGAAGGACCTGGTACGTAGGGTTTTGCACACCACAATATGATGGCTTGAGCCCCCACCCAGAAGCCTGAGAAACTAAGGATGAAAATAAATGATGATAGCCTGTAGGAGTCCCGTGTTCAGTCTGGGTGGCCCCTACTCAGGGGGTTTCACACAGCAAACCAATAGACAGGTAGGTGCCACGCTGTGCCCACCACCACCACCCCTTCCCCATGACTCCCAATCATGATGAATTCTGGCTCCAGGAAGCTCCCCCCACTGTTTGCCTCCTAGTTTTGGATGGGTTTCTTGTTGCTGGGTTTTTCTGCCTTTTGGAGCCCCGTTTTTGAGCACCCCTAAGTGAAAATAAACAGCAGAAGACCCAGGGAGAATGAGATCATGTTTGCTGCTCTGACCACTGGGCCTGCTCTAAGTGCTTTGCCCACACAGAGACTGTGTGCACTAATAGACAGGGCAGACACACGGGTGACCATTGGCCTGGATTGGCCCCAGGACTACGCTGTGAGTGGAGGCTCTGTGGCAAACAGGAGTGCACATCTCACTGCCACTTAATAAGCAGGCAGCGAACAAGGGCAGAATGCTCTCCTAATGTGGGCTATTGTCTCGTTGATAAACACCCGCTATTCTTCTGGGCAGTCTGGCAGGCTGTTACCTTCCCCTCTTGCAAGCATGCAAACAAAGGAGCTTTATTAAAGGGTAGTATTCAAACAAGTTATTAAAATAAATAGACATATCTGGCACCAACAAAATCCCCCCCACATAGATCCCACCCTCAGAGCAGGAGTCTGGTCGTCTACAATCTCCCGTTCCCCAAATCCCCTCACCCCACTTGCGGTTCATCAGGAACAGTCAGTTTAGATCATACCGGCAGTCTCTTCCTTCTTCAGCCTCAGCCTACTGCCAAGGAGGCTGTCCCATGAAGGCTGGTGGTGCTGCCCTGTTACTGGTGTCATTTCACAAAACCTCGGGCACACATCTTAAGGGTTAACCCAGTCCAGGGCGGCCATCCCACAAAGGCGGCGGCGGCTGCTCTCCATTACTGATGCCTTGTCTCAAAGCCTCAGGCAGTGCCTCACAAGTTTTCAGCCTCATCTTAGTTCAGGGAAGCTGCCCCATGCATTCCATGTGCTTGTGACCCCCCCCCAGTCACCTGGGCAGCACACTAGCGATCTCCCTCCCCGCAGCCTGCCTGCCAGCTGGATGGCCATGCTAGTGATCTCACTCGCCCTGGGCCTGCCTGTCAGCTGGGCAGCCCCACTAGCAATCTTTCTTCCTTTCTTCTGGGCTAAGAGGCGCCTCTTGTTCGTTTGCCCCAGGCTGAGAGCACCTCTTGCCCAGGGAAAGCACAACTCTCAGATGAGAGGCACCTCTCACTCGCTTTCCCCTTGCCTCATTAACTGTCGCTGCTGTCAGAAACAGGAGACTTGGTCTGGCTGGGCGCACTACGTACAACTATATGGTGTCGGCAGACCTGGATGCAGGCAAACCTAACAGATGGGCCGCAGACACATGGGCACCCATTAGCCCACAATCTCCTCAAAAAACCCAGAGCGTATTTAGTGGGTAGTAGCCACATGGAAGGTGCAGGCTAGCAGCTGGTGGTCACCTACTAGACAAGCAGATGAACACATTGGGGGAGGGGGGTGTTTGTAAGATAACATCCTGTTTGCTATCTGTTGTCTTCAGAAATCCTGAGAACTTAATTTCTGACCTAGTGACCTTAACAAATGGTTAAATGAAAATAATTCCATAGGTATTAGCTGGTATAACATTCTTCATAATTCTTAACAGTTGCTCTATATCAGTCCTACAGAAATTCATCAGCATTTTCAAAAGAAAAATATTCTAGCAATACTATCAGAATATACATGTTGTTATTTTTTAAGTTTACCTTTATTTGCCCAGCACCACTTCTGGCAAATTTCCAGGGTATGGCAGCCCACACTCAAACCCAGCCCCAGTGTCTTGCCAAGATTGTTGTTGTCAGGGACCATTGCTTGCACCAGGGGAACTAAATGCCTATTGACCAGGGGGCTACAAATCACCCTCTACTTGTTCCCCAGTTATCTCCCACCATGCATCTGAAATGCATATGCAAAACAGGCATGCATGCAAATTATGTACACCCATGGAGTGCATTGCTTCTCCTTCCAATGGGTTTTGGAGGGGGAGGGGGGCTATGTAAGGATGATGGGCTTGTGGGGGGGCTTAGACTACCAGGTCCAGATAAAGTGTACCCAATTCCCTGGCCTAACATTAACACATGAATGGGAGTGCTCAGAGTTATGGAAGGTAATGCAGTTATACCACACTTGGTCCATTTCCATCAGAATCTACAGACACATTCTAACAATAGAACAACACTTGAAAGCCAGAAAGCTTCTATGCAATCATAAGGGCTTGTTAAAGGAAAATATTGCAGGATGCTGTGGGCAAATGTTTTCTGGACTAGGCCCATTGCTAGCTAACTAGCTAGCCTCCACCACCACCACTACCACTAGTCAGTCAATTGGGAGCAGTTAAGAAAGGGTAAATTGGCTGAGTTACAGCAGTTAGCTCAGGTGTAGCCAATGTGATCACACAACCAGAAGTGTGCCAAGTCAGGTGACTATGACCATCCTAATGGGAGCTATTCCCTGGGAAGAGAACATCATGGTTGAGATATGGCATCAGTGGCTGGAGTAAGAATGCTTAGCTTCTCCAGGACAACATGAACAACCAGAAACAGTTCTGCAGGTTGTAAAAACTACAAATGAGTCCTAGTTCTACAAGTAATTAGGGCTCAGTTACCTCCACTACAGAAAACTTAAATTTGGGTGAAACAATGTTCCCACCAGAGCCAGACTTGTGTGTTACCCTGGTGGTTTGTTGCTATTTCACCTAGACCCCAATCTCAGATTTCATTTCTTCTCTTGAGGATTTCTTTATTAATACAACTCCACAAAATGTCTTTACACATACCACTTGTCACTGTTCCAGTCTCCTAAAAGGGGGGTAAGCATTATGTTTGGCCACTCAAACCTGGATCAACCCATGGACCTAATATGGATTTGCTAAGGTTTATTTCTTGGAACAAATCTGGGGAACTCCTCACCAGACCCATGGAGCAGCGGAAAACATACCACAGCAGGAACGGTTCAGCTCAATGATACAAATTTAAATCCTCAGTCTTACCAGAGCTGTGAGCGTTGCTTTGTCTCTTTGGGACCAGCTAGGTCTCAATTTCACCAACAGCATGGGGGTAGCTATGATAGGGAAGGGCACTCCCTGGTGCAACTGTCTTCCCTGCTACTGGAAGGAAAGCATGGTCATTCCATCTTCTGCACCAGAGCCCATTCCAATCTGGCTGCACCCCTGACCAAGGAGGACCTTGCTATGCAGCCTGGAGCTTTGTACTGCAGGGATTTTCATCCTGGCAATGCAAATTTCCCCACTGGTGAAACTTGCAGGAAAAGCTCTGGGCTGCACAGCAGCAGCCAAATATCCAGCTGGTGAAATGGACACAATAAAGCTCTGGGCTGCAAGGCAAAAGTCCCAGCTGGTGAACCTGACAAAAGCCCACCCTGGAGAGATGTAAGGGCTTCACCTATTCATGCTGCCACCCAATGTGCTCCCCCTTTTGGTCAGGCTCCATAAGGTGGGAGGATATACATGCAACAGCATTAATGTTTAATCATGCTGCTCCACCACGGGGTGATGCTGTAGCGAGTACCATGGGTTTGATGATTATCCCCAGGGTTTGCTGCAAGATGTAGCGCCACTGACTGTGTTGGAATGAGCTCTGGTGCAGAAGATGGAATGACCATGCTTTCCTTCCAGTAGCAGGGAAGACAGTTGCACCAGGGAGTGCCCTTCCCTATCATAGCTACCCCCATGTTGTTGGTGAAATTGAGACCCAGCTGGTCCCAAAGAGACAAAGCAAAGCTCACAGCTCTGGTAAGACTGAGGAGTTAAAGCCCTATCGTTGAGCTGAACCATTCCTGCTGTGGTATGTTTTCCGCTGCTCCATGGGTCTGGTGAGGAGTTCCCCAAATTTGTTCCAAGAAATAAACATTAGCAAACCCATGTTTGGTCCAGCTATGCTGCGAGAGCGGGTCCACAGACAAGTCTGTTACCAAGAACTTTGAGCAAAGAATCTGAGATCAAGAATTGTATTTCCTCATTGTTCTGGGAAATTGACACCAACTTCATTCACACTGAACTCACTCACAACAACATCCCACACCTGGGGAAAACATTTGGAGTGCAGCCCATGCTGGCTTCCTCTATAGACTGGGTATTGTGAAGTACTTGGCTGCACTAGCCACTCCATGCAAAACAGCCATGCAGTGTTAAAATAGCTGGAATGGGAATCTACAGCTGACGACCATGAAATGGTGGAGTCTGCGCCTGCCCATTTTGGATGGTAGGCACTGGGAGTTCGAATGTTTTGCTGTATAGAACAGGAACTGCAGCCCCACCACTGGGTGGATTCTAGGAGATAGTTTTTTCCCAGTGTCTATTAGCGTTACCATCCCTCCAGGTCTGAGCCAGAGTCTCTGGGTTTTCACTCATCATCTTTGGGCTTTAGGCAAAGCTCCTATTTTCACAGGTTATCCAGGGGCACCATCAGAATGGTTATGAATAATGCAGGGGAGGGAGTGCTGGGGTGAAGAGGATCTCCTGCCCCTTTCTGACATGACTGACCCTGATCCTTGTGGGGTCATGATGCTTCAAAGGAGGTGTGGCCAAGTTGGAAAGGTGTGGCAGAGTCCCTTGCCCTGTCCCCTTCAGAACACTGTGACCCCATGACACTCCCAAAGGGTCACAGCCATGTCTAAAAGAGGCAGGCGAGCCCCTGTGCCCACCCACTTCAGGCCAAAGCTTCTGGGAAGGTGGCAATGTCTTAAGCCACATCAATGCTTCCCCAGTCATCTGCTTGGCACCTGTCTTCACAGATGCCTCAGTACAATGGTATTCTACCCTAGTTAGCTTTCTATTGCCCCACAACAAGGGAAAGTCTAGGGACAGCCTGAGAATAAAGAAGCTAATTTAGTCTATCCTGGCATTCAATGCATTTCTGGTCTCCATTTACACAGTAGAGAGGCCAAGGGACTTCACTCCTGGATGCCTGAAGAAGTCCAGGCCCAGGCTGGGTGTTTTGAAGTACCTCATCTGAATATCTCCTCCACATCTAGAAACTTGCTGATGGCAGCAGTTGACTCTCACACCCTGATCTTCAGGGTTTCAGATTAGATCAGAAGTTGTATGACAGCCTAAAGTTCCAACTGTGGGGGATGCATTCAGATGGGAACAATTTCCTCTGCTTCTTGAGAAGCTATCCTGACATACATTTGGATCTCTCTATTTACATAAATAGCCTTTCAATTAGCATGATCTTAGGAGGCCTTTGCTTGGGGAAGGACTATAGAAATCCATGATTTGTTGTGAACCACAACAAATGCACTAGCTCCCCTGCTCTGGGAAAACAAAATGTGCCATGGGAGGCATGCCACAGCTACAGATGAACAGGTACAGCAGGGGATCCTTGTGGGCCCAACAGTGAAACCGAGGTTTGGGGACTTTCTCCCGTGAATAGCTGGCTGATCAGTGTAAGGGGCTGGTGGCACTATGGCACAGCAGGGGTCTTGGATTAACAAAAGACAGCGACTGTAATTATAAAGTAGCTTTTCATCTTAAGCTAAGTGGGCTCAAGAAACAAATATTGGAAGATGGCACCAGTAAAAGGGGCAGCTCCGCCTTGCTCCACAAAAATGGGAGCCACTTGTCAGCTTCTAGGAAATCAAAACATCATTGGGGAGAGTGGTGTAGGGAACTGGACCCGCCTTCATTGTGACCCCTGCTGGAGGGGTTTGATGCCATCATAGGGGCCCCAAATTAAGGTCTCGACTGTACCCCCAAACTTAAAGGGGTCATGAGGGTGGAGGAGAAGAGAGCGAACTTGGGACATAGTTCTCCTTTTCCAGCATGGACACATATGCAGCAAACTATAATACTGCAGTGAGATGGTCAATGACTTTACATAGTATAGTCAACAAATGAGAGACTGTACTAAATTGCAAAAAGAGCCTTCCATTCTCAGATTCTCTGGCACAAAAGCCCTTCCTCCCCCCCTCCCCCTGTTCCACTATTCACATATAGTTTGGTTTATGGGACAGTGCTGGAACAGCAGCAACACAAAAAGTGAATTTCTGTGCAAGGTCTTATACCCTGAAATGTCCATGTCATGGTCTATTTAACTTTACTGGAGACCATTAGCAGGCTTGGTTTTATCATTAAGCTGTTAATATTAACTGTTAAATGAAGCAAAAAAGCCTCTAATTTCAGCAGAGGTGAGGAATAATGACCGAGTGTGAAAGTGTATTTGATGCTTGGAAACTAGCAACGGTGCCATAGTCTCCTCACTAAGCAAGAGTGCCATGAACGAAATATTCTATAGAGGACAGTCCTCAAATCATTCCCCCCCGATTATTGTATGGGTAAAAACACATGTGCTGGTGGTGCAGCAGCGACCCAAAGGGACCCAGGGAGGAAAGCTGCAGCAGACATAGGCCAGGCTGCTGAACAAACATGACTGGGGCTGGAGCACCGGAGAGGGCGGGGAGAAGAACGTGCGGCTGGCCAGCCAACCCTGCACTGCACCCTGTTCCCTGCCATGATGGGCAGCCACGTTAGCCAGTGTCAGCCAACCATGGCAACCCTGGCTCAGGCTGGATTGGTGCCCCATCAACAGGTAGGATAGCTCACTTTGGCCTGGTCAGGCGGCCTTTAGCCACCTCTGTGGCCTCAGACGTTTTCCAAGGTCAAAGACTGGGCTAGTCACCAATATGGGCCACAACAATCCCGGGCCAACATCTAGCGGTGCCTGCACAGACATGCAGGTGAGACCTGTGACAAAGCGGGCTGCTGTCACGTCGGTTTTTACCCAATTAGACTACTGTGGCTTAAGGATCATGGCCACAAAGGCAGTATTTAAAACAAGCCAAAGAAGGTCTCACCATTGGGCTGGATTCCCCTCAGTTACACCACTGCAAGAGCTGCAACAGTTTCAGTGAAGTCATTAAAATATTAAGATCTAGAAAACAACTGGTTGAGAGCCAGGTTGTGTAGAGGAGTTAAATGTCACCAAAGTTTGATTATATGAATAACATTGCCATAGCCTTCTCCACATCGATGGGACTTTACTGTTTGCTTCAAGAACACTTTTAACACCCCTGAGCGCCTCTCTGCATTGGCGTTCTGGGAAGAGAGCTGAATGCAGGGCTAAAGCAGGCAGGTTCAGAGTAGGCAGGTCCTCTCCTCTGCCAATGAGCAAATTGCAGTGTCTGCTGTCATTAACAGTAGTTAGGGGTTCATACTGCAGGGACAGAAAAAACCACCCCAAGGAAAAGCATGTGGGTGATGTGAACACCCACATAAAACAGACAGGTGTGAAGGAGGGATGAGGACAGTGATGGAGTGTGCTGAAGAGATGACGCCTCAGGTAAAGTTTCTCTCTAGAAACTGCTCTGTCGCTGATCGCTCCTTCGATCCTCATCCTATATCAGACCACTTCCTTGCCTCTTTCAACATTTCCCACTGTCCCCCCTCCTCTTCCCCTTCTCTACGCCCCTTCCGTGACCTTCAAGCTATTGATCCCCTGGACTTTGCCTCCTCTCTCTCTCCCCTTCTTCCTACAGTCTTCTCTTCCTCCTCCCCTGACTCCGCTGTCTCTGCTCTCAACGCCTCTCTCTCCTCCACACTTGACTCCCATGCCCCTCTCTCTTCCCGCCCTGCCTTCTCCCACAACCCCCGTCCTTGGCTCACCCCTAGTATCCGCCACCTCCGTTCTTGCACTCGTGCTGCTGAACGACTCTGGCGCAAATCCCATTCTCACGCTGACTTCCTTCACTTCAAATTCTGTCTCTCCACCCTTACTTCTGCTATCTCCCTTGCTAGACAACACTACTATGCCTCCCGCATTGAGTCCTGTTCTCGGGACCCTCGCCGCCTGTTCTCTACCTTTGACTCCCTCCTCAAGCCTCCCTGTCCTCCCCCTCCTTCTTCCCTTTCTGCTCAGGATCTTGCCTCCTTCTTCACCTCCAAGATAGACAAGATCCGCCTCGACATCGCTTCCCACTCCTCTCTTCCCACTCCCACCCCTCTCCCTCCTCCCCCTCCTTCTCTCATGTCCTCCTTCTCCCCTGCCTCCCTTAAGGAAATCTCCTCTCTGCTCTCCTCCTCCAACCCTTCCACTTGCCCCCTTGATCCCATTCCTTCCCGCCTCCTCACCTCCATTACTCCCACTGTCGCCCCTTCCTTCCTGCACATCATCAACCTCTCCCTCTCTACTGGCTCTTTCCCTTCTGCCTTCAAACATGCCACAGTCTCTCCTATTCTCAAAAAGTCCACTCTTGACCCCTCTGACCCTTCTAGCTATCGTCCTGTCTCACTCCTTCCTTTTGCTTCCAAGCTGCTTGAACGTGTTGTCTACTCCCGCTGCCTTGACTTCCTATCCTCCAACTCCTCCCTTGACCCCCTCCAATCTGGCTTCCGCCCCCTTCATTCTACTGAAACTGCTCTCGCTAAGATCACCAACGATCTTCTGGTGGCTAAATCTAAACGTCTCTATTCCATTCTTGTCCTCCTTGATCTCTCTGCTGCCTTCGATACTGTTGACCACTCACTCTTGCTGGATTCCCTTCACTCCCTTGGCTTTTGTGGCTCTGTCCATAACTGGTTCTCCTCCTACCTCTCTGACCGCTCCTTTAATGTGTCTCTCTCCAACTCCGCCTCCTCCTCCTTCCCCCTCTCAGTTGGTGTTCCTCAAGGCTCTGTTCTTGGCCCTCTCCTCTTCTCGATCTATACCTCATCCTTAGGCAAACTCATTGCCTCCCATGGCTTCCAATACCACCTCTATGCTGATGACACTCAACTCTATCTCTCTACTCCCTCTCTCTCTCCCTCTGTTCAAGCTCGTCTCATCAACTGTCTCTCTGACATCTCTACCTGGATGTCTCAACGTCAACTCAAACTCAACATGGCTAAAACTGAACTCCTTATCTTCCCCCCTCATCCTTCCTCTCCTTCCTCACTGTCAATAACTATTGATGGAGTCACCATCCTGCCTGTCCCCCAAGCCCGTAGCCTAGGCTTCATCTTTGACTCAGCCCTTTCTTTTAAACCCTACATTGACTCTGTTGCTAAATCCTGTCGCTTCTCCCTCCATAACATTGCTAAGATTCGCCCTTTTCTCTCTGTCTCGTCTGCCAAAACTCTTGTTCATGCTCTGGTCATCTCTCGCCTCGATTACTGTAACCTCCTTCTCACTGGCCTTCCCCGGTCTCACCTTTCTCCCCTCATCTCTGTCCAAAACTCTGCTGCCAGGGTCATCTACCTCGCCAGTCGCTTCGACCATGTGCAGCCCCTCCTCTCTTCGCTTCACTGGCTTCCCCTTCCTGAACGAATCCTGCACAAGCTCCTAGTCTTCACCTATAAAGCTCTTCACAACCTTGCTCCCCCCTACCTCTCTGCACTTATCGCCCTCCATACTCCAGCCCGTGCACTTCGCTCCTCCTCTGTCCCTTCTCTCACCCTTCCACGCCTTCCCTGCTCCCCTAAGCGCCTTCGTCCCTTCTCACTTGCTGCCCCCCATGCCTGGAACTCCCTCCCTGTCCACATCCGCCTTGCCCCCTCCCTTCATACCTTCAAATCTCTCCTTAAAACTCACCTCTTTCGCTCTGCTCTGTCTGACTCTTTATCCTGCTGAGCCACTATTCCTATACCTACGATCGGTTTACCCTTATCCTTGCAACATGGACCTGCCTGCTGTCATTCTCATCGTAACCAAGCCAAGTACGTGCACTTGAGACCTCGCATCTTCATGAATGTTAGACCCCTTGTCTCTCCCTCTGTTCCCCTTCCTATGTCTCTCCCCCAGCTCCTGTCTCTCAGATTGTAAGCCCTAGGGGCAGGGACCGTGTCTCTTTTATTACTTTGTAAAGTGCCAGGTACACTGCTGGCGCTATATGAATGTTTGTTAATAATAATAATAATAATAATAATAACTGGAGGCTACAGGAATTCAATAGTAGTTTACAGTTCTAACACAGAATTAATGGGACAGATTGCTGCTGACTTATAATTAAAACACCTCTCCCTGTTTCTTACAAACAAATTAGCCAGATTCTCTGACCTTTGTGAAGAAGGAGAAAAATCAACTTAGTGACTTAGGGTTTCCAGCCTGGAACTGTTTTTTGCAGGCTATGGAGGAGCAAACCCAAAGAGAAAAGCTGGCTGTTTTCTGTTTGGCAGTAAGTGTGCTGCAGCCTGAGGGGGAACATACCATGCACTAGTCTTGTGTGGCTGATGCATAAGTGCCAATACTGGTTAGGTTTCAATGGAGAGATTAATCACTGTGCGGCAAGAGGACTAGACATGGGTCTGGTATGAGGCACGAGAACAGAGCGTCGTAAACAATGATCCTTCTCTCAAATGTGAGGAGTCTCATATGTTTAGACAAGCAGGGTTGGAAAATGCAGGGTTATCGCTAGCAAAGGGATTGTACTGCGCAGAAAATGCTGACTGCGAAACAGCACTGGTAGCTCCCCTCCATTCACTCCTTCACTTACATCAGCTTTGTTCAGTACCCTCTCCAGGGAACAGACTGTTTCAAACACAGATTTCCTTCCCTTTCCCCATCCTCTGCTTTCAGTGGGTGCTGGGTGCACTCTCTTATTCAATTTCAGCACTGGAGAAAATATCTTTGCATGTGAAGGAATGGAGAGAGGCTGAATTACATCAACCGAAGATCCGACCACTGTATGTAACAAGACTAAGGACCTGATCAGATGTGATGATTTCAAGTGGGTAATTTGTGCAACATAGTAGTTACCATGTTAGCATCTTGCCCCTCGCTGCACCTTACTTGGTCCATAAACATGTAATTCTGTAATTCTGAGAACAACAGCGTGTATTGAGCAGCAAGTGCCTGTAGGATTCTGGAGGCATTGGGGTGAAGGTGGAGAATTTACTATAAGTGAGTGTTCAGATGTGATGATACTATGCGGTAAGGCGGCTTTACAAAATAGTTCATACCACGTTCTATCTCACAGCCTCTCAAAAGGTGCTACCAGTTAGTAGCTCTGCCTCATTACCACACGTCATTTATGAATATTCACGTCATGTATGAGTATTAGGTGGTATCTCTGCCCCTCATGTCTCATCTGAACAGGGCCTTGGAATCTTAAAACAGTCACAAAGACCCTTCTGAGCTGAAGATCTGCATCTGCAAGATATAAACACATTGCCAGCTATAAACAATTCTGCTTAGTTTAGCTTTAAGAGTCCAAACAGACAAGGCATTGCATGGGTCTCTGAAAAAGGCTTTAGGAACAGGGAATGGAGTGAACACACTTTTATTGGATAGTGTCACTTGGTGCATGTTTTCAGGAAATGTAGTTTACCCACAGATAACAACTCGGAGGTAAGAAACCTACCCAGGTATTTTATCTAGGGAACAGTTAACTCTAGCGTGTGGTAATGTAGCCCTAGATAAAAGTTACCACATGCTAATGTTTTCTGTTTGTATACCTTCAGGTGTACAGTCAAATGAATTTGATTCAACATCACTCATCCCCAAAGAGAAAAGTAAGAAATAGCTCAGGTTCCCTGGTGACAATGACAGTGTTTCTTTAAGATGACAACTGCAATGACCATAGTAATGTTACGGTGTCATGCTGACAGTCACACCAACCAGTGGCCTGAATCCACTGTCCAGATGCAGCACAGACAGCATTAGAGCAGGCTTCCTGTGCTGTGTTGCCAATGTGACTGATCCTTAGCAGGTACCTACCCTAGCATGCCAACAACTCTACTTGGGTAAGTAATCTTAACTTGGAGGAATCTAACACCCATCCCAACGAGGTTCAGTCTACTGACCCATCTAGTCCTTAGTCTCCCATACTGATAACAAGAGGGCCAATTACTGCCAACTAGGATGATGAGTTTTATGGTGTGGACACACCGGTCCATTAGGAACCAGCTTCAGACCAGCTCATTTCAAAGAGGCTACTAAACAGCCTGAAGGTAGAAATGAATTGTAATCACCACTAACTAAAGCAGAAATTTGAACTAGTGATCCAGTAAAGAGGGACTCCATAGTCTATGAGTAAACCTGCATGCTACACAGTTCCCAACATCCTAGTGCTTTACTGGAAATCTTCTGAGGAAATCAGTTAATTGACAGTTATTCACTTCTGGACAAATGTGCCCATGTGATTCTGTTACTTCACGTTGGTACAACTCCAGCACTGTTTTTGTAGACAACTACTCGGACATGCCCATTGTGCAATCCTCAAACCACTTATTCTAGAGCTGACCCACTGAAGACAATGGAACTACCTGGGTGTACGAGAACCGCAGCCCCTGTAATGTAAAGATAGAAATGTTAACATCTGTAGCAAGAAATGTCCTGTGCCTGGAAAACAGATGGACTTAGCCCTGCTGGCTAGGAGTCTTCGTTACAAGCCAGTGTGTGAGGAAGTTTTTAATTTTGGAACAAACCAACAAGCATCCTCCTTACATCGCCAAAGGCAAATCACTCTGAAATTAAAGCTCTTGTTAATCTATTATGAAGAAATTACACCCATAGGCATTGTAGTGTGAAGAAATAGAAAGCACAAAACCACATTCTCAATCACAGAACCTGTTGTGAAGATCTTCACAATGAGATGAAATGTATGTGGAGTGATTCTTATGCTTGGTGTCACAAAGTTGACAGCATATCCCATGTCTATGCAAAGTTCCTTCTCTGGAAAGCAAAAGATCAGGTACTTTTCCCATAGGAGTAACTCTGTTTTGTCTTGACATGATTATATGAACACACAGACCATTCCATGATGATCATTCTGGGCTATATTAAGACAGACGGGTCAGACTCATTCTAATACCATTAGAAAATGAACTGGCTGCTTTTAGCAACCCGCTCATGCAATTTTTCAAAATCCTGTAAGGTGGGATTAGACATGACAAAGGACACAATCATTATTATTATTATTATTATTATTATTAACAAACATTTATATAGCGCAAGCAGTGTACCTGGCACTTTACAAAGTAATAAAATAGACACGGTCCCTGCCCCTAGGGCTTACAATCTGAGAGACAGGAGCTGGGGGAGAGAC
>QEPC01015005.1:1946944-1994244 GCA_003113815.1 Sphenodon punctatus | reverse complement strand
GGGCTTGGGGGACAGGCAGGATGGTGACTCCATCAATAGTTATTGACAGTGAGGAAGGAGAGGAAGGATGAGGGGGGAAGATAAGGAGTTCAGTTTTAGCCATGTTGAGTTTGAGATGACGTTGAGACATCCAGGTAGAGATGTCAGAGAGACAGTTGATGAGACGAGATTGAACAGAGGGAGAGAGAGAGGGAGTAGAGCGATAGAGCTGAGTGTCATCAGCATAGAGGACTTTTAGTAAGTAATTAATAATTTTTTAACAATTAAGTAAGTAATAAGTAATTTTCAGAGTGGGAAGGGAAAGGGAGCAAGGCCAGCACTCCACCCCACTCACTCTGAAAGTTTCCTAGCAGTGCTCAGGCCACTGGCAAAGCTCCCCCCACCCCCAGTCTGGGCTCAACTGAGCCCCCTTGCTCCATGGTAGCTATGCCCCTCTATCTCATGTACTTTACTTGGCAGTTAGTGAAGACGTAGAGCACAAGACATAGCCCTACAGGAGCTATTACCACACACAAAGCACATTTCCATAATGGTTTTCTAAATGATTGTCCCCTCCCCTTCCAGAAGGCCAAATTGGGCAATTGCTACTAGTGCTGTGCATTCAACTCAGAGTGCCTTGATTAGTATTAAAGCCCTGGGCAGTGGATTCACTCATTCCCTATGAAGCACTGACTGTGGCAACAGAAATCCCATGAAGCGTTCAACCTTTTCTCTTTAAAAGCAAACTGACTAGTTTTTTCACGCTGCTTCCAACCATGAGTGTTGGAAGTTGAGGGTTATGAAGTGGCCTCCTCATGGAATAGTAGAGTCACAGTATGAGTATGCAGTATCTGATCTGTGATATATATAACCACCTTATTGGAATGGGGTAGCAGAGCAGGAGAATCATCTGGCACTGGTGACACAAAAGGTTCCAGGATTACACCATGCTGGAGAGCGCTGGCAATGAGACAGACCCAAACTCTGGCCTGGTGCCAGCCACTACAACGGGCTGAGTCAGCTTTACTAGTGATGCCAGCTACCAGAACATGGCCTGCTGCCAGCCACTACAACAGGCCGAATCAGCCGCGATCCTTTGCAGAGGTTAAAAAGGATTTAGACACCATGAAAGAACCACGGTTTGTTTGGAATGTTGGGCTGAATGTCTTGGCGCTATAGGGCTGTGTGATGGGTGTGGTCAGGTGTGTGGGTGGCGCCTGGTGCAAAACTGCGGGTTTGAGAAGCCATCTGCTGAATGGATCTACTGGAGGTA
The DNA here is from genome assembly GCA_003113815.1 of Sphenodon punctatus. NCBI lineage: Eukaryota > Metazoa > Chordata > Lepidosauria > Sphenodontia > Sphenodontidae > Sphenodon > Sphenodon punctatus. Next base: position 1,992,992 of record QEPC01015005.1, on the reverse strand, counting down.
TGCTACCTGGGGATTTGCGGGGCAGAGAGAAAGGGGGAGGGTCTCACTTGTAGTCTAGAAGGTTGCGGTAAGAATTGTTTGGAATGATGACAAATCCTCTCGGGTGTATGACTAGACCCAGCAAAATGTATTAAGTGTTCATAAAAATTTGGGGGGATTTCAGTCAGCCCGCTGGATCATAAGAGTCCCACAGGCCTTTGCTCAAACCAGCCCTGCAGCACACGGCCAAGTAGCATTGATGCTAGGCCAAAGCACATGCCAAAAACTGAGCTTGTGAGTACTTCCCTGAATCAGGATCAGAAACCTGTATTTAAAACTATCCAAGACTTCCGACTGGTAGAGTGAAGTTGCAAAATATGTTTGTGTAGCTGGTGGACTTCACCAAAGGCTGCTGGGGTGCTGTAAGTTTTGCCTGCCCACCCAGGGGGTTAGTCTGGCAGTGAGGGACTGCTACGGGCAGGGAAACTACTCAGGGATGCCCTGCACAAACCCTTTTTCTCCAGGGCACATCTGCTACCCCAGGAGTGGGGGTGGAACACAGCCATATAACCAGCTCTGTGTTAGCCAATCATTTCCCTTTCACTGGCCAGTGAAGCCAGCACTAGGATGCACAAAGCAGCCCAGACCAACTCAAGACCTAAGCTCTTAGATTTTTGTGGGTGAGAGAATGGATGTGAGCAATGAAGGGTGTGAGTGTGAGGAGCAAATGTGGGAGCTGGAAATCATATAGTGGACTACTGTTTGGGTGTGTTCGATCCAAGGGGCATAGAGACCAGGCCTTGAATCTAAGTTGATGGGACTTTGGGGGGCAGTGGTCAGCTCCACAGTGCCACCACCATGCCTTCAAGGTGTCTGTGTTTTGCTGAGTTACTGACCTGAGTTCTCTGCCTCAGGGTTCAGTCTGGTGTAGCCCAACATTAGCCTCAGTCCTTGCCTTGTATTGCAGAGCCCAGTCCTGGGTTCCTTCCTCTTCATTCTCTCCCTTCACACTGAGCTTCAGACAGACCCATGAGACCTCCGGTGTTCCTTTCTGATCGATGCTCTCAGCATCCTAAATCCTAATAGCACGTGTGCTCCTCAGCACCGTCACCCAGCGTGCTCCTCTAGCTGGTATGAGGGCCAGGTCCTTCTGTGCCGGCACTAACCCTTCCCTGTTACAATCCCCCTAGCTTCCTGACTGGCTGCTTGGCTAGACATCATACTCCTTCCTGTTTGCCTGAGCCTGGTCTTGGCCTGAGCCCTCTTCCTGCCTGTGTCTGTGCTTACTTTGTACCTGTTCTGACCTGATATGATCCTAATCCCAACCTGTTTCTGACCTAGTCTGACCAACTATAAATAAACATAAATAAAACAGTCAAATACTCAAAGTACAACAAAATAAAATAAAGTACAATAACAACAGCAGTAAAAACCCCAAGGCAGAGCTAAAGAAAACCCATCCTCCTCTCTAGTCCCCCACCCATCACCCCTGCCAAAAGCCTGGTGGAACAGTCAGGTCTTACACTGTCTTTGGAAAGAGGGAAGGTTCGGGGTCAAGCAGACCTCTGTCGGGAGGGAGTTCCACAGCCTCAGTGCAGCCACCAAGAACGCCCTCCTCATTGTCACCATCTGAGAAACTTGGGGGACCCTGAGGAGAGTGCCCCCAGCCAACCACAGGGGCCAATTCAGGACCTGAGAGGTGAAGTGATCCCACAGATAAGTGGGGCCCAGGCTGTATAGGGCTTTATAGGTCAAAACCAACAACTTGAAATGGGCCCAGAAGACTATAGGCAGCCAGTGCAGAGAGCAGAGCATTGGTCAGGGGCGGCTTCAGCCCCAGGGCGCCCTGGGGCAGTGCCCTACCATGACCTCTCTGCCCCCAGACTAGTAAAAAACAGTTAAACCTTCCTCCTCCACTGCACCCGCCCAGTCACCATACATCTGTTCTTTGTCAGCGGTCGCGGGACTCCTGAGTTCTAGCAGCGCTGTTTGCGCTGAACTTCCGGGTTCCTGGACTGGTGCGCATGCATGAGCTTGGTCTATCGCTCACGTATGTGCATAGAGCACCGCTCTAAGGATCCCTGTCCCTCTTCTGCTGGCTGTGCTGTGTGCTGGGAGAGGGATAATGGTAAGTGATGACATGGGAATTGGGAGGGTCCTGGACCTCTTCGTTGGGGGAGAGGTCCACAAAGAAGCAAAATTTAAAATGTAATTCAAAATGCAAACATCTAAATTAATTTGCTTCTTTTTTCTATCTAGTTTTTCTGAGATCTGGCATGATTCCACACCTCGCCTCACTCTCCCTGTGAACATAGGAGAAAGTAGGTAGGTAGGAGCACGGCAGAAGAGAAGGCTGCAGACAACAACGAAACCCTTTTCCCCTGTTCCCCACTGAATCCATCTCTTCCCCCTTCCTCTTCTCGTGCTCCTAAACCAAACCCTTTCCCTCCTACTTCTCCTCTGCCCTGTCCTTCTCTTCCCTTTCATTCTCTTCTGATTCAGCTTGTCGCAGAACAGGGAACTAACTCAGTCCTCCCAAGTTCTCCAAGCCAGAAGGAAGGCTTGTCCCAAAGCCTACACCTTCAGAAGACTACAGGTGGCCAAGGATGTCCTGAAAATCGAGGATTCGAGGGTTCAGGATAAAGGTAGGCGATGACAACATGATCTATTTTTTTAACCTACTATGGTTAATTTGGACCCGGTGGGAAAGAGAGCATATAGGACCCCAGTAAGAGGGTTCTCTATTCCCCAGTAGCAGTGCTTCACACACCAGCATCCCAGCATTAAGTAATGTAATGACCATCCAATGTTAACTCTGGGAACTCCTTGCTGCTGGGTTATGCAACGCCACTGGCCCACCGTTGCCCTGGCTCTGCCCACCGTTGCCCTGGCTCCGCCCCTTGGCCTGCCAGCCTTACTGTCCCTCCAACCTCCAAACCCACCAGCCACTCCTGGCATTGGTGTAATGTGCTTGCAGCGAACCATCCCCATAAGGAGATGGGCCGTCACATTTTGCACCAGCTGCAGCCTCTGGACCATCACCAAGGGTAGCCTCACATAGAACGCATTGCAGTAGTCCAGTCTTGAGGTAATGAACGCATGGATGATGGTGGCTAGGTTGGAATCCGAGACGTATGGCTGAAGCTGATGCACCAGATGTAATGGCGAAATGCGTCCCTCTCCACAGTCTCCACCTGGACATCCAGGTGGAGACGTGAATCGAGGAACACTCCCAGGCTACAAACCTGAGGGACCAACCGAGGGCACAGCCCATCAATGATGGGTGCCACCACTCCCTCAGCACCTCCCACCAGCATCACCTGCATCTTTTCAGGATTCAGCTTCAGACTGCTCGCCCACATCCAGTCCCCCACAGCTGCCAGACACCGGGTAAGATCAGAGACTGCTGGGCCTGGGACAGTTGAAAAGGAGAGGTAAAACTGGTTGCATGTGTTGGCTGCAGGGGCAGTACATGTCAGGGTTGAGTTTCAGACAGACAGGTGGCTTGAGTTTTGCCTCAGCCCTCACCCCAACTGCCATTTTGTCTGCTGCTACACTGCCCATACTGCCACAAGTAGGATCACCAACTGTGTGAGAAGGCAGGGCTACAACCACTCTGAGCTGATATGAAGTTTGGGGGGGTTTAACCTATCAGCTTCAGGCAAAGCTCCAACTTCTCTGGGTTAGGCTTTGGAGGATAGAGCCATGTCAGAAAGGGTTGGGGAGGTCATGATGCTCTGAATGGGGTATATCCACATCAGTAGGGGTGGGAGAGTTCCTTTGCCCAGCCTTCTACAGATCAAAGCCTAAGGGAATGTGGCAACCTTCTGTACACACATGGACACGTTCAGGGAGCATTGATTTAACTTGGACAGTTGATGGAATGTGATGGCCTTAGATCAGAGCTAGGTAGGACTCCTTGGATGGAATGACTTGGTAGCTCTTGAGAGCAGTGGCAAAATAGTTAGAACTAGTCCGGAGGTATTCCATTGAGGGTTTCTGTGGTAGCCAATGCCGCAGCACATAATTTGGGTGGAAGAGGCAGGAAAGATTCCTCCCTAGAAAATTGAGAAGAAGGTCCCTTCTCCATTCCTTTCGTCCATTATGCCAGTGCTGTAGGCATAATGTAGCTAAGAAGCAATGTACAAAATTCAAGATTGCTAAACTTCAGACAAAGAAGTGTTCCTTTACCTGTCTCTCTCCTGCTCTGAGTGACTCTGTATTTAGGGGTTTGTATAAAGTGAACGTCAATCCAGCGGGAAACCATAATTGTGAAAGAACATCAATCCAGAGGGAAACCATAATTGTGAAAAAGGTATATTTAACAGACGGTCTGAGGCCGTTTTTAGACATGCGCGGCGGTGCCCGCGCTTGTTTTCCAAAAGACCCGGCAGTCTGCTTTACAGGTGATGCTGCCGCCGAATATGCGCATGCGCGGGTGATGCGCATCCATTTCCGGCTGCATATGACCGGCCTCGATCACCGACCTGGTCAGTTCGCGACCAGAAATGGATGCGCATTGCCCGCGCATGCTCGTATTCGGCGGTGGCGTCACTTGTAAAACAGACTGCCGGGTCTTTTGGAAAACAAGCGTGGGCGCCGCCGCACACGTCTAAAAACGGCCTGAGATGTCATCAGAAATGAGCTCCATAATCTGCTTTCATGGAAGTAGTAGTAATTCAACTGCCAAGAGTGCTCTCTTCCCCAGGCCTGATAGTATATTGCAATCTCTGTGCAGACCCCAACAAACCATAGCAGCAACCCAAGATTTTCTTTGAGCTATTTTTGGAGATGTCATGGATAAATACTGGGAGATGAGTATTCTGAGGGGAATGAGAAGATACTGTACTGTACACAATGGAAAATAGAAGTCATACTGTAAGCAATGAACGTAGTATCCATACTGCATTATGTCATGCTCATGTTGGAATGCACCGAGACACACAGGTGTAGAGCACCTGAGTGGAAAGGTCATCATGTCGCGTCACACTGTGTGTTACAAATCTGGTACTAGTGACACAAATGTACAGGATTGCCTCAGGTAGCACAGTGTTTGCAAGGAGACTGCCAAATCAGGCCTACAGCAAGAGGAGCACTGGCTCAGTCCCAGCCACTACATATGAGTCAGCTTGTTCCTTGGTCTGTTTTCCCTCCCCAGAAAAGACTGGGCTGGGTCAAAACTGAACCCAGTTCCCCACCCTCTTCCTATGGTAAGAGGTGTGCCTGAAGGAGAGAGTTTGGGAAATTAAGTTCTAGCAGTGCCCCATAAGCAGGGCCCGATGTGACAGATTAACTTGGAATAGAACTGAAATTAATACCAAATTTTATATTCACAAATATTATCCACCTATCAGTGAATAGCTATCCAAATAAACGCTCACAACCAAAGCAACCTTTATTTGGTTTCCCGCACCCCTGATGTTTTGGTTATTCTGGTTTAGATGTTTGGTTACACAAGTGAGTATCTGAACAGAAACAGGTGAAACTATTCAGGTATCCAAACAAAGATGGGTAGGGTGGAGAGGATGGGGGGGGGGGGTTTCTTTTGTTTATTTTTTGACATCCCCTATTGTGGGCTGTATTGTTTTATGTTTTTATATATTTTATATTTATTATATTTGTATTGTATTTTAATCTTTTTATACTTGTTAGCCACCCTGAGCTGCTTTGGCAGGAGGGAGTGGGGTAGAAATTTGTAATAAATAAAAAAATATGATAGCCATATCCACTTTATTGAGATGGATCCATAGCAGGTGAATTCATCCAATATATCAATTAGTAGGTGAATTCATCCAATATATCAATTTCCCCCCCAGATTATTCCTTCTACCTCTAACTCGGAGGGGTTATAAGAGCAACCACAGATTCCCTTCAAGCCACAAATCAGTTGTAGGACAGAAGCAATTCCTCTCCCCTAAACTAAGCAGTTTAAAATAATCAAGAAAGAAAGCTCTTGCCTAGATTGCTGAATGAAGTCTTGTGAGGTCTGTGGGAAGGTGCTCATAATGATGGTGTAGTCATTAGTGGCTTTGTCAGTCTTGTGGGTTCTTTGGGTAGCCAAATTGTACAAATTCTTGCCTTCAGATGAGAGAAATCTGAGCAACCAGAAATGCTAGTGGTTTCCTAGGCCAGGATCTTCAAACCACTTATCTCCAGTACTTTGGAGGCCCTAGAGCAGCACCCTCTCTACTCTCCACAAGCCCTGTGAGCTCTGTGAATGGAAGTGGCAGCACACACAGCTGACACCGGTGTGTCTGAAAAAAATATTAATATCAGGGGATCCACAAAAGTCACATCCAAGGAAACAGCATTTATTCTGCAATCTTGGCTTTGGCACTAAATCTAACTCCCTTCTACTTCTGTTATCATCATTAGGATTATTTTATTTATATAGCATGAACAACAACATGCCTGGCGCTAAAAAGTTGTGATTAGACAGGCACATGTCACAAGGGGCTTACAGTCTATGGGTGCCTTTACACAGAACGAAATGTGTGTGTTTGGGGATGCAAACACATGTGTATCTGTTCTGTCTAAGCATTATGATGAATTTCCGCCACGCATTAGCCTTTTTTGCCCCTCATAAAACACCCAAGTGCAGCCCGGATCTTCTCCAACCATAACAAGGGTGTTTTTTGGACTTAGGTGTCCCCTGTTGCATCTAAGCAGATGCGGTGTGTATTTATGTAAAAAACGCCCATTACTTCCTGTTTCTAGTCACAAAGACTAGCATTTTGTGGCGGGGACATGATGTTACTCTCTATCCTGTTGAACTCATTGGTTTTTCCATGATTCCTTGTGTTTTAAGTCCCCACCCGCTCCCTGCTTAGGATCAAAGGCTTTTCCTTTGCAGATGTATATTTATGATGGGCAGAATAAAAACTGCCCTCCTTTCTCTCCCTCTCTCAGCTTAGGAGCAAAGGCCTTTCCTTTGCAGATGTATATTTATGATGGGCAGAATAAAAATTGCCCTCCTTTCTCTCCCTCTCTCGGTTTAGGAGCAAAGGCCTTTCCTTTGCTGATGTATGTTTCTAGCAGAAACTCGCTCCTTTCTGTCCCTCTCCCCGCTTAGGAGCGAAGGGGACTTTGCATACGAGAAGGAGGCAGCGGAGAGGGGAAGCGAGCAAAGGGATTTCCTGGGTCCATGTGAAAGACGCATAGACCACATTGACAGGGGGTAGGGAAATTATAGGGTGTGCGCATACAAAATGGGGGGTACAAAACATTACAGAACTTTAATTTTTTGCACCAGAGATAAGGAAAAAAAGAGAGACACTTTGAGTGGATGAAATGCGCTGTCAGTCAGGAATTTTCTTTCCTGTTAACACCTACTTTCTGTGATGAGGTTAATGTAACATGATATTGACAAGTACGTCAGAAATGCATGCTGGGATATCATACGGGAAACTGACTGGAAGGTGCACATGCGTCCTTCCATCGGGGGGCAGTATTAAACACCAATTGCCAACGTGTGTAAGCATAAGCAGTGCAACATTGCAAACACTTGTTCAGAGGAGGGTGTTAACACCCATGAAACACATTCAGACACCAAATATGTTCTGTCTAAAAACGCCCTATAGATGGACAAGGGAAGAGGGGCAAGAGGAGAGAGAGGGATACATTAAAGAAAGTGCATGTGCCTAGCTGAGTTATAAGAGGAGATAGTAATCCTGAAGGATAGGACAGTATATAAGGCAAAGCACAAATGAGCAATCTATGGGCATGAGGAGCTAGGGAAAGCCTGACTTTAACCTTATTGTAGCTCCAACCAGGATCTGCACTGATTTGTTCTAACCCTAGTAATGAATGCTTGGAAAACTTTCCTTGTATTAACTCATCGAGTAAGCTTATCAACACTCAGGTGAGCTAGGCAAGTATTCTGGTTTCACAGATGGCAAGATTAGGCAGATTATCCAAGGCTACTAGATAATTTGAATAAAGTGTCAGTCAGAACCCTGATTAAAGCTGTTTTCAGAAAGTCAAAATGTAGCCCTCTCACTGACTTTTTAATGATCATGTCCTCATAATAGTGTTCTTATATGGCCCAGCCCTCCCTACATCTACCCTTTCCTACCTCTCCCTTTGTCTTTATTCTGGCTTCTCTTGATGTTGCTTGGTCCCAAACCTTGTCCTAACGTGATCCAGAAACAAGTTTATTCTATCCACAGTTACTGCACTGAGGATTCAGGAGCTGCAGATCTCACAACACCTCCAGGCACACTTTCTTATAATTATTTCAAAGGTGGCAATTTTGGACCTAGGTAGAATGAAGATCTCTTTCTCGGCTGATATCACAGGGCTGGGATTCCATCTCAACCTCTGTGTGACTTCCACTCTGAGAAATAAAGCTCCAGAGAATTTTTAATTCCCTTTTCCATCCGGGAATCTATTTACATGCTTGTGCAAAGTTTTGAGCATTCTGTGGGTATTATGTATATAATATTACATGATGAATGTTATGAGTAACTACATGACTCCAGCCCAATTCGAAAGCATGGAAACAGGATACCCGGGTCTTTGTTGGTGTGAGTGTGGGGAGGTGGACTCCTACCTCCATTGCTGGTGGTCTTGTGTCAAGATACAGGAGTTCTGAAGAACCATATGGGGCTATATGGAAGCAATTACAGGCTTCCCGATCCCCTTTAAGCCGGGGATAGCCTTGTTAGGTCTGTAGCTGGAGCAAGCAGTAATGAAAAGGCACCAGGATTCTTGTATAATACTTACCTTAGCAGCGATAAACATTATAGTAAGTGCCTGGGAAACTGTTAATGGGCCCTCAGAGGGTGAATGGCTGAACGATTGTGGTTCCTATTTACGATGGAGAGACTGCTAGCCAATCTGAAAGATAAACGAGAAGACTTGGAAATAAGGTGAATTCCATGCCTCAATGTAATTCAGAACAAACCACTGACTCCAGATGAAAGATCGTACCTTTTTGATTTTTTATGTCTGAGTCTGTCAGACACATCAAGTTGAGAAGGATACAGGATTGACCACCTGGAATGTTAACTCACTCAACCAGTTGAGAGGCTGAACAAAGTTACAGCCAGTTGTAAGGCTGTTGGCTTGTAAGGCGATTGTGTAACACAGATTGTTTACTAAAAATATCAATAAAAATAAAAGTTAATGAAAAAAAACCCCATATGTACAATCAATAATATGAGGACTACTGCCTTTGAATGCCGACAAATTTAACTGTTACTTTAAGGACAACATGGTAGCTGCGCATACTCAGTTTCCCACAATTCTGAAGCTGCATATTGCGTGTTGTCCTCCTGGATTCCATCATGTCTACCATCTCATAAGACCTCTTTGTAAGAAGAGCCTGCACTGTTAACACGCACCGACAGGCTTCTCAAAGCAATTACAGTACAGTTTGTAATTCCTGAATAGTTCCCACAATTCACAGAATTCATGGAAATTCACAGTTTCTATGACAATAGCATGGCCCTAACTAAGAATCTATTAATAGGTAAGTAACTCAGAAGTGACTCTACTGTGTTCACAATGCAACACAGGAGTCACAAGATGAACAACTAATGGTCATACCAGGTTATGTAATGGGCATATTGGAATGTACTAGAGGAGAGAGATGGAGTTGCAGCGTCCTAGTGGAATCATCATTATGGGAAGCCAAGCCACACTGCTCATCAGAAAAGTGGCACAAGACACACAAGCAGCCAGATACCTCAACCATGCATACCCTCCAACAGTACCCATTTGGCCAGCACAATAACAGGTTTTGGGATCTTGTACCACTTTCCCAGAAGTGTAAGGTCTGTACTGGGGTTCAGTAGGAGTAAAGGGGGTCAATAGCACCTCATTAATCCAGCCAAAATCTGCCTCATAATCCAGGAGAAAAAGAGGCAACTCCCTGCATACTAGGCTAAAAGTTACCCTGGCTGCTGCTGCTGTTGTTCATGGCGGGTAGGAGTGTCAGAAGAAGCTGCTACATCTTTCCTCAGTTTATCAAAGAACAAAGAAAGGAGATAACACCCAGGCAGGAGGAGCGGTCAGTCAGTCCCTCTCAGGACTAAGGAACAGTGACTGGAATGAGTCCTGTCCAATTTCATTTCCAGACAAAGCATGTGGGGATGGTGTTTAGATGCTGTTTACTTTCTCCTTGCTGCTGGCAGCTCACTGCCATCACCTTTTTTGGAACTTTGGAATGGGAGCGGGGTGGGAGGGACAAAGCTCAGATAGATACCCCTTCCCAAATAGGCTATCCAGGAGGACTCTCCTCGTTTGTAATTTAGCATAGTAGAGGGAGCAAAAATGGGTATTGTACAATTTTTACATATATATATATTTTAAATTGTATTGCACATTTTTGGATGTTAAAAATCTAACATTTTAACAAGCTTATGAAAGGCAGAATTTTATAAGATTTTCTCCAAAAGGAAGGAGGGGAAAAGTTGCAAAAGTGACAAAGTTCTCATTGTTTTTTATTTACATGCTGTCTGATGGGTATTTGATTTTTATTCTGAAAAGGACTCTGTCACTGCTTCCATGTGCGATTCTCTGAGTGTCTTTAAAAGTCAAACTTTAGAGTCAAAGTCAATGCACACATTTGAGAAGTTTGGCTTTTTCATAGGCCGACAACTTGAACCATCAGCCCTGCACCAACGTATATGTACATAGCAGCTCTCACACAGAGACTGACACAGAAAGGCATCTTTTTTTTTTCCAGCCCAGCCCTAAATAGTCAGTGGGCCACTAACATTTTTCATAAACATATAAAAACTCATGCAGATTAGGGGTGCATGAAGTGCATCTATTTTTCTCTGTCAAACGTTGGCGGGTACGATCACGCTGCAGAGCATTGGCAACCGGTGGAGGAACACTGGACTGTCTGTCTCCAGATATTAAATAAGGCCAAGTCAGCTTTTCATCCAGTATTTCCTTCTCTCTTCTCCAGAGGGAAATTTATTTACTTCACAAGATCAATTCCCTCCTCTCCAGGAGGATGGTGCAGACATACCAGGCTTCCTGCACTTCCACAGAGGCACAATTCATTTTGTAGTTCACAAACAAAAGGCGTGTTACTTAACTCTCGGCAGGAATTTTTTAAAAAAGGTTTTTCATTTAATTAGGCACATCAGGGACCCAAACACTAAAGAAACAGAGGGTATTTTTAGACAAGTGCCACCCACCAATCACCCACCCACCATGCATGTTACAGGGCCGCATTCGTGCCGTATGCAGCCCTGCAACACACATGATGGGCGAGTGATTGGTGGGTAATGGGGTGGGGGGGGCTTGTCTAAAAACACCCAGAGCCGATCAGAAGAGGCATCAGCTGTGTTACCAGGAATTTCCCTAAGAGTGACGGAAAAATCTCTGATAAATGAAAGTGTCCATGTCTATACCTGTCTGTCATGCATTGCTCAGTATATAGCTCTGACTTGTTATATGCCTGAGAAAGGGCCCTGCGTGGTCCAAAAGCTTTCATACTCTCACCCACAGAAATTTGTCCAATGGAAGATATCATCTCAACTACAGTTTCCTTTGCTTAGATTTGGGACCAACATGGCAACCATGCTCTTCTGGGTGTTTTAAACGAGATGCTTCCATGCATGGCCACCTATTAACCACGCATCCAACTGCTCATTTGAAGGTGGAGTGTGGGAAGGTGCGCTCCTGTGACCCACGCACCAGCCACTCACGGGGCACTGTTGAAAAAGCTGGAGTGTGCCATGTGGGGTACGCCAAAATAGTGCGTGGGAACAGGCACCCACGCATCCTCTGCCCACATGAACCGGGGCTCCCACTCACGTCAGCCAACAGGTCCACAGCTCAGCCCCCTCCCCAGTCCCACTCACAGCCCTGCCGGGAACTCCCTGGGGACCTTTTAAAGGACATGTGTGTGAAATACAACACCGCATTGGCTCAAAGCACAAGAAGCCCCCCTCACGATGCACAAAGGAAGAGACAACGCTATGGAGAACAGCAGCTCAGACAGCAGCTCCTGCATGTCCCTACACGCTCTAGCTGAATTGGTGTCAGAGGTGGTCGTGCGATCTCCAAGGGCTATAATCCTGGGGGATTTCAATAGCCACGCCGACATCAATCTTGGAGGAGCAGAGCATGACTTCATGGCCATCATGACAACCATGGAATGTCTCAGAGGGTTGTTGGTCCAACACAGGATGGAGGACATACCCTCAATCTGATATTCTGCACTGGCCTTGAGGCAGGGGATCCGGTGGTGGGGGACGTCATTATCTTCTCCGGGCCAGTCTCCTGGTGTATGTCTGCCCCTGGAGGGGTGTTGAACCAGTTTGGTTGGTTTGTGCCTGGAGACTTATGGAACCAGACAGGTTCCAGAATGCTCATGGGGAATTACCTCCCGATCCCAATGGTCGATCGTTCAATGACCTCGTAGCTCTTTGGAACATCTTGCTGACTGAGGTCATTGATTGAAGTGCTCCTAGGCATCCGCTTCCTAGATGTCGACAACACAGGTCCCCATGGTTTACAGAGGATCTGCAACGAACGAAGCATGAAGGGCGGCAGTTAGAGCAACGGTGACACCATACTCGTACTGAAGCTAACCAATTGCAGCATAGAGCTAGTTTGAAAGCATATGCTGTATCTGTGCGGGCAGCAAAGAAGGCGTTCTTTGCTAACCTCATAGCATCTGCGAAGTCAAGTCCAGCTGAGCTTTTCTGGGTGGTGCAGAGGCTGGTCAGTCCGGCCTCTCTCCGCCTAGAACTGAAATCTTCCAGCGCTCACTGTGACATGTTTGTCGAATTTTTTGTGGATAAAATCACTCAGTTTCATCACAACTTCAACACCGCACTTATAGCAGGTGAATCCGAGGCTGTGGAGAACCCGCCTTGTCTAATTTCATGGGATCAATTTCAGTGGGTGTCGCCTGCTGATGTGGCAGATGTCCTTGGGATGGTTAGAGCCACCTGTTATGAATTAGATCCTTGCCCGTCCTGGCTGGTCAAGGCCTACTGGGAGACGTTAGGGCCATTGCTGACTGGGATTGTCAATGCCTCCTTTAGGGATGGCAGAGTGCCAGGCTGCCTTAAAGAGGCGGTGGTGTGACCTCTGCTCAAGAAACCATCTCTTGACGTTGGCTCCCCTGCCAGCTATTGGCCAGTCTCTAACCTTCCCTTTTTAGGGAAGGTTATTGAACAGGTGGTGGCTCAGCAGCTTCAGGAGCATCTGGATCGGGTCAGTTTTCTGAATCCCTTGCAGTCCAGTTTTCATCCTGGGTTTGGCACTGAGACTGTGCTTGTGGCTTTGGGCGATGACCTGCGCCGTGAATTAGATCAGGGCAGATCATCTCTTTTGATTTTATTAGATCTGTCGACAGCGTTTGATACCGTTGATCACAAGATGTTGGTGGCTCGCCTGCAGGACCAGGCCGGGGTGGTAGGAATTGTTCTTGAATGGTTCCGCTCATTCCTGGCCAGGAGAACTCAACAGGTGGTTCTCGGGGTGTGTTCATCATTTCCCCGGGATCTCACGTGTGGAATTCCACAGGGTTCTATTCTGTCCCCCTCCTGTTCAACGTGTATATGCAGCCTTTGGGCGAGGTTGTGAGAGGGTTTGGCATACGATGTCATCAGTACACTGATGATACACAACTTTACCTCTCCTTTTCTGCAGATCCAGACCCGGCAGTCTCAGTGTTTACCTGGTGTTTGGCGGCTGTGGGGGATTGAATGAGGGCAAGCCATCTGAAGTTGAATCCCGACAAGATGGAGGTGATGCTGGTGAGTAGGGCTGAGGGGATGGTGGTTCCTGTCATTGATGGGGTTTGCCCCCCTTTAGCCACCTAGGTCCGTAGTCTGGGGGTGCTCCTTGATTCACAGCTCTACCTGGATTCCCATGTGGTGGCTGTGGTGAGGAGTGCTTTTCGCCAGTTACATCTGGTGCGATGACTATAGCCATATGTCTCGGAGTCTAACCTGGTCACCATCATCCATGTCTTTGTTACCTCTAGATTGGACTACTGTGATGCACTCTACGTGGGGCTACCCTTGGGTGACAATCTGGAGGCTGTAGCTGGTGCAGAATGTGGCTGCCCGTCTCCTGACGGGGATGGGTCATCGAAAGCACGTTACACCAGTGCTCCGTTCTCTGCACTGGCTGCCTATAGTCTTTCGAGCTTGATTCAAAGTGTTGGCGCTGACCTATGAAGCCCTAAATAGCCTGGGCCCCGCTTACCTCCGGGACTGCCTCATGCCCCGGGCCGTGCAGCGGCCCCTGTGGTCGACCGGGGATGCCCGCCTCGAGGTCCCCTGGGTGGCGACAATGGGGAGGGCGTTCTCGGTGGCTGTGCCTAGGCTGTGGAATTCCCTCCCGACAGAGGCCCACTTGGCCCCGGACCTCCCCTCTTTCTGAAGACCGTGTAAGACCTGGCTGTTCTGCCAGGCCTTTGGGGAGGGAGATGGGGAGGGGAGTAGGGGAAGGGTTTTGGTCTGCTTTTTAGTAATTTTATGTTTTTAAATATTTAGTTGCAATTTTAATTGTTGATTTTATTGTTATTTTGAAATGTTGTGAGTCGCCCCAAGCTACTGTTGTGCAAGAGGGTGTGGCATAAAATGCCATGAAATAAATAATAAATAAATAAATAATATGGGGCTCTCTTGTAGCCTGGGACTGCCAACAGCTTCAGCAGCTGCACCGACTCCTGGGCAGGAAGGGGTTACTGGCTGCTGCAGCTTCATGTTTCCATGGTGTCCAGGGCTGAGTGTCATGACAGAGCGTGGGCAGTTGGGCAGGAATTGTGGCGAGGGGTGGGTGCTGCCAGGTGTGGTGGGGTGAGTGGAAACTGACACCTGTATGAATGGTTTGTACGGCCAGTCCATGGTGGAGGGAGTGCATGGAATCTGCCTGAGTAGGCGTGATGACCAGCCAGGGAGCTGCCTGTTAGAATCCTTCACGTGTGTGGGTGTTCTGCAGCTGTGCCACTCAATGGACAGGGACCCTCCTCCCCCTACCAAGCCGTGCTCATTTAAAAACACCCTTTCTCTAGACTAAATAGATCAGAGCACAGGAGGTCTCCTGACCACCTCTTCCTACAAGCATTTTTGGTGCTCTTCACCCATCTTCCTTTGATTCTGTAAGCCAGAAGTCTCAACCGCCTTCCTATCTTCTTCAAATGTTCTCTCTTTCAGTAATTGACCCCTTAACACACACATCATTAGAGATTAGATAAGAAACTAATATGCTACCTGACCTCTGGCTGTGGTAGATGATCACTTAGTGGATCTATTCCAACAAACTTTCTCACTCAGTGCCAGTTATTCCAACCACCTAACACATTTGAGCTACTTGTCCAATGAGTGGCAAAACTACCCACTTCAACCATTTAAACAACCCTAATAGCAAGGATGACAGAGCAGTTATTAAAGTACTTTAAGTTATTATCCTGGAAGAGCACACCCTATATTAAATTGTAAGTGCCTTGTGGAAGAGACCTGAACTTTATTTAGTTATTCTGTCAATCATTGTAAGCAATTAAGCAGTTGTATAAACAACAATACTAACCCTCCCTTTTCCACACCATCCTCAGGAAAGGGTGGGTTGGCAGCATTTAACATGGCAGCCAGTGTCTCCTTGGTGGCCGAAGAACTCCTGAATGCACACCATAAAGATGGCAAAGCTTTTCCTGTGTTCTATTCCTGCAATATGATTGTAACAGGGTGGCAGTGCCTTGGGGTAAATAATGTCAGGATTAGGGCCCCAAAGTATCAGTCTTCACAGGGATTAGCTTCAACACATTACTATAATAAGTCTTTATTCATGCAGAGTCCAGTTCATAGTCCACACACAACATTTCACATACATTCATAGTCTCTTGGTTATATCTAGTGCTAGGCACACAACTTCTCTGGCTCCGGTTCCCTGGCTAGAGAAGCCCACAGCCCTCTGACTGGCTTCCAGGCGTGGCCCTCTGCAGTACCTTCAGCACAGACTTCCCAGGACCTTGCTGGACCCACAACCATCAAGGAGCAACTCTCCCTTCAGAAGCCAAGAGCAGATTGCAGTGCCTGAGCAAGCTGTCTGCCTCTAATACTAAGAGAGTGGGTGTGGCCAGGCTTCAACTCTCCAGTCTTAAAGGGCCCACGCCAGCCTACTTTCCAGCCTCCTCTTAAAGGAGTAACAGCCCTCCTCAGGCTGCTCTCTACTACAATGATGTTAAGTCTCTAAGCAGCGAACCACCCTGTATCTGCCAGGCTGCCAGTTGGATAGAAACCCCAATCCTCTCGAGGTGGAAACTCCACCAAGCAAACCAAAATCCTGAACAATACCAGCTAGCCACCAAGAACCTCATGCTTGTATACAAAAGAAAATTGCTACCATAACTTCACATTGAAAGTAAACAATAACAGGGTTTTTATTATGCTCAGATAAGGCCTTCCAGGCTCAAAACAAATAGAATATATTAGACAAAACTAAACACACATTTCCCCCTCTCTGTTATACAGAATAACCTCTGTATCATGAAATCATAATAGAATAACCTCTGTATCAGTAAATCATAACACAGAAACCAAACTCCTGTATCCGATTTACAATCATACCACCAAATCAAAAGGGAAAAAGGAGGGAAAGAAAATTCTATTCAGTCCCCAACCCAAAATCAATACTAGCAGTCCATACAACAACAGCTATCAAGCAAGCAATAAATAAATAATAAAAGAATAATGACGGGTGCACTTTTCACAAAGTCCCAAATGGAACTGGGGTTCCCCAGATGTGATGGGTGGCTGCGTGGAAGAGTTGATCAATGTATATTTGATTCAGGGCCCACAAAATGCAGTTTAATAAGTTTAGGCCCCACAGGGATATATTCACAATCCTGGACAGTCCTCTGAGTGGCGGCAGGAGATGGCATAAGGCTAAGGGGCCTCTCCTCTTCCTGCTTGGGAGAGAGTAGCAGGCTGCTTCCTTCTTCTGGATCAAGCAGAACAGAAATCCCCTCAATCTCAGCCATGTAGAGAATAGGGCCTTCTTCAGAATCAGGCAGGGTACAGATCTCCTGGAGGGACACACAGAATAGGGGCAGCAGGCCCCCTGTGTGTCCCTCCTCAGGGCCCTGTGCTATGTAAGGACAGGCTCAAGCAGCAACAACAGGTGTCCCAGCAGGGCTAGTGCCCTCAGTCTTTACTTGCCTTTTTTCAGGCCTCCTTAGGCTCGGTTCTTGTAAAGAGGACAGGCTTTCCTCTCTGCTTCCTTCTCATTAGTCCTCCTGATGCTGAGTGAGTTGAGTGGGAGAGAGAAACAGAGGGTGTTTTAAACAAGCAAGGCTTGTGGGGTGGGGCTGGGGAGGTCCATGGCCACTGAATACTCAGGTGGAGTGAGTGGGGAGGGAGTCTAACGGGTAGCTCCCAGGGTGGCCACGCAGGCAGCCTCCATGCACTTTTGCCACCACAGACCGGCCCTGCAAACAACTCATATGGGCAGCCCCTCCGCCCTGCCCAGCAACAACTCCCAATCCAAGCTCTGCCCAAATGCCCACCCTCTGCCATGACACACAGCCGTGGACACCATGAAAACATGAAGCTGCAGAAGCCAGTAACCCCTTCCTTCCCATGACCACTGCGACTGCTGGTCATCCTGGGCAACAATGGAGGCACATACTGGGCGGGACACGCAAGAAGCTGCTGTCCTAGTTGCTGCCTCCTTGGCGTTGGCTCTTCTCTAGTACATCGCGAGGGGGGGTTGTTGTGCTTTGAGCCAACACAATGTTGTAGTGTGTCCCTTAAGAGCTCCTAGCAGGGCTGTGGGCAGGACCAGGGAGGTGGCTGGGCCATGGACCTGTCTTCTGGCGTGGTTCATACAGGCTGGAGATGCGGGACGCCTGTTGCCACACACTTTTTTGGCTTGCCCCGTATGGGGCAGGACAGATTTTTTGGCAGTGCCCTGTGAGTGGCCATGAGCAGGTGCTGTGTGGCTCATGGGCGTGTGCACCCCCTGCACCACCTTCAAATGGGCATTTGGATGAGTGGTTACTGAGTGGCCTTGTGTGGTAGCATCTCATTTAGAAACACCCAGAGAGGGAGAGAGAGAGACTCTGCTCCCATGATCTCTAGCTGACCCTGAGACCTAGGCTGCTTTTAGACATGCACGGTGAGGTATTTAATTCACGGCTTTAAAAATATGCGCAACTGGCTTTAATGTGCAAAATGTCACGTCTCTAAATGCCACACATGGCATATTTACACGCAGCATGATTTTATGCAGCGTGTTCACCCCGCACGTCTAAAAGAGGCCCTAGCAGAAGTATCAGTTCAAAGTCCCATTTCTGAGGGGGCTGCATATGTTTAGTGTATGTTAAAGAGTTTGCAGTGTATTCACAGACTTTCTCATGAATTCCAACAAGAAAGGAAATTGCACGCTACTTGCACCCAGGGGTACTCTGCTTCGGCAATCGGGGTTAAAGAGGCCCGTCAGGATAATGAGTGGGCCGTTCCGCATGCTGTCACACCAGGAACTCAGGCCCCTATCATCATAGGGCGCAGAGCTGTAACAAAGGGAAGGGGATTCCACGCACACAAGCCTCTCACACCACACAGGGTCAGACAGCTGTGAGGGATGGTGCAGGATTACGGGGAGTAGAGGGCCAGGAATAAGGGTAAGGGTCATGGGGCTATCACACTAAAAGGGGGGAGGGGAGGGAAGGACCCAGGGGAATGGGGGGGGGGACACACACGCCTGCAGGCCCACTCTAATCACACACAACATGCTACTGGGAGAGGTGGGGTATGGTTCACTTCCACACAACAAGGAATGAAGGGGGCACACTGGCTCCACAGACAACCACGGAGAAGGGGGAAGGGGAAATAGGAAAAGGAGAGGGACGAACTAGCAAATGCAACAACACAACCACAGTCAAAGATTCAGGTATTTAACTTCCAGGCCGGGGGGCAGTCTCTCCAAGCACACTAGCTCTGTTCACCAGCGCTGAGTGCTCTGCAGCGCCGGTAGATAAAGTGCAGGCCCCGCCCCCCCGCACGCGCCTGGATGCGTGCGGAGCAGTGCGTTAGTGGGCGGGGGCCTGCTGCATTGTGGGAGGGCCCAGGCAGGCCCGCTGCATTGGGGGTCCCCTTGGGGTTTGCCGGGGAGACTGGTGGTGTTGGCGGTGTTGAGCCATGCGCTGCATCAGCATCTGTGGCGTGGTGGGCGGGGTCTCCCGCTGATGGGCACAGCCGCTGAGCCGTGGAGTGGCTGCGGCGACTGACAGAGGGATGGCAGAACTGCCACTGCACCCCAACCTGGAAGTTCTCTACACCCTGTAGACACCACAATGGCTTCATTAAGGATCCAGGGTTGTAGACTTCCAGGCTGATCCCTGCTACTGCAGCCTCCATGTCTCCTGACCGTCAAGCTGGGCTGCCCCAGCAGCTATGCTGTCCCTTCCCCAATGGACACCTGGGGAAGGGTTCATTGTCACCATGTGTGCCCCCAATGATCTTGCACCCGGGGTAGCATCTCCTGCTGTCCACCCCTAGTTACATCACTAACAGTGGATGATAGTGCAGTTAAGTACCCACCTGTGGTGCAAATGACAATCTTGTAATATGCAACACACAATTTTATTGATGCCCTGCCTCCTGGAGCAGCACCAGAGATTAATTATCTGATGAGTGAACAATTAGGACTGATCTATCTTCTCACACCCACACATCGCATCACAGTGAAGGCAACAGTTTACTGATGAACGTACGGTCGGGAGGAAGAACTAGTTGAACGAGTCTGAGCTGGAAACCAGAAGGAGAACTTTAACAGGAAACTATGACTAGGATGGGCTATTAGTGCAATTACTAGAATTATGCATATGTACACCCTGTATTTAAAGACTGAGAGCAAAGCAGGGTGTAAAATAGGAAGTTGGGTGAGGTGCTTCCTGTCTATCCTTAGCCGTAATGGAGCACCTTTCATCCAGGGATCTAGGTCATTTTATAAACATTAATTACATTCCTCAATATCTCCATGAAGCACGTAAAATTGCCCTCTGCTATATTATTTATTTATTTATTTATTTTATTCCGTTTATATCCCGCCCCCTATGCCGATGGCATCTCGGGGTGGCTTCCAACATAAAATAATCAATTTATCACAATATAAAAATCTACACAGATATTTAAAACATTTTTAAAATACCCCCATACAAAAATTTAGCTCACCCTCCCATCCTATATATAGAGGGAGAAGAGAGTTATGGAAAGGGTGAGTGACTGACTCAAGGTCATGCAACCAGCTGGTTGCAGAGCCTGGAATAGAAATCACCAGGCACCTGATTCTGCTGTCAGACTGGTGTAAATAACAATTAACTTCATTGTTGTTACACCAGTGTAAAACTGGAGTCAGTGAGATCTAAATTGGGCCCCAAACTCACTGTCCTTTGCTCCACCCATTAAACTATGTGCCCTCTCTAAACACTACATAGTATTCTTCTCAATACTGTCCATCAGTAGTGGCTCTAGATTTTTTGGGACCCTAGCTAAAAAAATTTAATGGGTTGTTACATTTTTATCAATAGTAGTAGCAGCTTCCTGCAACATACAGCCAGCTCAGCCTGAGCTGCAGGAGCTGAAATTTGAGTTTAGCCCTGCCCGCTCCTGCTCCAGCTTTCTTCCAGACTGGATGGGAAGGAACGAAACTGATGTTGTGTTAAACACATTTCTTATTGGCCATGTGGTAAGTCCCAGTCCTTCCTCTTTCCTCTCCAGAGCTGAGACACAATATACTTTCAAGGGGGTGGGAGAACCATTTCTGTCTTAGCTCCCTGGAGTCAGGAGGGAAAAGTTGGAAATAAATAAATAATAAATTAAAGGGGAGAATGAGCCCCCACCCTCCCCAAGAGTGAATATGAGGGGGGCATTGCATAGCGGTGTGCGTACACATGCATGTATTATTTCTTTTAGACTATTTTATTTAAGAGCAGTTGTGGGGCCCCTTTGGATGCAAGGCCCCAGACAATCACCAGTGTTGTTTATACCTAAAGCTGCCTCTCCTGTAGATTCAGTTTTGGAGGGGCAGAGGTTTTGAATACAAAAAGTTGGAAGGTAAGAAGAAGACATGAGAGTTCTATGTCATAGGTGTCATCCTCACCCATTAAAGTCAATGGAAGTTGGGCTATTACTTCAGTGAGGACAGGACTGTACCCAAAAAGTTTAACTATGATGGATTGGATCTGGGGTTTCCTATTAATCCAAGTTCCACAGCACAAGAACCAGGGCTGTTCAATGGAACTGAAAGGTAAGAATATCAACAAAGATAAAAGGAAATGGTCCTGGAGCTAGTCACAGCAAGCCTCTGGAATCCATTGCCACAGGATATTACCGGGCCAGGGAGCTTAGCAGGATTAAAATGTATTAGATGTTTATATGACTTGGAACAACTAGGTCATAAACTTCCAATGTATGCTGGCCTGGCTGCTGCGCTCCTGGCAACCTGTTGATCTCCTGTACAGCTCAGGAGGGAATTCCCCCTGCCTGCATGATATTATCCAGTACTAGCCAGGTGCATCAAGAGAGAATTTTGGAATTCCTCTGAAGTACTGGGCACCTAATATACAGCTAGACCCTTCACATGCACAGTTACCCCTATGGAGGTTGACCTGCCCCTGCTATTTTCCCATACGCAGACAATAGTTTGGGGGAACACAATACATCTGTCTCCCTAACACTATGCCATTAGTGCAACAGTGTAGCACAACTGTACTGTCAGTGGCAAACAGGCACCTACCAACAACACAGCTGTGCTCTCAGTTACTACACATCTCAAAACTGCATAGGAACACACCTGTACTTTCAGTGATGACACACATACTGCCCTTAGGGTGTTAACAAATGAGACAATAGTCCCCTAGAGTCTGGGACAGTCCATCCAGCCCCCACTCACATGTTTAACATGTAGAGCCTAATAAACGAGCAGCCCCTGGCATATATTTCTTGTGAGTGTGGGCAGCCTGAGAACAACAGAAGACAGTAGAATATATGCAATTTACGCAAACATTTTTATACATAAAGGTGTACTATATGATGATACACAAAAACCCCCAATTACAATAAAAAAGTGCAAGAATGCCAGTGGTTTAAACTCAGAAAACCCCAACAAACAGCACATATATGACAATTCCTAAAAAGCAGTCAATACCACTGCTAGACTCAAAATAAAGGCAAACGCGTTTTGGAATGAATCCTTCCTCAGTGCCCACTCCTGAGGGGTGGTTGAGTATGGGCAGCCCCCATTCAACCCCCATTCACAGGTTTACTGTGACATGGGCAGGCATCCTTTGCCACTGCGGTCCGCCCACCAGCCCCCCCTTCTCAGTATCCTGCTTCCTGTCATGACTCACAGCCACAGCAAACCATGGGAACAAGATGCTGTCCCAGCTGTTTCTTCTGGACTATTATGATTCTGGGAGGCGGTCCGGCACCTGCTATCCCTATCCACCCACAGAGGCTTATACCTGGGTTTATACCTCCCAGCACTTGGCGACTGTAAGTAACTGGTTACTATGAATGTAATGCTGAGTTTATTGAACAAATCACATACGTGCTTTATTGAGTGCCTATACTTGGAAGTGAAAGTAAAAACTGAAGTTGAAAGCAATCAGTCTTTGCATTTGTCACCACCTGGTTTCTTGCATCCACGGCTCACAGTGATGCATTAGCAGCTAGCAGCACATGGTTTTATTGGGGTCTCACCCACTGTGGTGTTCGAAATCCCTCTCAGTTCTCATAAAACTCCAGTCTGTTGTAGAGATGGCTTTGGGGCTTTTAAAACAGCATTGGAGAGCAATTGCTGCAAAGATTGATTTCCAGCTGGAGACTGCTCTCCTGCTAACAACTTCCACCTGTGTTCTCCACAACATCTGCAAGACCAGAGGGGCCGCATTGAAGAAGCTCCCACCACTTATCTCTGGCAAGCCAGTGCCCCTGTTTCAGGACCAGCTGAACAAAGTGGAGCAGTGCATAGCCAGAGAGATCCGGGATGCCTTGTTCCAGTACATCACCCACAATGCTAGCAAAAACACCCCACATCAGTGACAGTGAACTCTTTCGAATCATCTTTTTGTGTTCTCAATAAAGTCTTTAAAAATATTTTCTGTGTGTCACTGTGTTGTCTTCTGACCCATCCAGCCTCCTCCCAGCACCAGGATGGCATGCTTTCTCTCCTTGGGCCTTTACACCCACCCTGTACTATTTCCTGCTGTTTCCTTTCCCTGTGTGTTCTGATGGGCATTTTCAGGCTAGCCAGCTGCAGGCCAGAACCTCTGCATTTTCCTACTGGCATTCTCAGGCTAGCTGGGTCTGGGAATGACAATAGGCAGCCCAGAGGAGCAGCCATGTTGATGGGTACTATGCCCCCGGTCCTCAAGTGCAAGTTGCCCCCACAGACACACACACACACCCTCCTTCGCGAGAACTGCGAAACAGGCTCTGCTGAATGCATAGGCCAGTGACCAAGCAGATTTGGGACTTCCTCATTCCTGAAATTCCTAAGGTGTGTGTGTGGGGGGGAGGGCTCTATACCTGAAACAGGTGACGTTGGATGATCGAATCACAGAAGAGGGGCTGCTGGACTACAGCCAGCTGACCCTCCTGGACAAATCAGAGAGAAGGTCAAGAATGCTTTAAAAGGACCAGCACAGGCATTTTGGGGTCGCTTGGCTCTTGGACTGTGGTGAAGTGTGTGATGTGACTAAACTCTGCAATACTGGCCTAGCTAGCGCAAGACTTGGACCCCATAGGAAAACCATCACCTATGGAGAATCAAACCAGGACTAACTAACTCTCTGTGAGTAAATGCCTGCTTGCTCCATCAGAAACTGTAATAGATAGGTGTGTTCCAAAAGGGTTAGCAGATCCCTAAGAACTGACTTGCTTTGCTCAAGGAGTTATCAACCTCTGGATCTGTGCTTTTATTCCTTTTTTGTATATGTACTAGTAAAGTCTAAGCTTTCTTTTACCCTACTGGGTGTGTGCGTTCATTATTGGCTGAGCATTAAACGCCTCCTTTGGGCCGGGTGGCCAAGCCTTGCTACTAAGGCAAGGAGAGAGGGGAAAACTCCCTATTTGGCTAGAAGCCAGCCACTTTGGAACCAAGAGAAGCCTTCCTAGGGGGGACTCTGGGGTTTGGCCTCCAACGCAGGGAGGAAACCCTGGGAAAAGAGTTCCGGGAACAAGGAGTGCTCTTGGGAAGCTGTGGGGTTTGTACCTTGTGGGGTTCACATGTCCTGAGGGGTGTGAATGCCCTCTGAATTACCCTCAGGTTGTGGCAGTGGAATATCAAGTGTTTTGGGGGGGGGGGTTGCCAGCTGTGGGAACCCCTAGTCAGAGATTTGGAGAAACACAGTGAGGTGGTTGGCTCAGCTGTATAGTGCCCCCTACTGGTGTTTTGCCACACATGGTGGCAGTGGTGGGATTGAACCAAGCAGCCAGATAAGCACACACAGGTGGGATAGGATCCACCAGCAGTTTTCTTTTTGCAGTGGAGTTTTTGAAAAGCACCCACAGAACAAAGAGGGGCTTTGTGAATAAACCTTGAGCAATTGAGTCCTTGAATTTGGCTTCAGGTCAACTGGATAGGGCTTTGGTAAGCAGTGCAAGCGCAAGGAAGTGCATGAGTTCTGGAACACAGGGAAGTACCCTACTGGGCTTGCCCAAGGGGCTCACTAGACACACTTCCAACCCCCAGCCTCCCAAACAACATATTGCTATGCCACACCACCATTCTCCATGGCCCCTCTATGTGCCCTCCCACTCTCATGTGCAAGTGCATGGCCAGAGGACTCCCACTCCCTCATTTACAGGGCATCCACCATGGTCCCTCCCCTCCAACTGTCAGCCCCAAAGCAGCTTATAGCTATGCCATACCCCCATTCTCCAAGCTTCCCCCCCACAACTTCCCTCCTTTCCCAGAAGGAGCATGGATTATAAAACATTAAAGAACTTTATTTAACAAATAAATAACTTTTAAATAACTTATAAATCACTAATAACTTTAAATAATTTAAAAAATAATTTAAAAATAATTCCTTGTTTCTTTTGTCCCCCCCTTTTGTGGGTAGCTGGGTGCACTTGCTTGGGTGGCATGACTAGCATGGGGATATTTTCCCCATCCTCCTTCCGTGGATTCTGTGGAGGAGTGCTAGCAGGAGGTGTACAGGAATAATTGCTGTGTGTGTCGCGTGCCTGGTCCATGGACTGTTGACAGGCATGAGCACAGCATGGAGAGGGCTTGTGTGCTTTCCCTGAGGGGTCAATTGCTGAGGAAACTAGGGAGGGTAGGTTCCAAGGAGTGGAGCATGAACGGCCAGTGGAGGCTGGGTTATGAACCCTTCCCCATAGCAACAGTGGTCGCAGTCGCAGCAGCAACGTGCTCAAGCAGGGAGCTCTGGAGCTGAATAGATTGGGCCAGGCTGCTTTGAGTCAGTGCCCACATCTTATTCATCTCCTTACTCGCCTGCTCAGTCACACTGTCTGACCATTCAAACTGCTACAAGAGGCAGTCCCAGTGCCTGCCTGTCCTCCCACTGGCGGTCCAGGGGGGGCCTCAGCAACAAAGGCCTTGTGTTCTGCAGTGTTCTGCCAATCTAGCTGCCTATGCTCTCAGGCCATGCCGTTAATGGCGCTGCGGATCTCATCTGCCTAATGGGTGGTCTCCCCAAGCAGCTCCCTTGCCAAATCCTCCCTGTGCCATCGGTTGCAGGTCCTGGTTCTGCTGGCTGGCTGCTTGTAGCTGGGGGTTCAATCCATGACTGTCGCACTGGCAGACGTGCAGCAAGGCAACAACGAAAGCCATTAGTTCAGACCTTCCCACCCCAGTGTTTCAACCCACTCGCCCCCTGCCCAAATATACTAATTACCCTGCCTTCCTACCTACCTAATTTTCAGCTCTCTATCTACCCAAAGGGGAAGCAGAAATGAGTACCTGGCCTATGCTGCTGCTGGGGTGGTTGCTGCAGCAGGTGTCTGGAAACCATCTCATTGGGGTGGGGGGCATGCCTCACCCCGAGCAGTTCCCGTGGACCACCCCACTGGGACGCCTGAAGAATCTGCAGCATTTTCCCCACTCTCAGTCAGGGCAGAAATGCTAAGGAACCTCCCACCTTGTAGGCACACAGGAAGGGTTAACAACTCAGCCAGGGAAAAGAGAGATTGACAGTTGGCTTACCAGCTACACCCTTAACTTTTTATATCGTTATCTATCTATAGTCTGGGGACCAAAAGGGGAGAGGAAGCCCTCACCTGACAATCTCTCTCTCTCTCTCTCTCTCTCTCTCTCTCTCTCTCTCTCTCTCTCTCTCTCACAGAGAGAGATTGTCAGATAGGGACTTCCCCTTCCCTTTTTGGTCTCTGGACCTTGGAACTCTCCAGCTCACTCTCCCCTGATAGTACACAGAACCCCATTAAGTCACAGGGAAAGGCATATAATGAAAGGACTTTTTATCCAACTAAGGCCCTTTTTACATGGGTGCCCCCCCACACCTGTGTGGTGGTGGTGGGGCATCCTTGCAAACACTGACCACGATGGGTATGTGGTGGGGGGGCATCCATGGAAACATCGCCAGTGGTGGGTGGGGTGCATACATGCTCCTGCGCTCCACCCATCTCCACCCATCACCCACGTACAGAGCAACGGGCTCCAATGCCAGTTGCTCCATGCGTGGAGATGGATGTGCAGCCATTCCCACAGGTGCACACCCATCCCCCCACCCACTGCGGACCATTTGAAAAGGGCCTAAGGTTTGGCAAACAGTGGGAAACACACTAGAACGATCTCAAAACATGGATCAGTTCTATAAGGATATAGTACCCCAACCCCAGTCGCCTGACTAGACAATAACGTGGCTGTCTGTCATGCCCAGCGTATCTCGCCCAGTGTTCTTGAATACTGCGTTACAGTGAACTCAGCGATGATGATGTCCCACCTCTGGCCTGACCATGGCATTTCAGTGAAGGACTTATTCCAATTTCTCGATCAGCCCCAGGTCCTTGAATGGTTTGTTCACAGTCCCAAGAGCAGGTGGACTTCTTCCTCTTCGTCTGCTGGGCGCAGCGACTGGCTGGGTTGCACTAATCTGGATGGCTGGCTGGCTGGTTCACCGTTCTGGATGCTGTCTGACTTCTCTTCTTCCAGGTGAGATGCAGGGAACTGCCAAGCACCTGTCTGTCCCAGTCCCTGCAGGCACAGGCAGCCCTTCACTCCACCAATAAGGAAGCAGGTACAGGTTAAGTTCTATCACAGAGCAAGGGGTGGGGTGGGGAGAACATTCTGAGGGAGAGCCAGGGGAGAGGGAATCTGCCCCCTCCCATCCCTACACAATGGTGACAGCTAGCCCTCATTGGCTAACTGACTATCAGGGTGAAAGCTGGCCACTTATTTTTTATTGTTGCTGCCTCATCTTACCCCTTGTTGTGCTGTCCTGTGATTCTGGTTGTCTGTGAGTTGTATCATGTCCGACCCTTCCCCTGTCCCCGTTTGGACCCAGTCATTGTCCTTTCCCCATTAATGTATCTTTGGCTCCCCACTTCACCCCGCTCTGTGTCTACACCACTCTCCCCTTCAGCATTCCTTCCCCACTGTCTTCGTTTCTCATTCCCACCTGCTTGTTCATCCCTGATCCCCACTCACGTGTTCTTCTCTTTCTCCACAGATACCTGCACTCCACTGCCCACATCCCCTCTTCTCCCTTACTCTGTCACCCATTTGTCTGCTGGTATTGGTGTTTCTTGCTGTCTTCTTTGCCTGTCTCTCTTCTCCCGTGGCAGCCCAATTGACAAGCCAGACCCCTATGATGATCTGTGGTCCTGCCCTCTTGTGGGATTAGACCCAGTAAGATCCTGAGGGGGAAAACCAGGAATTTCCTTGGTTGGTGCACATTCACTATTTCCCTCTCTCTCAGCTCCTCTGCTGTCCGCTTACCCCTCTACACCCTCCTTACCTAACAGCAGGATCTCAGCACCATGCAGTTGTCCTCCCACAATCACTGTAGAGGAGTGAAGAACATACATCACCTGAGGCCAAACAGATTCCATGACTCCTAATCTATCACAGTTGACCTCCAAAACTCTACTAAAGATGCATGGGATAGGGAAGATTTTCTGGTGCATTTGTAAAGGGGGGGAAAGAGCATATCTCAACTTACTTAAGAAGAAGAAAAGAATGCCCTTGAATTTGGCAACTCTATATCTAGCCCACAACATTGTTTTCCAAAGCACCTTTGTAATGAGATCCCTTTGAGATTGGCTTGTTTAACTATGCCAAATGCTTCAGTGCATTCCATATGGTCCTCACAGTCATGTAGAAAACAATCTAGTGGTTTTTTTTTTACATGCTCAGCTTTCATTAACCCATTTTTAGGAATCCAAAATCTAAGGCACTAAAGCCTAACAATAAGAGTAATAGCATAGGATAATGAATAATGGATAATTTTGTATTTATTAGGCGCTCATGGGTCTCAACAATACAAAGAAAGAGGCAACATTATCCAAAACAA
Source organism: Sphenodon punctatus (assembly GCA_003113815.1). Lineage (NCBI taxonomy): Eukaryota > Metazoa > Chordata > Lepidosauria > Sphenodontia > Sphenodontidae > Sphenodon > Sphenodon punctatus. The sequence goes on along the minus strand of QEPC01015005.1, from coordinate 1,964,533 downwards.
ATTGTGGAACTACTCTGTAAGCTGATCAGTTCATAACACAAAATACACTTCACCAAAAGCAATTTATATTTATTTATTTGTTTAGATTTTTTAATCCCACTTTATCCCTTAGACTCAGGGTGGCTTACAATTCTTTAACTTATTAACTGTAATATTAACAACTAATTAACTGCTCTTAATCCTTTGATGTCACTCATAACCCCAAAAGACTGCAAAACACATTACAAACTTAGAGCCTCATCTAGCAAACATTTACTACCACCCATAGTGTTTACTACTTTGAATAGCCCTACTAGTGATATCGTACTGTCCTTTCTCCATATGCAGTCCAATTCATTTCAGTAGGAGAAGGTACTTCTACTTGCAATAGCTATCTCTGGCTCATGGGGAGCAAGTATTTGCTATGGCCTTGATCCGCCTGAAAATATTTACATGCACATATTCACAGCAATTTCAATAAGATCATGTGTTCTTCAGTGCTTGTAGGATCAGAGCTCGTTTGCTGTCACCCTTAACAAACTTCTGCATCATAAACTGCATTAATTTGATCTATCCATGAAATGGGATCACTTTGAAGCTGACATTGGATTTATGAAGCCCTTCTGCTGTGATACACTGCTTTCTTTTTAGGCTTTTACAATATCTTTATAATCTTTTCACTATGAGCAAAGTTTCAAACGTTGGTTCCTAAAGTTAGGCTCTTAAACCCACATCAAACCACCTTTGTTTGACTTTCAAAGAGCACAAAACCTCAGCAGTTGCCATCTACTTTATGGAGATTTGAATGCTCACCATGACCAAAATCAGACCATTTGTGGTTTTGAATACAGACTAATGAGCTTAATTTTAGCTACTCAGGTATAAAAATGTTGCTGCCCTTTGTGTTTAGCATCAGCTGCCTAGAACTTATTGGAAGGATGTCTAATCGAAAGGATAGTAGACAGAAATCATAATAAGAGATTATTGATGCTGCTGCTGCTTTGGGTATAACGCAGAGCCTCCCAAAATGTGGACCGTGACCCCATGTGAGGTCCTACCATCTGCAGAAGGAGTCACAGACCCATGGATATATGTTATGCTGCCTAGCATATCTTTGCTGATGCCTGAGGTCACAGGATTATATTTGAGTCTCAAACTGGTATCCAACTTTGGGAACCTCTGGTATAACCTGTTGCAAGAAAATGACTATATCTCTTAGCGTTATGTCTGTTTTCACTCTAACTCCACTTTAACACCGCTTTAACATTTCATATGCATGTTGCAGAGCTGCACAGGGCACCAATACAGCCCTGCAACATGCAGAAGCAATATTAAAGTGGAGTTAGTGTCATGTCTATTTTTCACTTATTTCCCCTTTTCACCTTATAGTGAACTCTTATTCAATTTGCCTGAATAGCTAGTTTTGAAACCTCTATTCATAGCGCTTGTGCACCCCAAGTGTCCATTGCAAGAAGTGAAAATGCGTTGGGTGCTTGTAACACAGTTTGATCCTATTTGAAATGTGGATGAAATGCTGGAAAAAAAATTAATTGCACAGGGGGAATGATAATGTTGAGGGACTGATAGAAGAGACTGTCAGTGGATGAAATGTAAAAGTATCTTCTAAGTTGGAGGTCTGGAGCAGAAACTCTTGCTGTTCTAATCTCCCCCCCTCCCCCCCAGTTCTTTTTATTTTTTATATTAAACTGTCCTACATTTTGTTATAATTCTGATCTCATACGTGCCTAAGAAAGGATTCTGCATGGCTGGGAAGCTTGTATATTCTCTCTGGTAGAAGCTGGTCCAATAAAAGATATCATCTGAAGTACTTCACCCCTTACATCTAGGCTCAGACAACCAGCTGGAAATGCTGAAATCTTGATGTTGATTACATGATATTAGGACTTCACGTGGGTGACTGGAACGCCCTCTATTGGTGCATGTGTGCAGAGGAAAGCTGCCAATTTTACGGAGCAGTTAAATAAAAGAGGATTTTGTTACGACACAGAGTCCAAATGAGCAGGAAATCAGAGCATGTGCTGCATCTTTACAGAGAGCTGTGCATCAAACCCTCCCTGTGCCCCTTCAAATTTAAAGTCTGACTTGGGTGTAAAGAAAATGTCTACAATAAACTAGTATGATCAAATAAATAATTACAGACAGAATATACTATTATAGAAACCAAAATCTAGTCATGTGGTTATTAAATATTATCCTAATCATGGCAGATCTTTCTTGTCAGGGACATTGGGAGTGGGGATCCTCTTCCCTGGCTGGGCAGGGATCCAGCAACATCACTGCTCCTCCTTCAGTGCCGCATTGTTGGACTTGTCAGAGTAATACATTCTTTCAATCCAACCAGGGGTGGCTGGTGGGTTTGGAGGCTGGAGGGGCAGTGGGTGGGTCCACTGCTGTCGGGCTGGTGAAAATAGAGGTGGAGCCTAGCCTAGGGGTGGAGCCAGGGCAACGGTAGGTGGAGCCATGTACTCACTAGGTGGCCTTGGGCAAATCACAATCTCTCAGCCTCAGTTCCCCATCTGTAAAATGGAAATGTGTGTGTCTGTTTGTCCCTGTGTTCCCCTCACCTGCGTCCATCAAAGATTGTAAGCCCACTGGGCAGGGACCTGTCTATGAAAATCTGTGACTTTAAAGTGTTGTGTATGTCTAGTGGAACTATAGAAATGTTTAGTAGGGGATGAAGTCAGAGCAAGAGTAGGTGGTCCCTGGATTTTTATAGCCTTTTCAGTCTCTCCAGGGATTGGTTCATGCCAGAGTCTAGCCAATCAGGGTGGAGTTACCTGAGGACACCGAACCCATGACCCATCAGCCAGGAATGCCAGTAGATCCTGCTGGAAAAGGTCCCAGCCTGAGGTGCTGAGTCATCACCAATTGCTCTGGGCAGATGAAAGGCAGGAGCATGGGGCTTTTTGCCACACAGCCCCCAGGCTGTTCTAATACACTTTTGCTGCCCTTGACCTCATGTGGCTTTTTGCAGCTGGGAATCATGTGATCATAGAAATGTTTCAGATATGTCCATGTTCCCCTAGATATGCCAACTGTGTTGGGGTGCAGGAGCAAGGCTGTGGCTCTGCCCCGTGTGGCTGTATTGCTCTGGTTAAGCCCCTGAGAAATCACATCTGAGTTAGTGAGTGGATCCCTCATCCTGTCCAAACAGTGTGTCACAAAAGAGCTCCTACATTTCCCCAAGGAAAACGCCAGGATGTACAGCAGCAAGAGGAATTGGAGGAGCCTCTTATGCCTGTAATAATGAGCCCATCCTGTCCTTAGCCACATACCTCCATTAAACACAAATTCTTCTGTCTCCTTCCTTGTCTTACCTTTGGTGTAACTCCCCAACCTGCCAGCTCACAGGAAGCTTCCCATTTCTATGGAAATGTGAAGGGGCAGAGGAGGGAACAACTGACTGAGTTTAATCCTCTGCAGTTTGAAAAGAGTGCCAATGGGTGAAAACAGACATAGTGCTAACTCCACTTTAACATTTCTTATGCATGTTGCAGGGCTGTATTGGTGCCCTAAGAAATGTTAAAGTGGAGTTAGTGTTATGTCTGTTTTCACCCCAAAACCAGGAATGCCTGGATCTTCTCAAGTGCTTTGTCTCTGGGAAGCATTGAAGCCCTAACTTATAAGGTACTGAGCTCCACACTTCGCACAGAAGCCAGTGGAAGTTTAGTGATGCAGTAACATGCTGGCTAGTGGCTAAATGTGGGGGTCTCCCTCTAATAGTTAGTGTATATGGAGGATAAAAGGCTTCCACTACTGCCAACAAGGGGAGTTATTTATTTACCTTGGGTGGGAGAGACCTGCGTTTCTGGAATGGAGATTCTTAGGTTCTGTCATTGGTCAGACCAATGATCCATCGAGCAAGTGCCCAGCAGGCCAGAAGCAGTGACCCATGTTCATATGTTTTCCCCACTGGCAACAATAGGGAAAATGCCGTGAACACTGGTTTCTGGTCATAATGGAATGATCCATTTCCTGCTACTCACCGGAAGCAGAGCTAGGGCATCAGACTCAGGATGGCAATGACAATTATTTCGGACTCTGCTACCTGGTTCTTTTCTACAGCAGTTCTGTTGTCTTTTATTCCATTAACAGTGGTAAGAAAAATAGTAGGCAAAATTCCAAGCCCAAGAGCTGCATACCAAAATGTCCATGTCACTGAGAGCCACAAGGCACTTTACAATGATCACACCTTCCCCTGGTCTTGGGGGCAAGTCAGTGTGGTTTTCCCCAAACCGTTGCCTCCACATCAATGGTAGTGCAGAACACACTGCCCCTGCTGCCATGGCCGCCAGCAGCAGCAGCAGTGAAAATGGGGCTCAGGTTCTCTCACTCCTGAAGGAGTCACAGCAGGGACGTGGTCCCAGAGAGCCATTCCTGACAAGAGCTACAGTCCAGGAGCCTGAGAGCCACATGCAGCTTCCAAGCCACCATTGCCACCACCCTTCGATATATAGGAAGATAGGGAGGCAGCACTTTTGAATGTCCCACCACACACCCCAACAATTGTCACCCAGCCAATTCAAATACAGGTTAGCAAGTTTAAAACACTAATTCTAAAACACTAAACACTAATTGTAAAACATTTTAAAACACTAATTTTAAGACCCTATGTGCCCTTATCTGCAGCAATTAAAAAACACTAATTTTAACACCTCAATTCTGCCCCCACTCTCAGTTCCACCCAGGACCCCCATTTTCCTCCTCTAGACCCCCATTCTCTTCCTCCAAGAGTCCCCCCCACACACCCACACAATCCCACCCCCCAGGCCTCCATTCTGTCCCCCCCAAACCCATCCCACCCACTGCCATTCTGCTCCCATTCAATCCCATCACCTCTTTTGCTCCTGGGGTTCTTGGGACCGGAGGGTGAGTGGCCCATCCCCCCAGGCCCCAAGAACCCCAGGAGCAAAAGAGGCCCCAAGAAGACAGGTCACTTACCAGCTTCATGGTGTCCTCACTCAGGCAGGCAGAAGGCAGCACTGGAGGAGGGAGGCAGCCAGCCGAGGACTCAGCAGGTAAGGAACCACTCAGCTCAAAGCAGGCCCTGATTCATGACTCTGGCAGAGCCAGCAGGCAGCGCTGAAGGCAGCTCCTAGGCTCCCCCTCCCTCTGAGTCTGGGAGGGAGGGGGAGCTTAAGAGCTGTGCGGCAGCACAGCCACCACAGAATGAAGGCAGTCCTGTGGCCTGGGCGCCTACTGTGTGGCGCCTGGGTATGGACTTCAGCGCTGCGCATGCGTTATCCTCTCTGCAATGAAATACTGCCCCAAGTGGCACTATTTCATTGCTGTGTTCCCTTTATGCGGTATGGACGGCGCTTCTAAGCGCCCATATCGCATCTAGGGTAGAACGCCTCACTTTTGTCCCTGAAAGCTTCCTTAGGTGTCCTAAGGACTCCTCCTGTGGTTCTTTGGCTCCTCCTGTGGTTCTTTGAGAGGCTCCTCTCATTCTCCCAACTGGGTTGCACCACACGCGCACACACTACCGTTGTGAGAATGTTCTGCGCCATCTTGAAGAACCTTGTTTTAGAAGGTAGCAACCTTCTTGGGTTCGGCGGTGATTTCTTTCTTTTTTGTTTTTTAGAACAGAATGCCAGCACTCAGCGTGATCGTTGTGGGAGTCCTGGGGCCAGGAGGGGCATTGCCCCACACCGTGCCTGAATCCAACCGGCTTTCTGTTTGTGGAACCTGGTATTGTAGAGTTAGGTTTCTGTTCAATAACACACAGCAATAGTTTCTTCAAAACAGAACTTTACTAAGAAATCAGAAGACATGCTTCTATACTGTACAGAATGCATGGGACAAGATGGAGGACAGAGAGAGAAAAAGAGAGGAGACAAGGAGAAAAATAAACTTTCATCCCCTGACCCTACTGGACAAGCACCATATTAAGCTTGCAGGGCTTGCAATGGGCTTTTACTTGTAACTGTTGCACAATCCAACACCCCTTCTCAACAGTCACTAGTCAAACCTATTAAGCTCATTCTTCTTAATAGCTTGCGATGGCGTTCCCCTGCTAGTGGCTTCGTGAACACATCCGCTGTCATATCCTCTGTAGGACAGTATTGCAGATCTATGAGTCCTTGTTCCTGTGAGTCTTCCAGGAAATGGTATTTTACATTAATCTGCTTGGTTCTGGGTATTCTTTCTGTTTGCACCAGCGCTATACAGCCTTGGTTGTCTTCCAGGATCGGCGTGGGTCTGTCCAATTTGTGACCCAGATCATTCAGAAGCTGTCACAACCAGATAACTTCTTGGCTGGCATGTGCCTCTGCCACATAATCTGCCTCCATCAAGGAAAGTGTCACAGAGACTGGTTTCCTACTGCACCAGCTGATGGGTCCTCCACCAAACAAAAATAGGTACCCACTAGTAGATTTTCGGTCCGAATGGTCTCCAGCCCAATCTGCGTCCACATACCCTATCAGACACGGAAGTTGCTGGGAGCCGTAGCTTGAGGTGCACAGTCCCTTTCAGGTACCATAAAACCCTCTTAACTGCATTCCAATCCCTTTGGGTTGGGACTGAGACTTGTCTACACAGTATACCTGTTGGTACCGCAATGTCAGGCCTTGTGATTGTAGCAATATACAAGAGCTTTCCTATCGCCTTTCTGTATTGCTTATTGTCTGGCAGCAATAAGCTCGATTCTTTGATCTCTTTTGGGTAGCTGGTTTCCATAGGGGTATTTGCTGCCTTCACACCCTCCATGCTGAAACTTTCTGTCATCTCTTCTATTGCCTGTCTTTGGTTGAGAAGATGGTATAATAAATTTTATTGTTTAGCCAAAGGCCATAACAAATACACAAATAAAATAAACAATCAATTGATAAATAATAACAGCACATAACTCTTATTGCAAGAAAGCTAAAATAATATGTCCATGCTTAACCACAGACTAGTTCGAACAAGCCCTCCAGCCGTCTTAAACCTCTATACCTCAGCACGTATCACTCTCTAGATTATCCGGAGTTTTGGGTAGGGGCCAAAATTGAATGCCTGATCCGGATAACTGCCCAGCAAAATTTAGCCACTGCCCTGGACAAATCCAAATCAATTGGGTTGAGTAACCTCCATAAAACGCTCCCAGAGGGCCCATTATCCATATGATGGCCACCCAAATACTTGTATCTGGGGCCATCAAATACTGGGCAGCGCATTATTATGTGCTCGGGGGTATCTACCGCCCCCAGTTGGCACAGAGGGCATACCCGTCGAGCCCACGGGGTCCCCATGTAACAGCCCTCCAGAACTGCTGAGGGGAAAACATTCACCCTCATCTGGAAAAAGGTGGAGTGGCAATTAGCGTCCTGCCATTCAAAAAGATAATAAGAGCCAGGCATCAGTGGAGTATAAGGAATATAATGAGGTGTTACCTTCTGTGCCTCTCTCTGGGTGTTTTCAGATTGGACAGACTGATCCCATATCAGTCTTTTAATTAAGGTCACCCAACCCAGGGTTTCCAAGCTCGCAAAGGAAAACCCCAAATTTGAGACTTCACTCTCAGTTCTTTCCAGCCAGCTTGCCCCAAGCCCAGCAGTAATGGTGGCATTCACTAATGAATTATTGGGACATGGGAATAGTAACTTCCTAACCCAATAATTTAGGAAGGCCTGCATAGCGTATACTTTGAGGGGCAGGCCAAGTGTCTCTGCTCTCAGAATCACCTGGGGAGTCCCCTGGGGAGCACCCAGAATCGTTCGCAAAAATATATTCTGGAGACTCTCCAAGTTGGTAAAAAATGTTGAACCCCACACTGGGAACACATACAAAAGCTGACCAATCACTTTAGCTCTAAAAAGTCGCAGAGCCGGAGGAACCAACCTCCCCCCCTGGCCAAAAAAGAACTTAGTAATGGCTGTTATGGATTTCTTGGCCTGACATCGAACAGCTTCAAAGTGGGCCTTCCAGCCTCCGTCGGCAGAAAAAATCACGCAGAGGTACTTGAATACCTGTACCTGCTCAATCTGGTTGTCCCCTATAGCCCAACGATGGCATTTTTGGGCTCTTCTGGGGCCCGCAACTAGTACCTTTGTTTTGGCAAAATTAATTGTCAGCAGCTCAGCCTGGCAATACTCCCCAAATGCTAACATCGTGCGCCTCATCCCCACCATGTAAAATCTTCCTTCAACTCACCGTTTAGGAATGCCGTTTTCACGTCCATATGTTTGAATTGCATTCCTCTTCCGGCAGCTATACTTAACAATGTTTTGATTGTAGTGTGCTTAACTACAGGTGCAAATGTTTCATCATAGTCTTCTCCGTACTTCTGGGAGTATCCTTTCGCGACAAGTCGGGCCTTGTACCGTTCAATATTTTCCTGCTCATTGTACTTTATTTTAAATGTCCATTTACAATCTATAGTCTTTCTCCCTGCGGGCAGTGGAGTAAGTGTCCACGTCGTGTTGTCCTGCATGGACTTTACTTCTTCTTCAGTTGCTCTTAGCCATTTTTCTGCTTCCCCTTCTGACATGTGTGAGATGTCCTCCCAGGATGCTGGCTCTGACAATTTACTGGTGCTGGCTTTGTAGGAAAGATGAGTGGGGGGAATGCCTTTGTTAGATCTCATCAACTGCCTTGGCTCAGCATCAGCAGCTGGCTGTGTCTACCTTTGTGCTGATGTCGACCATTTGTTCAGAGGATTGCTCCCTTTCAGTAGTTTCGTCCGTGGTTGATTGTTCTCCTTCGCCTGGACCTTGGAGAGTCATCACACTGTCGCTTAGGTTTTCCACAAAGGTCACACTGTTACTAATGGTTATTCTATCTGTGCGTGGATCCAGGATCATGTAGCTTTTGGAATGCTCACTGTATCCTACAAGGATGCCTTCCAGTGCTCTGCTTTGCAGCGTGGTACATTTCTCCTCTGGGATATATAAGTAAATATTACTTCCAAATACTCTGATGTAGTCCACACTAGGTTTTTGACCATGCCACAGTTCATATGGAGTTTTCTTCACTGTTCTAGAATACAGCCGATTTTGTAGGTAGGTAGCAGCAACTGCTGTTTGGCCCCAATATCTTTCTGGTAGTCCAGAGTCTGTTAACATGCATCTAATCATTTTGGTTAGTGTTCTGTTTTTCCTTTCAGCTGTTCCGTTCTGCTCGGGTGTATATGGCACTGTCTTTTGGTGCTCAATTCCATGGAGTCTCAGGAAGTCCTCTACTTCCTTTCCTGTGAACTCACCTCCATTGTCAGACCGCAGTGTATTTGGTCTGTGCTGGAACATTTTGCTCGTCACGGTCACATAGTCCTGAAGTTTGTCGAATACTTCAGCTTTACTCTTCATGATGTACTTGATCATGTACCTTGAATAGTCATCAATGAAAGTTACCATATACCGGTTGCCTCCTGGCATAGGAACCTTCATTGGGCCGCAGACGTCGCTGTGTACAAGATTAAACGGTTTCGTGGCTCTATTCTGACTCTTCTTAGGAACCGTAGGCCTCGCGGCTTTGGCTCTGATGCAGCAGTCGCATTTCATGATCATGGGACATGTTGATACCTTAAGGTCTTTGGTCAACTGCTGTCTGTGCATTTCCTTGATGCTGTCTGGGTGTCGATGTCCCATGCGTTTTTGCCACATATGGATGCAGTCATCATGTGGCTTGTGCATAGTGAGCTTCACCTGTTCTTTTGCTCTGCTCAGACAGTACAGACGCTCATCTGCAGTGGCTCTGGCCAGTACCTTTGTCCCGCTTTGAATTGTGCATTCGTCTCCCTGGAAACGGATGGTGAGCCCCCTCGCTGCCAGGCACCTCAAAGACAGGAGTCTCCCTTCTAAGTTGGGCACATAGAGCACATCTTTCATGGGTATGGTCAGTGTGCCTCCCTGTGACTGGTTGCAGTATAAGAAATCCTTGTCCAATTCCTTCCGCATTGATGCTTCTCCCATCTGCAAGGAAGATCCTTTCTTTACTACTCAGATTCAGCCCTGTGAAGAATTCTTTATCGCTAGTCATGTGGCGTGTTGCCCTGGAGTCTACACACCAATTTTGGGCTGAGCTCTCTTGCGTTGCTCTGAAGCACCCACTCCATTGTTGAGTGACTGTGTTGCTGTTTGTGACTTTAGCCCTCTGCTTAGGTGTTCGTGGAGACAGTTTCTGCTGTTCTGCTTTCCATATATAGCAGTCTTTCTTTAAATGTCCCTTTTTGCATCTGAAGCATACGCTGGTTTCCCTCTTAGGAGCTTTGTCTGAGGTTTTCAGTGCAGTCTCGTTACCCTGCTTTAGATCATTCTGCAGGTTCTCCTTTCTGTGCTGGAATTCATCCGCAAGTCTACCTTTAACAAATTCAAGCTTCAGTTCAGCCTCTGGCCTTGTCTCCAGGGCATTGATGAGGGCACTGTAAGATTCAGGCAGGCTGCAGAGGAGTAGGGCTACCACATGGCTGTCCTTTATATCTTCTCCAATGCCGCGCAGCTGTGCCACTACTTCCAACATGGCATTTATATGCTCCTGCATTTCACTTTCTTTGCCAAGCCTCATTTTGTATAGTTTCCTCAGTAGAAACAGTTTGCTATTCAGGCTAGTTCTCTCATGCAAGTTTTGCAATGCAATCCACATGCCTCTTGCTGTGGTCTCACTTCTTATATGGATTAGCTGGTCATCTTCTACCAATAAACTTATTGTAGCCTTTGCTAACCTGTCCTTTTTATCCCATTCCTCATTATTTGCTGCTGGTCTGTTCATGGTAATCACCTCCCATAGATCATCTTTAGACAGCAGCATTTCCACTTTCAACTTCCACATTATTGGGCTAAGCTAACTACAGCCCCTAGGACGGACAACTCCTTAATAAATAAGGCACTAGTAGGTGGTCTGCTGGAGCCATGGGCAAAGCATGCTAAACTGTTGATCCAATGGCTGGGACTGGAGGTTGGGACCCCTGGAAGGCTTGGGTTAAAGGCCTTTAAGAAGCTAGTCTATCAAAGATTACAGGACCAAACTAGGCAGATGGAACACTCATTGCTGAATTTACAACAGATTTTTTTATTCAATTTAAATTGTTTTGTTTTTTAAAATTTATTGCATGACCGTTGGTCCTTGCAAACAGTTACAACATAAATAACTAGCAGCACATAAAATACAAAGCTAAATCACATGACAAAAAATATCAATCAACTAATCAACTCGTTTGCCCCCCTGATCCCCGAGAGGGACCACATCACCAGAAGCCAGAGGCAAACTATTGCCCGGAGATCAAGATTTATAAGCCCTACTCGGTGAACCCTAATTATCTCTTTACATGGATGGACTCAGATAGGCATATGGCATTCACCAAATTACACTGCAACTCATTTCCCTTGGCACTGGTGGAGGGGAGATAGAAGGGTATTCCCAAAGCCCAGAGGGTTTGCCAGCTTTGTGACCAAGGGGAAGTTGACACGGTGTCCCATATCTTGTTGAATTGCCCCATGTTGATGGGTCTTCGGTTAAAATATTTGGGGAAAATTTTGACGGATCTCCATTCTAGAGCCAATGTTTGGGTTATGAGGAGGTTGTTGAACCCCAATGATAATGCCATCACCAGAGCAGTGGCTGATTTTGCTAGGGCTGTGCTGATTATAAGAGTGCCTATTCTTAAACAGCGGGGTTACTTACCTTCTAAATATAATTGATAATACAGGGCTAGGAGTCAAGGACCTGGAACTAGTTAGCCCGGCAGGGGTTAGGTGGTTGGGCTAAAAGAATCGAAAAGAATTTAAACCCTCCTCTGGATAGCCAATATCTTGAGGAATGTTAACTTGTGACATTCGAATGATAAAGGATCTGTGTTTAGAGCTCAGGCTGTTATTCTGGAAAGTATTCTTTCAGGGGTCAAATGTTTCCCGCACTTAAGCTCCGAAGAAGAGCTAGGGCGAATTTTTATTTTTAGGGGATGTTTGTTATTATAAATACTAGACTTCAGGATTTTGTACAATTTTGTCATTGTTATATTGTTAGATGTACTGATATTATTACTTATTACTATGTTATATTATGTTAAAACCAACGGTTAAAACAATAAATCTATTATAAACTTCCACAATTGGTAGTTTGCATTGTTCAGCTTTCCTACTGAAAGTCTGAGCTCTGACTGCTCGCCATACTTGCTTCCCTCCCTTTCCCCTTCTGGGATTTAGGCCTTCTTACTCACAGTCAGTAGACCTCTGTGACTGGGAGTTTTTTTTCACAGTCTGCACTCCTTCTGGGCTGCTTCTAGTCTTCAGAATTGCCTTGAAGATGTCCTGGGCCCATAACTTGTTGTAGAGTTAGCTTTCTGTTGAATAACACACAGCAGAAGTTTCTTCAAAAAAGAACTTTACTAAGAACTTAGGCTGCTTTTAAACGAGGAGCGCTGAAGTGCCTCCTCAATGCCGCATTAAAGGAAAGCCGCCGGAAGTGACGTTCTCCCCATTGCCGGTGGCGGCGGCGGCGGCTGGAGACACGGGGCTTTGGAGCGGCGCGTTCTTAAGCCTGATAATTGAAGTCTTAAGAACGCGCCGCTCCAAAGCCCCGTGTCTCCAGCCGCCGCCGCCGCTGGCAACGGGGAGAACGTCACTTCCGGCGGCTTCGCTTTAATGCGGCATTGAGGAGGCGCTTCAGCGCTCCTCGTTTAAAAGCAGCCTCAGAAGACACGGTTCCATACTGTACAGACTGCATGGGACACGATGGAGGACAGAGAGAGGAGACAAGGAGAAAAAGAAACTGTTTCAACCCCTGACCCTCCCCCTACTGGACAAGCCCCGTATTAAGCTTGCAGGGCTTGCAATGGGTTTTTACTTGTGACTGTTGCACAATCCAACACCTGGGGCATTTTCACATAAGACACTCTCCACACACACACACCCACTATACAGGTTACAGGGCACTCATAAGGCAACACTGCAGCTCTGCAACCTGTATAGTGGGTGGAGAGTGTCTTGTGTGAAAATGCCCCTGGACATTGGGACTCTCAGGGGAGCCTTTATTTGCTGCATATTCTCATCAAGGAGCTAATTCCAAAACACCTTGTGAAATATTTACTTTGCCTGAAAAGAGATAATATACTTGATATAGAAGGAAGATCAGGATGAGTCTGGGTTCCCTTTATATATAATCGTATCTGGGAAAATAAAGCACTGGAAATAAAACAAGACAATGAGTCCATGATCCTCAGTCTTCAATAATACAATAATTTCTCCTCACCGGTGAGAGCTGAGAATTCTGGAAGATTGTTGGGAGCTGCCCGTTGCCTTCTACCACATGACGTGACCATGTTCTGGAAGTCAGCCACTGCTACTGTGCTTTACCTAGAAATTAAAGTAGGGCTGGGGAACCAATTTTATCTGGGGGCCACATTGGCAATTTGAAATTAGCTGTGGAACACTCTCTCTCTCTGTGGGTGAAAACAGACATGATGCTAACTCCACTTTAACACTGCTTTAACATTTCTTATGCATGTTGCATGACTGTATTGGTGCTCTATGAAGCCCTGCAACACGCATAAGAAATGTTAAAGCGGTGTTAAAGTGAAGTTAGCGTCATGTCCGTTTTCACCCTCTCCCTCCCTCCCCTCCCCCCGCAGGTGGGCAGCAACCTCCCATCCCTGCTTGGTTGGAGAGAGGCTGGCGCTGGATGTTGCACACTGGTAAGAAGCTGTAGAGATATAAACACACACACACCTCTCCAGGAGTCTCTGCACTTCTTTTACCTTACTTTCGCCCCCATTCCCTTAATTCAGAGATGGGAAGTTCCAGCTCATGGGCCAAATATATCTCACTTTTGGCTAGTGGCCCAATATGACTCCCCCATGGTTGCCATTGGTGTGGCCACTCTCAGGGATGTGCTGGAGAGGTCTCTACAGCTTCTTACCAGTGTGCAACATCCAGCGCCAGCCTCTCTCCAACCAAGCAGGGATGGGAGGTTGCTTCCCACGGGGAGGGGGGAGGGGAAAGGGAGAGGGTGAAAACGGACATGACGCTAACTTCACTTTAACACCGCTTTAACATTTCTTATGCATGTTGCAGGGCTTCATAGAGCACCAATACAGTCGTGCAACATGCATAAGAAATGTTAAAGCAGTGTTAAAGTGGAGTTAGCATCATGTCTGTTTTCACCCACAGAGAGAGAGAGTGTTCCACAGCTAATTTCAAATTCCTCCCAGACAGAAATGGTTCCCCCGCCCTGCTTTAAGTTCTAGGTAAAGCACAGTAGCAGTGCCAGTGGCTGCCTTCTAGAACATGGTGATGTCATGTGGTGGAGAGGGTAATGGGGAGCTCCCAACAATCTTCCAGAATTCTCAGCTCTCACAACCACTCTATAACGGGTGAGGAGAAATGATTGTATTATTGAAGACTGAGGATGCATCATGGACTCAATGGGTGTTTTTACACACACATTTCTCCTGGATGTTTGCCATTACATCCTGAACTTTCTGTGTGTCTAAATCACTCACCCAGATCTTAAACATACGGATCTTTGAACTTCTGCATAGAACTTCTCCCAAGACTTTTGTGTGTAAAATGTTCTCTCTTGGTAAACTGCTTTGCTCCAGGCAGCTGTGGTCACTTGGTTTCCATGGCAGCCTGTCACATCTATAGCTGTGGCTACTTTAGGCTACCTTAGGGCAGTGTTTGTGTGAAGAATGCATCCAGGAACTGCCTCAGGGCAGTGTGTGTGTGAAAAATGAATTGGAACTTACTTGTGGACTTGTAAACCCAGAAGATTGAAAAATTTGGAACTTTTAAGTGTGTGTAAAAATGCCCATTGTCTTGCTTTTTAGGCTTTGATTAGCCTCTGACACCAGGTGCCTGTAAACATCTCAGGTGAAATCCTGACACCAGGTTAAAGCTAATCTGAGGCCTCTGGCCCTTAGGCAGGGCTAGGGCTGCAAAGCTGTTTTGCCCCATTCTTAATCCAAAACAGCCTAAGGAAATTTCCCTCCTGCTGCTGGTGTGAACCCAGCGCACAGAGTGAGTAGTTCTCAACACTGTGACTGAGAAGGAGTGAAGGGATTACATTACCCTAAGACCATCGCGGCACTACACCACGCTCCCTGGCTTAAGCCACTTCTGGTTTCTGATATCCCCAATACTAGCTCAGGCTGCAACTTGAACCCCCCATTACACTCACTGACTGACAGTAGTTGCAGGTTGGCCCCTGAGGCCTATATGCTGTGGGTTGCCTATGTCTGATTTAAGTCAGAGGCAAATCTGTTGATTTCAAGATTTCACCCCTCTCCTTTTGCAGAGCCATCGTGCTTCTATCCCCATTGTTTCCATTCTGTGTGTCTACCTCTCAACATTTTGAACAGTCAAAGAGGGACAAACTTGCACCTGAAATGGTCCTCTCTGGATGATAATTGTCAGGTTGCAAAGAAACCTACATTCCTAAGAGTTCTGCACAGTGCTGAAAAAATAGGAATAATGAGGCTAAAGACGCGTTGCCTGATGGTAATTATTGGGTAGCGGTTTGCTTCTCATCTCTAGCCTATGAAGAATAGGCTGGTTGAGACATCCTAGCAATTGAAAGGTTAATTGTGAGCGCAGTGTTCTGTCAGGGTGTCCGGTTACAATGATATTTATTATGGTATTTTTGTTTAAAAAGAAGAGGGGGGCAATGGGAAATTGATTCATGTTTGAAAAAAACAGTTGGCAGGGTTATAATCAGACAGGAAACAGGAAATGATGTCATTACGTAACAAACAGGAAGCAATGATTATAACACAATGAGATCTTGCTTTGAGTTGAAACTTAAGGAAAAATCCCCCCACGGCACACCATCACTAAAGGAGAAGGTGACAATTCAATTTCAACATTATTTTAGTTCCAGTGTTTTATTGTCCCAGATACTGTTTACACTGTACTATACTAAATCAGTACGTTAGCAATAATTGTTCACAGTCCTGTAGCACATCAAAGTAGAGTATCAGAAAGCACTTTATAAGTAGTAATTCATTAATCTTCACAGCTCCCCTGCAAAATGGAAAAGCATTATTAGCCCCATTTTCCAGATGGGGAAAGTGGAATGTAGAGTTGTTAAAGAGGAGGTTTTCACAACACAGATGGGAAGGAGGTGCCCATATTAGCTTTCAGTAGAAGATAAGTTTCTTTCCACTTTGGATTCATTTTGAAAATCAACCCCCTGAGCAATTTATCCAGAGGAGGAAAGCAAATCAGAGCTGAGAGTAGATCCCAGATCTGATATGATCTAACTACTAGACATACTAGCTCACCAGCACAGATTTTAGGGGAGCCCTAACTGATGGACAATGGGGAGAACTTGGCAGAGTATTAAAACTCAGATGAAGTGGGAATTTAATATGGAAGGAGGGAAGCCTAATAGGTGCAGCCGTACTGGGGCTCACACACATGTAGAATGCATCTGCACTCTGGAGTGCCTGAGGAGGAATATGAGAGGCCAGTGACTGTATAGCCTTGACCAGCTTTCGGCATAACCCTTTTCAGGTGTTTCTCCGTAGTTGCTTTCTTCCATACCCCCTCTTGTTTTAACAAGCATACCAAAACAAACTTGATGAACAATAATAGCAACTGAGAAGTGATGTTTGACTTTGTACAGTTATTTTCATCCACTAGTTGATTGCAGCCGCTTGATTGTCATCCTCATATCTCACAAAAGTACCCTCAGGACCAGGGACGTAGCAAGGCTGAGAAGGGCCTGGGCTCAAGCCTTAGTTATGGACCCCTTGTGTGCGCGCATGCTTTGCACACCCGTGCTCCAAAAACCTAAAGTGGGTGGAGCTTAAGGGATGGGGCAGGGATTAAGGGATGGGGCGTGGCCTGCTGACAGCTTCTAAATATACAAAATCCAGCAGCTAGGAGTTATAACTGTGGCCATAGACAAGCATGGCCTCCCAATGCTTCCCACCTCCCCAGCTGAGTGTCTACCACCACTCCCTAGGAGTGGTTCCACTGCAGGGGCAGCCAGGTGGGCAGTGAGGCAGGCACAGAGAGCCTGACTGCGTCCGCTGCCTTACTGGAGGAGGGGAGTGAGCTTAGCCAGTCTGGCCTCCGGGGCCTGTTGCTTCTTGCTGCTGGTGCCGCCTGTGCCTTGTGCACGCATGCAGTGCGCACATTAGGGATGGGAGAACACTGTTCAGACGTTCGGAGTTCGGCCTGAACTCAGCCTGTTCGGATGACCGAACACAAATCTGAACACGAACTGACCGAACCAAACTAGATTCCGAACATCGAAATGACCGAACAGTTCGGTCAGTTCGGATCGCATTTGGGTGAGTTTGGGTGGCAAAAACGTGTCACTGGAAGGCAAAACGTGACAGGGAGGGGGAGTCAGCTGAGGAGCAGACTTTCAGGCACCAGGGGTGGAGAGGTTTGGAGTAGCAGCCAGCCTGCCCAATCACCATCCCTTTTCGCCTCAGACCACTGGCTTCGCAGTCTGCGATTGGCCATGGGCTAGGCTGCATGGAGCCAATGGGGCTTGCGGTGAGGCGGGCGCAGCAAGAAACAAAACTGATTGCCTCCCCCCTTCCCAACACCTTCTGAGCTAGTCACTGTTCCTGAACAGCAGGCGTTTCAGAAGGCTCCCTCTCTCCCAGCAGTTTTTGTTCCTTCCTATTCCTAATCCATTGCCATCCTCCTCCTATTTCAC
>QEPC01015005.1:1893768-1935814 GCA_003113815.1 Sphenodon punctatus | reverse complement strand
GTATGTGGTCAAAGCAATGGGCTAGGTGGATGATCTTGGCAGCAGAGTTTTGAGCAGAGATAAGGGAAGAAAGGTGGGAGCGGGGAAGGCCAGCGAGGAGGAGGTTACAATAGTCGATGCGTCAGATAACTAGGGCGTGGATGAGAGTTTTGGAAGAGGAGACAGACAGAAAAGGGTGGATCTTGGCAATGTTGTGGAGGGAGAAATAGCAGGATTTGTCCAGAGAGCCAATGTAGGGTTTGAAGGTAAGGTGCGAGTCAAAGATGAAGCCCAAACTGCGGGCTTGGAGGACGGGGAGGATAGAGACCCCTTCAATGGTAATTGATAGGGAAGAGGGAGAGGAAGGGTTGGGAGGGAAGATCAGGAGTTCAGTTTTCGCCATGTTCAGTTTGAGTTGGCGTTGAGACATCCAGGCAGAGATATCAGAGAGACAGTTGGTGAGATGAGCTTGAACAGAGGGGGAGAGGGAAGGCGTGGAGAGAGAGAGTTGAATGTCGTCAGCGTATAGGTGGTATTGGAAACCATGGGAGGCAATGAGTTTGCCTAGGGATTGGGTGTAGATAGAGAAAAGGAGAGGGCCAAGGACGGAGCCTTGGGGAACCCCACCGAGAGGGAGGGGGGAGCAGTTAGGAAGAGATACATTGAAGGAATGGTCAGAAAGGTAGGAGGAGAACCAATCGAGGACAGAGTCCCAGAATTCAAGGGAGTGGAGCAATTCAAGCAGGAGCGAGTGGTCAACAGTGTCGAAGGCAGCAGAGAGATAAAGGAGGACAAGAATAGTGTAAAGGTGGTTGGATTTAGCCACAAGAAAATCATTGGTGATCTTAGCAAGAGCGGTTTCAGTGGAGTGAAGCCAGACTGGAGGGGGTCAAGGGAGGCGTTGGTGGAGAGGAGGTCAAGGCAACGGGTGTAGATAACCTGTTCAAGGAGCTTGGAAGCAAAAGGGAGGAGCGACACAGGACAGTAATTAGAGGGTTCAGAGCGATCCAGAGTTGGCTTTTTGAGGATGGGGGAGACGGTGGCGTGTTTAAAGGCAGAGGGGAAGGAGCTGGTAGAGATGGAGAGGTTGATGATATGCAGGAGGGGAGGGGTGATGGTGGAGGCAATGGAGGTCAGGATGTGAGAAGGAATGGGGTCCAGGGGGCAAGTGGCGGGGTTGGAGGAGGAGAGCAGGGAGGAGATTTCCTCAAGGGAGGCGGGAGGGAAGGAGGACAGGGGCAGATGGGCTTAATTTGTGCCAAAGCACACCATGGCTCAGCCAGAGCGGCCAGATATGCAACACTCTGAAAGACCCTACCCAGTCTTATCCCCACTTTCTCCCGAGAGCAGGGTTAGAACTGATCCTTGGTGCTAAACAGCTGAGCAGCAGCAGCAGCAGCAGCAGCAGCAGCTCCAGCCCTAGCCACTATCCAGTCCCAAACAAGTGCTTGTGAAGTAGGAGTGGGAACAGGAGTTGGTGGAGTGGATGTGGTGTGGGAGGAGAAGCTGGCAGGGCAGCTCCATCACCTCTATGATGACCAAGGGGTCAGACTTCTGGGACAGGCTTGATCCCCGACAACCCTTTCATTCCTGCTTCTATCATACTGTCAGGATATTTTACGCTATGTAGCATCTTAGTAAGTAAAACTGAAACTGGGAGAAGGGGCAAATCATTATTTTCAACTGTGCCCATTTTTTCCCTTTCGATTCTCCAGAGCAGTTATAAAAGTTCAGGTTATGAAAACAGAGAACGTGGCCAACGGGACACTGAATTATGTCACACCTTCACATCTGGAGTTTGGATTAGGAGTAAAATACACTGGGAGTGTCTTAACTCCTGTGTAAAATCAATATGTATTCACTGAGCAAACACCGGTAGATAAAACAAGGGAAATGACAGGCCACCTTGCAGCAAACTCTGACTGGATGGGTCTCGACAGTTGCTTTCTGTATCCCTCTGTACTGAGAAGAAACAAACAAACGAAAGAATAGTAATGGGGAAGTAATGTTTGCACAGACAGAGACATTTTAACCTGTTAGATCAGGAGTGGGGAACTTCTGGCCCATGGCTGCTGTTGGTTTTTGTTTGGCCCCTTTCCAATACTTGGATCTGGCCCATGGATCCAGTCCCTATCTTCCACATTCAAAGAGTGAGGGAGGAAAAGGGAGCAGAGATGTGGGCGTGCACCCGAGGTTAGAGGATGGATCCATGGCATAGCTTCCATGATCTGGACCTTCCTGTTCCTTCCCTCACCTTGAGTGAGCATGCCCCACCCCCAACTCCTATTGTGGCCTGGGAAGCGCTGCACTCATTTTCAAAGTGGCCTACGGGAAGAAAAAGCCCCCTCGGCTAGATGATTGCAGGTGTTTGATACCCATCATCATTTCTCACAGCAGCATTCTCAAGGCATGAGGTTTATTGTTATGAGGTACTATTGCCATAGCTGACCTACTACAGTAGAATCCCTCCTATCCGCAACCCCCAATTTCCAGATTTAGACATGTCCTGCATTATGTATTACTTATATGAACTGTGGCTCCCGCACGCTGTTCCAAATAATTTCCACATCCTCCATTACCTTTGTTTGAAGAAATTATAGTCCAGCAATATATTACACTCAGCTAGTACTAGAGGTGCTGCTATATGTCTCAGGATTTGGTTCCCTTTTATACCAACTGTTTTCAAACTAAGCCAGATCTTGCAAATGAGTCTGTGTAGACATAACCCTGCTGCTATATGGAGGGTGATTTAAGCCAAGTGGGCTTTGCACTGGTGTAGGGGTCTGCCTGGGTGCATCTTGTTGCAGTATCTGGCCCTAAGTTACAAAAAGTGTTTTAGGGCATGAATCTTGTATAAAGGAGTGAATCCCACATCTCCCACCCCCAACAAATAATGAGAGGGTTTAACATTTAAGATAATTTGTTTCATGCAAAACAGATTCAATATGAAATGTTCTTCACAAACTTTCTATAACACCACTGATCTATAGCCATGTCCAGGTTGAGAGAAAAGTAATCAGTAAATGTGCAGCACTCCATACAATGGTGGAGATAATGGGGTGGAGGAAGGAAATTTTAGCCAAAGGCAGGAGGATGAATACTAGTCATGTGTATCCACTTGCTATGCTTGTGATTTCTTTTGCAGCATTGCCAGAGTATCTACATGTGCATACATGCCCTTGTTTTTTTTCTCTCCTTCAATATGGATGTTCGCAGAATAATACACCACATCTGTTTTGCCTGTATGGGATTTATAATCTGTTCTGAGATGGTAGATGTTTCCAGTAGGCATCCATGGATTTCTTTAGTTGATTTTTCATCTCTTTTAGTGTGGGTATGCACAAAGGCATGTGCTGTACCTCTCTCTGCATAGTAAAATCTACGTCACATGGGTTTTAATGGCATCAGCTCTCTTCTGTCCATTTGATAGGATGTCCCTGTTTCAGTCTGAACCCCAGAAGCTAACTTATGTCAACTCTTTGCATTACTGCTTGCCTAAGCTGTGGAAAAAGCTCTTGGATTATTTTCCTATTTGACTTCATGTTTTTTGTTTTAAAGCAGGACAGAGTGCATGTGTGTATGTAATCTGTGTGTTCAATTAAGCAAAGCATCTGTTGGGTATAGTTCACATTGCTGAGGAACGACTGCAAATTGAAAGCATCTACTTAGCTTTTTGTCAATGGCTTGGTTTTTTTTTTTTTTTATAATTTGCTTTATGGGATGAATGTTTGGGGATAGGAGGGATCTTTTATTTCTGCATTCCATCTTGAGTGTTGTTGCTTTTAAAAAACAAAATGGTAGTCAAGGAAATTGTTTAGGATTTTAAGCTAACTTTACTCAACATCCCCCTCCACCAAAAACAACAACAAAACACACACCAAACAAACAAACAAGAAAAAAAAAGAACACACATTTTACAGGAGAGGAAAGCAAATAAATGCAATTAAAATGTGTAGGTCTTATCTTTTGAATTATTTTCAGCTGTTTAAATGGATTGATAAAAAAAAAATCTGTCAGCATGTTTGTAATTTAATGTTATTTTCTTTTCAAAATGTTGGTTAAGGCATATCTTTTAAAATATAAATGTATTAATATGCTGCTTAGCATTTACTTAACTAAAAATGTTTGGTTTGTAAACAGAGTAACATCTTTCCCTGCTCTTAGTCCTAACTTTAGCATACACTTCTCTGTTTGATGCACTAGCGGCTAGTGACTAGCTGTACTTACATGGACACATACTACACATTTTCAAGGACCACTAACCCCATCACTATTATTTTACAGAAACTACTCTCACTGATTAGTAAAACCTCTCTTGAGATGGTTTTGATCCAAGAGCTGCAGTTGGAACAGAAGATGATGCAATACACTAGCAAACAGATGTCAAGAGATCTACAGGGTTGGGAAGATAAACATGAAAACTGTGGCATAAAAGAGCAAACCTTCAAGTTGGAGGAGTAGACAAATTCTGCTACTCCAATATTTAAAGAGAGTCTAATCCACTGTACAAGATTATATATATAGAGGAAGATGGGATATTTATTCAAGGTGTTTTTTTTTAAAAATAAATCAATCCTGAATTACCACTCCATTAGGATTAACTCTCTTATCCTATAAATGATCTGTAAACCATGGAATGAATTTTGGAAATTTTAAATTGCTTTACATTCATACACAAAAGCATCAATAAAGGGGTGGGGGGACTCAACTTGTAGTACATGCAGAACGTAACTTTTCTATATGCTCTGTTTCATAATACCTCTTTTGTGATGTTAAATAAGAGTTAGACTTCCTTTTATCCTACTTTAAGACAATGGGTATTTTCAGACGTTACGAGATCAGTCAACCACAGTGAACCACACACAACCCCGTGGCGGGAACAAAGGGCCCTGAACGTCTGTCCGGCGGGCGCCAGATGTTCACCACAGACAATCCCCAGCAGGGGCAAAACTAACCACCCTTCCAGAGGTCCGGCTCAGACCATCTCCGAAAGGATGGTCAAAGCAATTCCCATGGGGAAACAAGAAAACGTAACGACTGAACGGCAACCACCAGCTGGAAGCAATCAAAACAATTCCTAGCCGGGGACAAAGCACACAGCATCGCTGCTAGGCAACGAGTAACAACACAGACTGGGGAGGGAGATTTAAAGGGCACCCGGCAGCAGAGGAACGTGGTGGGATGGAGTGAGGCAGAAGGGAGCGGAGGACGAGCGAGGAAGGGAGGAGGAGGAGGTGCAGGGAGGAGGTGGTCGTGCTGCACATGGAGGCGGTGGAGGGAGAGCAGCAGCAGCAGCCAGGACAGGTCGCTCCAGAGCCGGCAACTGATCCGGGGGATGAGGAAACCCAGAAACGGGTAAGGGGACCGAGGGGAGGAGGGGCAGCGGCACAGTGGCACCAAGGGGCGTGGACTGGCTGGCAGGTGGGGGGAAAGGGGGAGGGCTGCGGAACTGAGGCAACCTGGCAACCAACCACCCCCCTCTTACGACCCACAGACACTGAAATGGGCCCGGGAGCCCGAGCCCCCGGAGGCGACAGGCGGAGGGCATGCGGAAGAGGAGGAGGAGGACCAGGACCATGAGGGCCCATGCGGGAGACGGCCGTACCACTGAGGGGGGCAATGGGGGTACAGGGAAACCCAGGACTTCATCAGGATCTGGTGGACCCTGGAGCACCAGCTGGAGCTAGCGGTCAACCAGAGGAACGAGCACGTGTACCAGGAGATCGTGCGGGACATGGAAGTGGCGAGGCACCACAGGACCGTGGCCCAGTGTCTATCAAAAGTGAAGGAGCTCAAGAGGGGATACAAGGCTATAAAGGACAATAACTGGTGGTCCGGGCACAGAGCCCAGACCGCCCCCTACTATGATGCCCTGGACCGCATCCTTCACATGAAGGGCTCCATAGTTGCCTCGTGGGGAGTGCTGTGGTCCAGGGCAGGGAACAGGTCAAGGCACCCCCTCCCCTCACTGCCTGGCTAGAAGGCACTGGCTCCAGGGACCCCGTCCCCCCAAGAGGAACACCCCGGGACCTTGGGGACCAGCATGCCCCCTCACGCACCAGCCCAAAGAGCCCCCAGCCGATCTCCGTACGGGGAGGAATTGAGGCCGGCACACCAGTCGCCCTCAGTCAGGGGAAGCAGGGGGACCCCAGTAACACTGAGGGGTCGGCCCCGAGGCCAACATTGAGGATAAGCAAACGGGTGGGATGGGAAACGGACCAGAGGGGACAGGCCGAGGGAAGGAGGGAGGGAGGCGGGCACACTGGCCATAGGGCTGCCCCCAGCAACCCCTGACACCCCAGACCATGGAAAGGGGGCCCGGGGGACACGTCCAGCCCACCCCTGTTCACCCCCTCCCATATCTGCACAAGTCACGGAACTCCCCGGCACCTGTGACAGGATGGCGAGGGGGATGGCGGCGAGCAGTCCCAGGAGCAGCCAGAGGTCCCAGATGAGGCAACTCAGCAAGTGGGGGGAGAGGAGATGGGGGACCCGGCCCATGTGGTGCAGGGGAGAAGGGGCCTGGGCACAGGGGAATGCTGGGGAGGGCACCAGCCAGCCACCTGAAGGGGGAGGGCCCTCATGACCCACCAACCGTGACACAGGATGGGGGGCGGGTGACTGGGGCACCTAACCAACCCCTGCTGTGCACCCCAACAGGGCAACCGCTGGGTCCCAGCAAGCTGGCCCCGTGCTCCCAGCTCAGCGGATGATGGAGCACCATGCACGGGTACAGCGCCGGAGGAAGGAGCAGGCAGAGGACATAGTCTGCACCACCACCAAGCAGGGCGAGCAGATGATAGCGGCAATCGACCGCATGGAAGCGGCCACCAAAAGGGCCATGCAGCAAGTGGAGGCAAGGGACCAGAGGCTGCAGGCAGAGGTGTGACTGGAATGGAGGTGGGAGCACCGGGAGCATAGCAGGCAGGTGGAGGTGTTCAGGTGGCTGAAACAGGCCATTGACCGGATGGTGAGGGAGCACTCTGCCAAGATGGACCGGTCCCATGACATTGGCACCTCGCTGCTGCTGCACGCGGGGACCATGAGCACCTACGTGATGGTCGCCGCCCCGCCAGGCAACCTGCCTGCCCCGACCCCGATGCCAGGCCCCTCAGCGCCCCCACCACCTCCACCACTGCCCCAGCCACCGGCACGCCCACAGGGCCTGCGCATCTGCCTACTGGTCCCTGTAGGCCTCCGGAGGGAGCAGCTGCCCAGGGGGGCACTCTGACCCTGGGTCCGCCCTCCCTCCCAACAACGCCTGCCCCTCAGGACACTGAGGTATCCCAGGACACTGTCGGAGACAGGGACAGCAGGGGGGGGGGAAAGGGAGCTCCACGGCAGGCACAGGGTGGCTGAGAGGGAGGTTCCAGAGATGTGGGGGGGAAGGGGGCGAGCAGCCTGAGGGGGGGGAATGGCACTGGGAGGTGGGTGCTGGTGGTGGGACCTGTAGGAGGTATGCACAATAAATGCACGGGCACTACAGTCACCGCCATTGTTCTGTTTATGGGCCCAGGACTGGGGGTGGGTGGGCATCTAGGGGCATGCCCAGGGTGCTAGTGGGGACCCCAGGATGGTGGCAACAGTGGTGTGAGGTCTCACGCCTCAGCCTCCCGAATGATCCACCTATCCAAGGCAGTACGGATGCACTTTGTCTACCAGTACTCCCGCAGGTTCTCAGCGTTCACATGGAGGGCACCAGGGCATGGGGTAGTCAAGGGCAGCCCCATTGGTCTTGCACACATTGTGCAGCACACAGCAGTCTCCGATCACCAGGGCCGATGTCTCCACCGTGTAGTCCAGCCGGCCTGCGAGGCACCTCCAGCACTGCTTGAGGGCCCTGAAGGCCCTCTCGACCACAGTCCTGCTGGCACACAGGCGGGTATTGTAGAGCGCCTCCACAGGGTTCCTGGCGACCGGGTAGGCCTTCATCAGCCACCAGGTGAGTGGATAGACCGGGTCCCCCAGGATGCAGGGGGGCATCAGCACCCCCTCGATCTGGGTCATCCCCATGTCCGCGAAGTCTCCGCGGTACATTCGGGCATAGAAGGGAGAGATGGTCATGATCTGGGCATTGTGGCTGCACCCAGAGTGGCCCGTGTAAATGTCTAGGAACAGTCCCCGGTGGTCCATGACCACCTGGATCTGCAGGCCGTGGTACCCATACCAGTTGACATAATCTGCGGTCTCCCCATCGGATGGGTGGAGGAATTTGATGTGGGTGCTGTCCATGGTGCCCATACAGTTGGGGAATCCTCCAGCCACTAAGCCGGCCATCACGGCCTCCTGGTCCACCAGATGGATTGCTCGGTCCAGGAGCATGCCCTCCACCACCTTGTAGATGTCTCGCAGGATCCCGGCGATGGTGCTCACCCCGATGCCGAAGTGGTGCGAGATGGATCGGCAGGAGTTGGGTGTTGCAAGGGCCCAGACCCCGATGGCCACCCACTGGACCATGGGAATGGGGACCCGCATGGGGGTGTGCTGCTGCTCCAGCCAGGGCGTTTACAGCTCCATGAGTCACAGGAGGATGTGCCTGTCCATCCGAAAGTGTGCTGTCCAGGTGACCTCGTCCCACTGAGCCAGTGCCCTGGCCCACCACCCCTGTGCCTGATCCATGACCCATACCCGCTGGGCAATGGGCATAGTGAGCTGGGCAGTGCAGCCCATGGTCTCCCTCCACCACTGGAGCCAGTAGACACCCGCTGGCCCCTGAGCTGGGCCAGGGAGCACCTGTGCCTATGGTGGGCTCTCCAGGCTCTAGAAGCGCTCCTGTCTATGCACACCTGAAGCTGGGCAGCCAGGTGCACCTCTGTGGTCTGGATGCGCAAGAGGTCCGTGTGCGAGCGGTACCACTCTGCAGACTGCTAGGTGCATCCCGCAGGTGCCCAACTGTCCCAACTCCATGGTGAACGGTGCCCTGGGTGGGTTGGAGTTGCACCCATTATAGGTTGGGGCATGTGTTGTCCCACCCCCAGGTGTCAACCTGGCAACCGGGCGGGGGCTCCAGGTCGCCTCTGCCCACCCCCACGGCCGACTGTCCCGGCTCCTGCAGGGCAACTGGGGTGAGGCAGCAGTGGGTGCCCCATTGCGCATACCTGCGGTCCCTGCACAGGGCCTGGTGCATGGTCCAGCCTGTGCCCGGGCGTGCGTGCAGCAGCTGCATTCCTGCTGTCATCACCTCCCAGTGTTGGCTGCCTGTTGTCCTCGCCGCCCTGATTAGTGTGTAGACTGTCCTGTACGTGTGCTTGGTTCCAGCAGCTGGGCTGGGTCTGCACCCCACGACTCGCTCGTTTGTCATGTCATGTTGCGCTTGGCCTTATTACTCCCCTGCTTTCCCTCCCGTCCCTCCAGGGATTGTGGGGCCCCTCTTTCCTTGCAGTTAGTATCAGCCACTTGCTGGACCATGGCTGGCAGTGCTTCCCCAGGGCTCGTGGGCCCCACCCCGCCCAGTGCCCCCCATAGCTGGACCTTCTGCAGGATCATGGTTTTGTGTGATCTGTGGCATTCCCTAGCCATGCAATTGCTCCTGAGCTGCCTGGACAGCCTTACAGATGCCTATGCGAGTCTGAGCTCTGGCCTGTCCTACTTTGGCTGAGACGAGCACCCATGATTGCCGGCTGCATGCGGAGATGCTGGGCCTGCATCCCTTTCCCAATGGGCGCATCCCAGAGATGAGGTGCTCACACATGGAGTGGTCCGCGGCGGAGACCATGTCTGCTCTCTCTGTGTGCAGCCTAGCCGCCTTCATGGCCTGTCTGGCGGAGGGCAGCCCTGCCCTGGCCGTATCCTTCTTTGGTTGTGTTCACAGGGCCGTGGGTACCAGCGGTCGCGTGGGGCGTGTTGGAAAAACAGCTCCAGCTGACATCACCTCTTGCACCAACAAACCCTAATGACCACTAGGGGCATTGGGAGTAGAGATAGTGAGTTAATGTGAGTGTCACTTTAACCTTTCCTGATCTCTGCTTCTAAGCCCCCTCCCAGGTGGGATGTGCAGGAAGCTTCTACTGGACTTCCTCCTTCTTCCTGACCTTTCGCCATTCCTTTCTTCTCTCTCTGACCTTCAACATGACTGGCCACCATGCTGGTGGCAGCTAGCTAGTAAGACCTAGTGATAGGCCTTTCCTATCACAATGTACTACTCAATAAAGTAGTTAATTTTAATCTAGAAACAATCTCCAAGGTGTTGATTACTACTAAGCTGTTGCTACTAACAATTCAAGCTGCTTTTTGGTTTTTTGACAACTAATAAAATTCCAACATAGGGTCATGGGCCCAGAATCCTCCTGAAAATCCTAACAGATTTTTTGGAATTCGAATTGAATCTCAAAGGAGAAAAGCACAGCTTATTTTTTGTACCTGGTTTTTGTTTTGGAACAAGAGAAGCAGCATGGAGAAAGCTCAAGGGAACCTCAACATTCCAAAGCTGGAAGGAGCGAATTTCAAAGATTGGAATTTCCTCATGAAGTCTTGCTTAAAGAGTCAAGGTCTTTATGATGTGCTGACACCAGAGAGACCCACAGCTGCAGGAGATGAACGAAATAATTGGGACAAACAGAATGACAAAGCCCTTGGAATTCTTGGAATGCATGTAAGTCCAAAACTGTTTGTTCATTTTGAGAATGTGACTTTGGCCAGCGAAGTCTGGAACAAGCTGGAAAATCTTTATAACCGTAAAAGCTCCAGCGAAGCAATTTTTATAATACAGAGATTGTGTAATATGAAACTGAGAGAGAATGAGAATCCTACTGAGCACGTGAGCCAAATACAATCTCTTTCAAAAAGACTAAAAGACTTGGGAATAGATCTTGGAGAAAGTGGTATTGTGGCATCCGTTCTGAATTCTTTACCTTCTTCATATCAATATTTGAAGACTGCTATAGAAATTTCTGATAAAGTAGTTGGTCTGGATTATCTATCTAGCAAATTGAATGAATGTTTTATCAGAAAGACAAAGCAAACTTCTGCAGATCAAATTACAGCCTTTAGCTCAAAGAAAGGAGTCTTGAAGAGATGTTTTATCTGTGATAGTGACAGACACTTACGTGTTAATTGCCCAAAGGCCAAGACAATGGGAAAGGCTAAAGCACCCATTGCTGCTCAGACAGAGAGTCTGCAGAAGCCTGCCAGCTCTGAAGAAAGGTGTGAAAAGGGAAAAGGAAAAATCAAAAGTTTCAATGCAATGTCAGGAGTCAATGAAAATGTCCTTTATATTGATTCTGGTGCTTCTGAAAATCTCCTCAAGGATATAGAAATGTTTTCAGAAATTGAAATGGGTTACACAGTCCCAATTTCCCTAGCAGATGGAAGAGAAGTGTTTTCACAAGGAAGAGGAACAGCTAAGATCTTTTGCAAACTCCCAGATGGAGAAATTGAGCAAATAAAAATACATAAGGCTTTATATGTGCCTTCATTAAAGAATAACTTAATCTCTGTGAAATATGGAGTTAAAAATGGTTGCAAGTTTGAATTCATGGATGATCATTGCTATGTGACAAAAGAAGGTGACTCAATCTTGTCTGCAACTCTAAGAGACAGTGGGCTCTTTGAAGTGAATTGTGTTAATGAAAATGCAAATTTAGCAAGCAACCACAAATGCACCCATAGACTCTGTGATAAAACTTGGCATCGAAGATTAGGCCATAGAGACATTAATGTAATTCGCCAGCTTGAGAAGGGGAAGTTAATTAAAGACTTTAAGCAGCAACCCTGTACTGAGAATTCAGACAAATGTGTGTGTTGCATTTCTGCAAAGGGTGTTAAGCCAACTTTTCACAAGCTAGAGGAGAGAAAGTCTCAGCGCCCTCTAGAGTTGATTCACAGTGATGTATCAGGTCCTCTGGAAAGGAGCATTGGAGGAAACCTTTACATAGTTTCTTTTATTGATGATTTCTCAAGATTTGCCTATGTTTACACCTTGAGAGAGAAAAGCCAAGTGTTTGAAAAGTTTAAAGAATATGTTGCATTGGTCAGCAACAAGTTTGGAAGAAAGCCTCAGAGACTAAGGTCAGACAATGGAGGTGAATATATCTCAAGTGCTATGAAAGCCTTTCTGAGAGAACAGGGAATTGAACATGAGACTACAGCCCCATATTCCCCTGAGCAGAATGGTGTTGCAGAAAGGAAAAATAGAACCCTACTGGAGATGGCCAGATGTATGTTGAAAGATGCAAGTTTGCCAAGCAAGTTCTGGGGAGAAGCAGTGATGACTGCCAGCTATCTGCAGAACAGATTGCCAACCAAAGCCATAGAGAAAACTCCATTTGAACTGTGGTTTGGACACAAGCCTAGCCTAAACCACATCAGAGTATTTGGATGTGATGTGTATGCATATGTACCAAAGGCAAAGAGAAACAAGTTGAATTGCAGAAGCAAGAAAGGAGTTTTGTGTGGATATGTGTTAGGAGGAAAAGGATACAGAATTCTTGATGTTGAAACTGGTAATATTGAAATTTGCAATGTTGTGTACTTTGATGAAAGACAAAGACCAACCAAAGGTGAATTACCAGACCTGGAGTCAAGAATCCAGATGCAAGAGGAACCAAGTGAGCAGGCCTTCAGGCACCAAATGCCAATCTGTGAACCAGAACCAGAAGCAGATTCAGAAGGGGTCACAGAAGCTGAGCCAGAACCCAGGTGCTCACAGAGGTCCAACAGAGGAGTTCCACCCTTGAGATACTCCTACCTCACCACAAGTGCAGAGCTGCAAGAACCCAGCACATGGAAAGATGTTGAAAGGATGTCAACCCATGAAGCTGAAAAATGGAGGAAAGCAGCAAAGGAAGAGATTGAATCTTTACACAAGAACAAAACTTGGACACTTATGGAACTACCTGCTGGAAGAAAACCTGTAGGTTGCAAATGGGTCTTCAAAGTCAAACAGGATGCAGAAGGGGATGTACAGCGCTACAAAGCGAGACTAGTAGCCAAAGGATACTCCCAAATATATGGAGAAGACTATGATGAAACATTTGCACCAGTTGTGAAGCACACTTCCATCAGAACACTACTTAGCATAGCAGCTTCCAGAAAGATGCATGTTAACCATTTAGATGTCAAAACTGCATTCCTGAATGGAGAACTTGAGGAAGACATCTATATGCAGCAGCCACCAGGCTTCGAGGAACCTGGAAGGGAGAAGCTCGTATGCAAGCTCCAGAAGAGCATTTATGGCTTGAAGCAAGCAGCTAGAGCATGGAATGAGAAACTGAATCAACTACTGCTTAAGGAAGGGTTCACGCAAGGACAAGCTGACCCCTGCCTGTACTCAAGATTCAGAGACAATAAATGGACTTATATCCTGACTTATGTTGATGATCTGATCATCTGTTGTGAACAGGAGCAAGACAGTCACGAGATTGTTGAGCACCTAAACAAGGAAGTAGAGGTGAAGGAACTTGGAAGCATCTCACACTACCTTGGCATTCAAATAGAAAAAGAAGAAGATGGAAGTTATCTTCTCAACCAGAAAGCAAAGATCAAGGATCTTTTGGAATGTCTGGGACTGACAGATGCCAATGAGGTCAGTACACCAATGGATGTCAATTTCCTGAAACAAAGGGAAGATGATGAGCCTCTGGCAGCCAACAACCAGTACAGAAAAGCGATTGGCAAGCTTTTGTACATAGCCACAGTGACAAGGCCAGATATTGCCACAGCGGTGGGAATCTTAAGCAGGAAAGTAAGTGCCCCAACCAAGAATGACTGGACTGCAGTCAAGAGACTGGGGAGATACCTGAAGGGTACCGCGCACTACGCATTGAAGATTCCAGTAAGCAGCAACCCTAGACTGGTGGGATACATGGATGCAGATTGGGCTGAAGACATAGCTGATCGCAAGTCCACCAGTGGACACCTGTTTCTCTATGGAGATGGAGCCATAAGTTGGACTAGCAGGAAGCAGTCACTTGTTACACTCTCATCAACAGAAGCAGAATACATATCAGCTAGTGAAGCATGCAGGGAAGCTGTGTGGATACACAAGCTGCTGTTGGACTTTGGAATTGAAGAGCCAAAGCCTACCACGATGTTTGAGGACAACCAGAGTTGCATTAAGCTCTCACAAATGGAGAAGTCCAAGTCTCGAACGAAGCACATTGACATAAAGTACCACTATGTTCGAGAGGCACAGGAAGAAGGGCTAATTGAGTTGAAGTATTGCCCAACTGAAGAAATGGTGGCAGATGGACTGACCAAGCCACTACCAAGGGATCGATTCCAGATGCTACGTGAGCGAATGGGAGTCGTGAGCCGGTGCGACAGGCGATGAGAAGGGGTGTTGGAAAAACAGCTCCAGATGACATCACCTTTTGCACCAACAAACCCTAATGACCACTAGGGGCATTTGGGAGTAGAGATAGTGAGTTAGTGTGAGTGTCACTTTAACCTTTCCTGATCTCTGCTTCTAAGCCCCCTCCCAGGTGGGATGTGCCCAGGAAGCTCCTACTGGACTTCCTCCTTCTTCCTGACCTTTCGCCATTCCTTTCTTCTCTCTCTGACCTTCAACATGACCGGCCCCCATGCTGGTGGCAGCTAGCTAGTAAGACTAGGGATAGGCCTTTCCTATCACAATGTACTTCTCAATAAAGTTGTTTATTTTAATCTAGAAACAATCTCCAAGGTGTTGATTACTACTAAGCTGTTAACAATTCAAGCTGCTTTTTTGTTTTTTGTTTTCTTGACCACTAATAAAATTCCAACAGGGCAGTCTATCACAGCCTGTTGGAGTTCGGTCACCTTCCATGACCCCCAGCTGCTGACTATGGCTTGTCGGAGCCCACCGGGACGGAGCTGATGGCACTGGCTGGTGTGTAGGCCCGATCTGATGTCCAGGTGGAGCTCGCTGTGCAGGATCCCTTCGAGGCGTACTACCTCGTCACCCACCACATGTCTGCACTGGGCTACCGTCGGGGCATGCTTCAGTTGCCCCACTTCGTGCACCTGGCGGGCCACCCAGCCCCAGGCCCCTTCGTGGCCCCCTGCAGCTGGCTGTGAGGCCTCCTGTGCCTTCCGGGCCCTGGATGCTGACCCTGCTGTGAGCTCTCGTCTCTGCCCTGACGCCGTGGGCCGCTGCCCGCTTCCTGCATGATGTCTCAGGCTCACTGCTGTGCTGGCTGGTTCTTGGGGTTCTGCTGCCCCTGCCTGTGCCTCTGGGCCTCCTCCACGGGTCCCCCCCGTCCACCTCTGCAACCGTTGTTCCCCTCCGTGGCTGCGTCCTGATCTCTGAGCCGGCTCCCAGCACCCCGGGTGCTGCTGTCCTTCATAGTCCAGCTGCGATCCCTCCTGTGCCCCCCCCCTTGGGTGACTCTGTGACCATGGGGTTCTGGGCCCCCTGGACTGCACCTCCCAGTGTCCTGGAGGGGGGAGGGGGAGGTTGGACCAGCTGCACTGCTCTGGCTCACCTCCATCCCATCCATCGCACTCTCGCCAGCGTGTGGGGTCCCTGTCTGCCTCCTGGACTGTTCCTGGGCCGCTCCCTGCCCGTGTGGCCTCCCTCTGTGCCTGTGCTCTGCCCCTGAGGGGTCCCCCTGTGCCGGGGTTGCTCATGCTGCCTGTGCTTTTGTTGGGGCTCTGGCTGCTATTCCGTGTCCTGCCCCCAGGCCGATCCCCCCCGCTTCCCTGGCCCCGGGTCCCCCCCCCTTTGCTCATTGTGTCATGTGTGTTGACCGTCCTGCTGTGTTCCCCCTTCCCCTCGTGGGTGTGTATGCGCCCAGGCATGTGTTTGTGCTGTGTGTTCAGCTATGAGCTTGTTGTCTCTGTGCCTGTTGTGTGTACTGCCTCAGTGGCTCTTCTCCCTCCTCCCCCTCCCTTCCTGTTTCCCTTATGTGGGCATTTCCTCTTGGCCCTTCTGGCTTAATTTGCCCTGAGTCGGCCATGTCTGCCTCCCGCCCCTCCCACCTTCTGGGTGTTTTGACCACTGCCCAGAATCGGCGTCATGTCTGTTGTGCTGCCCTGGGCCGTGGTCTGACAGCCCCATTCCCTGCCGTGGTCCCACTCCCCTCACATCTGTTTGGGGCTTTCCTGGACCACGGGGGGATGGTTGGTCAGCTCGCCACTGCTGGCAATGTACTGTGGTGAATCAGGAGCCCGTAGCATCTGAAAACACCCAACGTTTCTCAGCAGGCATCCCAAGTGCCACTTCCGGCTAGAGCAGAGCCTGTTTCCATAGTTCCCAACTCTCAGTAACACTTTCAGAGCTGTTGAAGTTGAAATTTTTGTGCCAAACTCCACCCAGTCTCATTCCTCCTCATTTCCAGGCTGAATGGCAGGGGGAAGAAAGTGAACATGGCTAAACTCATCTGCAATTGGTCAGGTGGTAAAATTTGCCTCTTCCTTCCCTAGACGTGAGCCACAACGATGGCAGCTCTGGCTCAGTAAAGTGCCGTGGACTTGTTAGGCCCTTTTCACACAGACACTCTAACATGGAGAAAATGGATGTTACATTTTATTATACATGTTGCAGAGCTGCAGGTGTGCTCTGAGTGCCCTGCAACATGTATAATAAAATGTAACTTTTTATCTGTGTTAGAGAATCAGCGTGAAAAGGGCCTTAGGGCTGCTCCTCTCTTATTCTCCCCTTCTCCCGCCTGAGTAGGGAGCTAAGCCCTCATCCTCCCCAAGAAGTTTGTAAGTGCATGTATGAGAGAGAGAGAGAAAGGAGATGGGGTAAGGAGGGACACTGCTGCAGTATGTACATGTGTTTATATATTCCAAGTGCCATGGTATTAGGGGGTGCTATATAAAAATAAAGTTATTGTATGGGTATAAGCAGAGCATTGCATATACCAAACTCATTCAACCAGGTCCCCTTGTTTGTTCCCTGACCTGTCGCCTTAGCTCCATTTCACTCTCTATCCCTCCAGTCCTTCTCCCCCCCCCCCCCCCCATCACATCATGCCTCCAGTAGCGCCAATGTAATAAGTTTGCATATTTAATTTTATGCCAAGCTAACATTTGTCCCATGAAATGGTGTCCCTTTTTAACCTGGCCCACCATGAAGAGTAATTGAGTAACAGTGGTGTAGGATGTAAATTTGGGGGGCTGGCAATTTAACCTCTAGGAGAATAAATAAAAATAAATATTATATGATCTATGAAACCAAAGTGGTGAAAGACAAACGACAATAAACTTCATAGTAGCAGGAAGGTGTTTTCATTGTTTGGAAAAAAAATAAAATTCAAACTTTATCACATTAAAAACATTATATGAGAAGTAATAAACATTTACACTTCTGATTATAAATATACATTATATACAAAATAATGTTATAAAACATAGAAAGTTCAGTGCTTCTGATTCTTTAAATTACTGAGATACTAGACTTCAAAATAAACTACAAACAGACACTAAAAACCATATTATTGATTTCTGAAGGTAATCTTCAAAAATGGTCCTGCGTGGTCAGAGCAGTAGTGGACATTACAAGTAGGGTCTTGCCTGCACAATTCAAGGCAGTAGATGGACCAATCCCAGCACCACTAGGATTTACAAGACCAAGAACTTTAGTGTCCTATAGATAACACAATCCCAGTTTCCTTGAATAAGAATTTATTTCCTTCTCCTTCCTCCCCCAACTCCCTCTCCTCACAGCCCCATTTTATCACTAGTTTGTCACATCACTTTCCACTTGAATGTCAAATATTATTGCTGTAAATGTAGATACAAGAAGATAGTCTATGTGCACTGAGTTTCAGTTCAGAACTGTGCCTCTGGATTCAAGATGTGAGCATTCCCCTTTCCCTGTAGCTGAGAGTGGGAGTGGAGCTCCCTAGAAACTTGAGATATTACTCTGAGTACATCCTTTAAGAGGACCCCTCAGAGACGGCTTCTCTGTTGGACATTCAGAATGGGGGTGAAGAACAGCATGGGGTCTAGAACAGGGGGAATAAATCCTTTCTACCCTTTGAAAAGTAACAGCTGAGCATTTGAGGTTATTTGCAGTCAAGGATGACATCCAATTCAGAGACATAACAGAAATCCCAAGTCCTTGCCAAAATCATATACGAGCTGGGAGAAAAAGACTTCTGCTCACAATGACTGGTAGCACAAAAGGTGTGAAAGCAGCCGAGACAGTGCAGTATGGGTAGATCCTAGTCACTGATGTTAAACTCAATTGTAAGGCTTTCAGTTAGGACTGGGATTATCATCTCTTCGCATGAGAGGAAGGAGGCAGCATTCATTATTATGTATTCCTGTTCTCAGAAGTTTAAGTTCTTAGCAGTTTAAGGCCAATGGCATTCCCTCAGTTCAGGTATGGGACTCCACCCCAAATTACTACTCAGTTGAACAGCTCACCAAATGAGATGAAGTGTAAATTAAGTATCCATCTTTCTTTCATCCTGTCATCCCACAGGTAACCTGTAATACATGCAGCAGGAAAAGAGGGGATGTAGATAGATGGGCAACAGGAAGTATCGACCACTCCTATCCAATACTGGTCAGGTACTGCAGAAAATGGCAGTTAAGTCTTTGCTTGGACTCTAGATTCTCTGACACGCTTTAGGCACTTTTAAACCCAGGGCTGGGGGAGGGAGGGAAAAGAGACCTCATTTATTCTGTATCCATTATCTGCATAGCAAATGTATCTTTCTTCATGCATGCTTCTCACAGTATCATTTGTACACATCTGTGATGTTATGTGCCTTCTGCAACTAATGGCACCTTCCATGATCACAGGTCTGTCCGTGACGAACTGGTAGTAATATTTTAAAAGCTAGTAAAAACGTCTTGCATACCTCTCTTCTCTGACCCTCCCTTCCTTTTAGTCAGTTACATTCCTTGTATCAAACTTCAAACCAGGGAATTTCAACACAGAAAGGTCTATTGCATCTTTCAGTAAATTCACAGTCTGTCCAGTTCACCCAATTCCATCTCCTCCTGAGAGCAGAAAATTGCATATAACTAAAAAAAAGTCCAATCCAATTCTGAATTGTAAACAATGCAGCAGGAATGTCCATCTCCTGGCCTCACCAAATCTGAGGTGCAAACAGAATAGTTTTCAGTTTTATACCTGTCAGGGAGGAAAAAAGGGAATGAGAAAAGATGCATCTTACGTAGAATACAGATATCAAACGAACAAGGCAACCATAATCCAAATACCTCCAAATCAAAGCAATGCTTCCACATCTTAACTGACAGAAGGGGGTTGTAAAAGGTCAAGCTGGCCCCAGAGGTCAGAGAATCAGTAGTAAGCCAGCTGGCTCTGTTTCAAGCAACTTCACTTTGTACTGGTCAATTACCAAGTTTGAATGCAAGAGCAAGCATTAAGAACCTATAGCGCTCCCACTGGCATCAACAGGATCTGCAGGGCTTGGCACTTGGGAAATGTCAAGTACTTAATGTTTACATGCTTGATCTGCATTTAGGAACCTAATTTTACACACAGGCCCCAAGCCAAGGTCTGTGCATGCTCATGGACTGAGCCTACTCTGTGTCTGCCCCTGCAGCCATCTCTCACACTCTGCTGGATGGCAGTACAGTCCGGCAACAGCAGACTTCCGCAGTACCACCATGTGCACACAGCGTATACACGCACAAGTTAGGTTCAAATCTGCATGTGAACCTTCGACTAGGATCACAGGCTTCAAAACATTAGACAAGCTTTTTATTTTTGCTAATTGAACTGTACTTGCATTATTTCTCCAGCATGCTTTTGAGATGGTATTTTATAATTATGCTGGGGAAAAAAGTTAGAATTCTGTTGCAGTAGGCATTAATAAACTCTTTTCAACAGGAATATTCAAAATTACAGTGCCAAAGCTGGGTGCTTGGATACATAAGGAGAATTAAGACAGGTCAAGCTATTTCTTAGGATAAGGATTACTTCTAGGTGTGAAATGACAACTTCTCATTGGGCTTTCTTCCAAATTGTCATTAGTCCCTCACCAAATAGCTAGTAGTTCCTTAATGGCTGATCTTCACATTCTTACATTATCCAAAGCTGAAGCCATATAACATATCAAAACCTCAATATTTATCAAGACGAGAATGAGTCGTGCTCAGTTGAATTGAGCCACGCCAGGGGATGCTGTCTGACTTGATGTACACATTCTATTGGAATATTCAGTTTTAAGGCCGTGATCCACAAGCCACTTACACGAGAGTAAATGGTTTGTGGTTTGCAGCTGAAGCCTCCAGCTCTTCAACTATCTTGTGTCTATTGCTGGACTTTCATAGCTTTAGGTCTGATATTGCCTACTGATGATCATCTTATGCCTCCTTTCTGCTGTAGGGATTCTCTTAACTTTAAATCCATGTCCTAGGATCTTTCACTTTTGCCTTCTAAGAGTAAAAACAAACATGACAGTAACCTGCTCTGGCCGGCAGGCCACTGCCACGTGTGTTATCGGGCCGCCAGAGGTTTGCCTGAACTGACCCTGGGCATGCTGGTAGCTAGCCCAAGCTTTCACATTGGCCATTTCCCAAGGTCAGAGTTCTGACTAGCACCAGACTGATTGGGTAAAGCGGGCCAAAACGTGTTCACACATTTGTTCCCGCTGGCCCAGATTGGGGCCGCTATGGCTACCCATCATGGTGGGGGGTGGATGGGGCTAAGCAGCTGCATATTTGTGTGTCCGCCTCCCCCCGTGAGTCCCAGCCACACGAACATTTGTTCCATGGCCCAACGTAGTCAGGACCGTGTCTGTGTCTGCAGCAGCTTCCTAACCTGAACCGGGCCAGGTTGCTGCCACGGTGAGTGCACATATGTTTTTACCTTAAGCAAACCTCTATGTAGAGACATAAAATTGTTTTATAGTTCCCTGCCCTCCTAATTCAACTCAAAGAACTTTTAGGCTTTGAATTCCAAGGATACTGAGCACCTCCAGTTTACATCTGAGCTCAGCACCTCTTTGAAAAACAATTAGGCAATTGTTTCCCATATCTTATTCTGAGCATTTGCTTGTTTGTTCTGATGGTTTTGTAGGCCACCAGAAAAAGTTCTAGAGTACCAGTGGCAGCTCACTAATTACAGCCTTTAGTTATAAGCACAGAGGGCTGCAAAAGGTGCTTGACAGCCTCCGAGTACATTTTCACTCTCAGACTTCCTTTGCGAAGGAGGACTTGCCCCCTTCACTGCATATACCAACAATTGCCCAAGTAATATCTTAGTAAGGATGTCCCCTTACCTCTGTGGCTATGATGCACTCATTTCGCTCTTCTGTTATCACAAATACAGACTGGTACATGGAATCCCTTGGGGAGCATATTGCTGATATTCTACATTCTGGCTTTTCACTGTGGGAAGAACGGAGATAAAAAAAATCTCAAGACCGAGGAAAACTTTGCTGCCCAGTGTGCAACTCTATAAAGAATCTAACCCAATGCAACCTCATTATAACCTGTGTTCTAGTGCAAATTTGGTTCTAATGTGGTGCGAGGCATGCTCCCAGCGTGTTACATCACCAATGGATTTACATGCACAAAACACCCTCATTGTAACACAGATTTGGTAATAGCATGGCATGGCTCCCAAATACAGCGTTGTAATGAGGTTACTGTACTTAGAACTCCTCTCCTCTCCCCCTTTTTCATCTCCTGCCATGCCAGCTTCACAACACTGCAGTAAAGTTGCATAACAAACTAAAATGAAAACTTTTAGCATATATAGCAAAAGACTGAAGAACCAATAGAAATCTATTTTTCTTCTTCCTTTTCAGCTAAAGTGCGGCTACTCTTACACCACTTCGTCCTGCTCCCAGTAGGTTATTCTTGGGACGCTTGTTGTGTCTGTGCCTTATTACGCTTTGAAATAATTCTTTCAAACAGCATTTTAGGTGATCTGTTTTTGTCTCCCCACAATCCAGTCAAAAAGGACCAAGATGCTTTCAGATCATGACTGCCTTCCAACCCCTCCCCCCCCTTACCCACAATGGCAGGATGCTGGACAGAGACACAGCTTAATCAGTACTAGGCAGAGTAAGATAATTCTCACCCAACTGCACTGCCTTGAAAGTGAAACCTCTCACACTTCAGTCTAATTTGTTTCCTACTGTAACTCTTTGAATTGACAATGTTTTCTTCCTTTTGTGTTCTCTACACGGTTATAGAGGTTGGAGAGCGAGATTACAGGGAAAGCTGCATTCTTACCTGTAAAATCGGAGGGGATATTTCTCTCCTAAACATTTTTCACTTTTATTATATTTGTCCTCTTTTGCCTCTCTACTTGTCAGGTCCTTTACCAAGTTGTAGTCCAGCGTGCGATTCTTAGGCTTGTAATTTGATTTCTCCAGCACACAGTCTACTTCAAGGTCTTTATTTTTATTGGTGTTTTTAAGTTGAGAAGCTGGAATAAGATTATCCTTCTGAAAGTCAGTCAGATTGTTCATCGTCTCTTAATCCTGCTCTGGATGTCTCCGCATTTGTCTGATGACCATAGCTATCATGCAGAATAATATGAGCAGAGCCACCAGACCCACGCCCATGGATACAGCCATCCACGGAACTGGTCTAGGAGGATATATGGTGGGGTCTATATCTTTTGGTAACTGACAAAATTCACCCATGTAGCCAGGGGGGCATTTGCAGACGCGGCTGGCAAGATGGCAGGTGGCCCCATTCTGACAAGGTCCTGAAGCACACTCATCTCTGTGGTCACAGTTCTTGCCCATGTAGCCTGGCAAGCACGTACAGACGTAGCCACTGATCAGGTCACGACAAGTACCTCCATTAGAACATGGGCTGCTGGCACACTCATTGATGTTTATCTCACATTTCTGACCAGCGAAGCCAGAATGGCACCGACACACACGGATGTTACCCAGATCAAAGCAATGACCACCTATGGAAAAAAGTACAGTAAAAAATTCACTCAAATCTGAATGCTAAATAGCTTCTTGTTAAACAGGTTATATTTTTGTTTGGGGATGAGATAGACCAAACAAACATGACTTCTGTTTGGGGAGGGGGGGCAAAAAACCCCAACATCACAACTTTCTACAGGTCACAAATCTAACCCTTGTGCTTTTTAGGCATGTCCCTTTAAATATATGGCTAAGCCTCACCGAGACTACACATTTCTCCCCTTTCTTTCCTCCTTCCCTTGTGGGATCTTCTGCAACAATAACTTATAAGGGAGGTGGGTATGCATGACTCCAAGGCTCTTATGAAAGATTATAGGATGTGCAGTATAGATTATAATTGGAAAACGACACAAGTCAAAGGAAAAGTTCAAATTAAATACTTCTATCACTCATGTTCCCCAAAAGGCTCTTCTTGTGAAACGGCTTACCATTTGCACATGGGTTGCTGGTGCATCTGTCCACCTTCTTTTCACAGTTTGATCCTGTAAAGCCCAGGGGGCAACGGCAAACATAGCTGGCTCCTTGTTCCTTTTCCAGACATGTGCCACCATTAAAACATGGAGAGTCAACACAAGTCAAGGCACTAAGCTCGCAATGAGCACCATAGTATCCTGGGGGACATGTGCAGTAGTAACCATTCTCCGCATCCTGGAGGACAAAAAATGCATTATATTTTTCTGATGCGACTCCATTAAGTCACAGCTGCCTACATGTATCTACTGTTCCTCTGCAGCAAGCTTATTTTCCTTCCTTCCTCCATCTGATGTAAATTTATTATTCTCAGCCAGAGAAGCACTCGCAGAAAGCAATCTGCAGGCAGGGACTAAGCCAGCATTTCTCAAATGTGGTAACCAGCATGATCTTGTATGCCACAGCCTACTAACACCACCTTCCTGGGGATGCTTACACATCCACTAGGAGAGGTTTTGGTTAAATGTTACCACCTAATGGCCCTGCTGCCTGTAGGTGCATCTAGCTCCTGATGTTAGGGTGGCCCTACACCAAGCACTCTCCATTTCTGTGGCTATGCAGAAACAGAGGACAGGAGAGAAGCAGAGCAGTGCCCGAGAGAAGACTACGAAGGCGGCAGCAGCAGCAGCAGCAGAATGACACAGGGAGGGAGGAGGAAAGTGTCCTAGAACTGACAAGAGGAAAGAAGATCCCCTTCAGTAGCAGATCCAGGACAGGAAAGAGAGAGAACATGAACTTGAGAGGAGTAAAAAGAAAGGACATCAGTGGCAGGAAAAACTAACAGGGCTATCACCAGTAAATAAATATTGGTGGTTGCACACAGAGCCTATCATTTCTTTGACCACTCGATTAAGTCACCAGGCTGCTAACCATAGAGGGATAATCATGCAATTAGTAAAGCAAAACAGGGGTGTTATTTTGGAGACCCTGTGGGCAGTTAAATAAAAGTGCTACTAGCCCCACCACAGGTTGTCTGACTGGATCTCCTAGGCCTGCACTGTATGCATCTCATAACAAGCTGCCCGTTCACTCAGCTTGCTTCCCATTTCTGAAGAAGAGGGTCAATTTTGTTTTGTTACTAACAGAGACCCACTTGTTAGACCATAACAAAACTCTCTGCTCTGAATGGGATTCTCACTAAACCTTGGGGGTGGGGTGGGGTAGGGGGTAATGAAGAAATGGGCCTAACACTACTAGTTTTAGCCAGATTATACAACAAAGCACTTCTGACATCCATAAACTATCCATCTATCAACAGGCACAATACACCATTTATTGGACCTAGAAAACCCAGACTGTAGAATGCTGTAAAATGCACAACATTGTTGCATAAAATAGATTAAGAATGCAACAGTATATAGTAAGAGTACATCTCTTAATATCAAGTATTTAATAATGATAATTCAACAACCATTATTTAAACAGGACTGTAATGTACATCTGAGAGATTTAAAAATAAATAAATAAATAAATAATAGATCCATTCCCTTGCTGACCCCAAGCCTAGTATCTCAATGACCTCTACAGCATCCTAAAGCTCATTTCACTAATTCTGATAGTGCCAGTATCTCTTCCTAGAATAGACTTGTTCCTCCAATACCTCTCAGGATATTATCAGCTCGATACCCATGAACAGAAATAATGGACCTTTGTCCTGGCCTGTTATGCTGCTATGAAGTCATACTAGTTAGAATCCTTACCGTGCAGCTACCACCACTCCTACAGGGGTTACTGTCACATTCACTGATCTTATGTTCACAGTCAACACCAGTGAAGCCAGGCTTACAAGAACATGTGTAACTGCCCTGACCAGTGTTCATACAAGTGGCTCCATTTTTGCAGGGTCTGTGATGAGTGCAGTAGTTCAGATCTGCAAAAACATGCAGGTGTTAGACTCACAGCTGATAAAGGACAGGGATTTCTTAAGGCATGGCAGAACAAAGTGAATATTTTTAGAACAGAAAAAAAATACTGAATTTCAGCTAAAAAGCCTTTCAAATCATTGTCAACAGCAACAATGCAAAATGGTTAACTTTTCAAATACCCGTATCTACAATCTACACACAATTGCATGGATGATTAACTTCAACATTCTGAGTAGTCATTTGTTTCAACTGGAAAATTCAGAGCAAAAAGCATGTGTAGGATCAGGCCCTTAGTATATCTCTGGCTTCCAAACAATAATCACTATGCTCTGAACTTTGAGACACACAACCCATTAGCTGTATTAGTGTCTTAAGAGCATGCTCTCGCCTATGTATGTGCATAAACCCATTAGTCAATGAGATTTAGATGTGCACTTATCAAGCTGAAAAATATACCGATAAATCCGTACAGCATACAACCTATGAAAGACACTGAATGGCTCTGTTAGTGTGATACAGGATCCACTTTGTCACTTGACAAAACAGACCTTGCCAAGGTGTTCTCTGAGGCATGCTGCAGAAGGGTTTAAAGAGGTGCATCTTTAATCTCAGAGAATGAAATATCTTGGACACTTGTTCATTGTTTACCATTTTCCTGTTGTTGTGAGTGCCAGTGGTATAATTGCCTAAGCATATCACCAGAATATTGTGGATATTTTTAATTGAAAATCTGGAGTGAAACACATGTAGGCCCTGTAGGATACAAGGGAACACTCCACAGTAATTGGTAAATGGGTAATCAACCAACTGAAGAAAGTCTATACATCTTTACTTTTCCTGCTTATCTGGGTTTATGCATCCTAATTATACTACATTATATATATCTGCAGAAGATTACATAGTTTCAAAACAGCAGTTTATTTATGACCTTAAGGAGTCTCTGGGTACTTTCAGACATGACATTAACCACCCTTTAACCACCCTTGGTGGTTATTTATGCATGTTGCAGGGCTGTATTGGTGCCCTATGCAGCCCTGCAACATGCATAAATAACCACTAAGTGTGGTTAAAGGGTGGTTAGCGTCATGTCTGAAAGTACCCTCTGTTACTTAGCTAGTTGCAGTTCAGAGATTCAATATGAGTGGTTTGGAGTTCCTTAAAATGAGAACTCTCTCTTTTTCTCTGTATATGATTTTTCTCACACCCTGCTTATCACATGAGTTTACTTCCTCATGTTTAGAAATAAGGAAGGACCAAATGTTGTTTACATTTGATGAGAACTGTTTACTAAACTATTTTATTCCTATTGATAAGTAGCAGAGTGTCCACTTTGTAGTTTGAACAGGCAAAAAGGTTGCATATTGCGCACATCAACCATTTAAAAAAGGTAAACCAGGAATACTCCCAAAATTCATTTGTGTTTTCATCTAACCATAGTTCGATTTTAAAGTTAAGATTTAAGAGAACGTTGAACAGATTGTGGATTGCTAACATTTAATTAAAAAAACCAAAGTTTCAGACAGACACTGTGTATTCGCTTTCTCATCCCAATTTGTAATTTCAGGCTTAAAAAACCCATAATTTTTAAACTGAAAAAACATAATACAAATTTAAAAATGAATATTTAGGCATGAGCATCATTATGACTAACCTTGGTCACAGAAAAGGCCACCCCAGCCTTCATTGCATATGCACTCCCCTGGTTTTTTACAGGTCCCATGGCGACAACCTAAATGAACTACACACTCGTTACAGTAGCGACCTTGCCAACCGCTGCGACA
Source organism: Sphenodon punctatus (assembly GCA_003113815.1). NCBI lineage: Eukaryota > Metazoa > Chordata > Lepidosauria > Sphenodontia > Sphenodontidae > Sphenodon > Sphenodon punctatus. The sequence continues at coordinate 1,908,919 of QEPC01015005.1, read as the reverse complement.
GCTGAAAAAAAATAGAGGAAATCTTAATGCAAAAAGTTAGTCATAAATAACTGGATGAAAACTTGACTGCCTTGAAATCAATGGGAGTTTTGCCATTGACTTTCATAGGGTCAGGATTTTTCCACCCATTATTAGAATTCAGATTCGTATCATCTACTTACATGCATTGGCCTGGTTCTTGGCAATGTCCGTTTTTCTCAGTACACCCATCTAGGCAGATGGCTACAAAGAAACAAAAGAGGGTTAAAATACGATTTTCCAAAGAGATTTTAAAACTTTAGAGATAAAATGATCCCCTCCCAATACATCTTGAAAATCTACTACACGTCAAAACTCTTGAAAAATTCAGGTCACAGGAACAAGAGAAGGTGAACATTAGGGCATCAGCACTGGATATAAATGGTATTTTCCTTTGGCTCTTCTGTTGACACAACAGATGCAGGCTCTTGCATCTCTAAGCTAGAGTAAAGTAAAGATGAGGTAGAGGTGACTATGCTCAACCTTTCTCTTGAAACGGTCATTGTTGTACTAAGACAAATTAATCTTTTCTAGTGATAGCAATAACGTAGATCAACTGATATTTTTACCACTGCGTTACCTAACCCTACTGAGAACAGATATAGATACAATTATTAGAATGCCAGCACCCTGTCTACACTGGGCTGTTCCCAGATGTTACAGCATTCACACAAATTTCTGTGTTTGCATTCATGTTCTCCTGTTATTGCTGCTATGTGGAACTGCACTGATGCAGCAAAGTCTGAGAACTTTCCAGAGAAAATTATACTGTAGGCAAAGCCTTACTAGGCTTAACTGTGGTGTAGCAGACAAGGTGCTGGAGTTGGACCTGGGAAGCCAGGGTTCAAATGTCACCCTAGCCATGAACTCACTGGGTGGCCTTGGGCAAGTCACAACCTCTCAGCCTCAGATCCCTACCTGTAAAACGTGTGTGTGTTTCCCTGTGTGCCCCTCATCCATGTCCATCTTAGATTGTAAGCCTACTGGACAGGAACCAGTCTCAAACTCTGTGACTGTCAAGTGCTGCGTATGCCTAGCAGTGCTATACAAAGGATTATTAGTAGTGGTAGGCTTAGAAGTCTTTCTTCAAAGCTGTGAGCTCGTAACTCTATCACTCAAGGCCATAATCCTGAAATAGAATAGCCAGACGTCCTGAATTTTAAGCAATGTCTAGTATTCCACAGCTGCAGTGAACTTCATACAACAGTATATGAGAGCTCTGGAGTCCTTTATTTTTAAAATTTCAATCTACATGGCAAACCTTATTCCAAAATAGGGTTGTCAGGTGTCCCTTATTTTAAAGGAGCATCTCTATTTCAGAGCTCTACGGATACAATTGGTATGACATCCCTTATTGCGAATACCACAGCCTCGTGGAACATAATGGATGCTTCTTATTTTAAATAGCCCTGAGCTTTGTAGTGTCCCTTATTTTATTTTAATTTTGATCTGACAACCCTACAATCTGAAATAACTACTTTAGTGGAATTCCACCCATTGACTTCAATTGGGCAAGTGCCAAATAAGCAGTTTAATCAGTGTATAAAACAAACAGGGGCAGAAGAAAGGACATAACTCAGGAAAGGGTTGAGAACTCTCTATTTCCATGAACTCGAGGGTGCTTTGTACACCCAAGAGTTCAAAATATTTGGAAAGAGGTTAGACGGGTGTCTGTGTGTGAGAGATAGAAGACTCAGTTCTTGCAAACGAACTGGGGACAGTGTGTATAGGTAGGAGGGAGAAGGCGGCGCCCCAGGAACAGATGCAACATCCCTCCTCGATACACAGAATGAGAATGTTTGTGGCGACCCTGGCAAGGGTCAGCTCCTGCTCCCACCGCTACATTCCCAGTCCCGGAGTGCAGAGCCGCCCTTGCCTCTCCTCCTCCCGCGCTGAGCAGAGAACAGATTATTAGCTCTGGCGTCTCCCGCCTTTTACTCCTTACAACGGCGCGCGCCTGCGCGGCCCCTGGGACAAGCGCCAACCGCTTTCCCCCGCCCCGACAGACTGGCACGCGCTGCTTCCAGCGCCACTATCCACGGGTGGGCGCGCGCCTGGCTGGAGGCGGCGGCAGCAGCTCCCCGCCCCCACAGGTGGTGGCTCCGAAGGGAAGGAGGCCCTTGCTCTCTCCACACTCCCCCGCGGGTGCGGCTGGCAGGCAGGCAGGCAGGGTTAGGCCACTTACGGTCGGTGCAGTAGTTGCCGGTCCAGCCGGGAAGACAGGCGAGGCTGCCGTCAGGCTCGCACAAGTAGTGGCCGAAGAGATCGTCTCGGCGCTTGCAGAGGCGGGAGCAGTTGTCCCCGTAGTAGTGCTCGCTGCACACCACCCGGTACGAGTAGCGCAGCTGAGTCAGCTCGCCGCTCTGCAGGTCCGGGGTCCAGTCCTCCCGCACCGCCAGCTGCCGCCGGATCGCGATCTTGCTGATCAGCCATTCCTCGGACAGGGGGGGCTCCCAGCCTGCAATGCAAGAGACCGGGCTCAGCCGCCTGGTGCAGCACCCGCTGCAGCCGCCCACCATCTTCCCACTCACGCGCCCCCAGCGCCCCCTAGGTAATGCCGGCCCCCAACACACGCTGCTACCCTCCTCACTAGGGCTCCCACCCAGGCACATTTTAAAGGAGCTTATGGAAAATACACCTTGCAGGGCCTGCACGGGCGCATGCCCTGAACATGTATTTTTCATAAGTGTTCCTTTAAACTGTGCCTGCGTGAGAACTCTACTCCTCTCCCAGCACCATCGCCCCCACCCCACAATACCCAAGTGGTGCCACCCCACAGTGCCCCCCCGTTCAACTCGTGAGCGCCATAGTGCACCTTCCTACTGGTGCCCACTGAACTGGTAATGTATATATTTTTATATAAATATAGAAGTAGTCTCAGCCCCAAACCAAAAACTAAATAATAATCCACCTCAATCCAGCAATGTAACGCAGGTGAATAGAAACTACCCTCCGTTTGACAGTGACAATGACCAAGTTACTCTTGAAATTAAACTGGAAGGAGGCTAGGCCCCTAAATACTACATTATTCAACTCGAAGAACGTGCCCAATAATCATGCTAATCAAATAAAGGGAGAGGCGAGGAGACAGAGGTACTTGAAATGTATACTGCAGTCTGTAATGTGTTTGCACGCGATTGCGTGGAAAAGCACAAAAGCCACTCCAATGTGCTAGTGTAAAGCAGGGCAGTAGGAGTTCAAGAAAAAACACTGCTGCCTCTATTGTCTCCAGTATCAATTATTATTACCCATGGCCCTAAAAAGCTTTGCAAAAAGCCTTGCAAAGCGAGAGCTGTTGTACTGTTGAAATATCCTCTTCCTCTGTCAGAAAAACATCCCAAAGCCATTATTCCTTTTCCAAAGGGCGGAATTTGAAAAAGGTGTAAAATACAGGAAAAGGCAGTCATGACTTTTTGGCAGCCTTGTAGTTTTCTCACCAAAGAGCTCCTCTCTTTCCCACGCCAAAAATAAACGGGAGGAAACGCAATTGTGTTGGAGATTAGGTAGAGGACAAAAATCAAAGCAAATTTGTGGGAGGGCATTTAGGGAACAACTTCTAATTGCAGCATAAAACCAAGTCCCGAAAATGTACTACGACCACCTGGAGTCAATTAGGCTAATTTATTTTACTTTAAAAACTTAAAATAAATAAATAATGACGTTGGTTTGTTAACCATTTCTAGTTTAGTTTACGCAAAGTGCTTCATGTTGGAAAACGGCCGCCCCCTAGTGACTTCAAAGCGCAGTGCCATATTCACCTGCTGGAGAGTAGTTTTTAGGAGCATGCCAGGCTTCGATAATCAGTGAAAAAGTTCCCTGTGAAGGGAAAAAGAAAGTGAGCAGCAGGTACGGAATCCAAGACAAGGGAGAGATCTCGAGTGCAAAGTGATCACAAAAGGTTTGGGTCGGTCACAGACAGTGCCTTCCACTTAGCTTAAACAATTGGGTGAAACAGGAAAGCCTCTAGCTGTCAGCTCGTAGATATACATTTTAATTAATCTAATTGCAGATAGCATTACTTTGTCTGAGGCAGTGAAACGGAGCTTCCTCAGGGCTGGTTTCCTCTCTTGGGAAAACCTCTCTCGTCTTTCGGCGTGCAGGAGGGCATTTCATTTCTTTTTGAAAGCGTCTCTCTACTCCGCGACTAGTTTTATTGCATGCAAATTGCCCCAGCTTTTGCCTAGGTTTACATCTCCTTCCCTTTAAATATGGTTTACATTTCTAGATGCCCTTGCATTCACCCAGAGCTTTCCCCTGTAAAGGGAAGCTATGGAAATAAGTTTTAAGAGTAGTTTGTTTACACTCTAGATTAACCGCACTCTCTACTTAACCTTCTACCACCCATCCCGCTCCAGACAGTTAGAAGTGGGAGCTCACCGGCCACGTGAAGTTAAAGTGTAACTTTATGGGGCTGACAAATTTCTCGGTTTCTTTGATGAAGAAGGAGTTTCTTCCCAGAACTGGGGTGACGACTTTTCCGAAAGTACAAGGACCTGGGGAGACCTTTGCCTGAAAATGCTTCAAACAAATGCGAAAGAAGGTCCTGCAGTCGGGCTCACAGGATTTCCCGCTAGCCAGAGAGCCTCGGTCGTTCACAAACTCGTGCAGATCTAGTTGGAAGACGCCGGAGCAGACTACCCTCTGCACAAAGAGGAGACATACAAAAGAAGCCAAATCAGAGCTTACCTAAGCTTTGCCACACAGCTTGCAGTCATCACCCTGTTACCTTTACCCGATCGTTTAGCGAACCCCCTTTTACCTGCTGCATAATCGCTAAGAGAAACGTCAAAACCCAGACGCACAAGGCTGCCATCCTCCTGGAAGTCAAGGCTTCAAAATCTTAGGTTTAAAATTGCCTCCTGTATTCCTCAAATGCTCCAATGAAGTGCTTCTTGCTCGAGACAAAAAATAAAGATAAAGAAGTCGTCACAGCAATTCATCCAGAACCCCCTGTCCTGTGTTTAAAATATTCCCCGAATGCTAGCAGAAATTGGAAGGGATAATCCAGGTGTTTAAAGCATCCCCTTCTAGGAATTAATCCTGCAGCCGACTAGGAAACCCTGCTTGCTGTAGTCGCCTTTATAAACTCCAAAGACAAGTGGATTTGGGTGACGCAGGCGGGGGGAGTGTTTCGCGTTGAACCAGTGCTAAGAGCGCTTAGTAAATGGCAAACTTGCTTCCTTTCGAGCTGTTTTTTTTTAGTTGCCTCTAGTCCTCGCAAGCTCATTATGTAAACTGTCAGTCAGACTCATTGGCGATCCCTCCCCCTTTTCATCTTTCCTTTCTGGAAAAAAAGAACCAAATGTTGTGGAGAGCCCAGCCCTCATATCCAGAATTAATACCCTGCTGCTGCTGCTGCACTGACCACCAAGGAGCCGAGCTGATTATTAACAAGCCAAGCATCTGTTGAGATATTTACAGCGCTCGCACTGGGAGGGTTTCCGTCGCACAGCAGACACTTTTCCAGAGGGGAGAAGCCAGCACAGTAAACAAATAGGGGCGAAGATAAAAAGGGGGGCTTTTTATTATTATTGAGGCCATTATCAAAGAGCTTCAAATTCCTGTCGAGTTTTCAGGGGATTTTGCTGCTCAGTAAAAGCAAACATTGCACAAAATAACCCATCCCTTTCTTTACCTGCCCTGCCTTTCCTGGGTTGGGAGTCGGGAGAAAGTAAAAGAGACCGAGGTTTTAAGAAATCAAAACGCTGAGATCTAGTGGAGAATTCGGTCACCGAGCCAGACGCTGAATTGGGCTCAAATCCCCGTCCCCTGAGGACACGCGTGCCTAGGGCGTCAACTGGGGTTTTAGACAAGCGCCTCCCTACCCAGTACCCACCCATCATGCATGTTGCAGGGCGGCATAGGGCGTCAGCGGCCCTACAACACAGGGTGGGCTATGGGCCATCATGTATGTTGCAGGGCCGCCTTGGTGCCCTATGCCGCCCTGCAACATGCACGATGGGGAGGCGCTTCTCTAAAACCCCCTTACTCTTGGAGTTCCTTTTAATTACAACTAGGGCAATTAATATTTTGGGGAGCAAAGTGGGAGAAATACCCGCTCTCCCCTTAACACTTGCTCTATCCAAACAGTTTGGTTCCTTATTCCTGCCTAACGTGTATAAGAGGGTGGGGATTATCCCTTCACCTGTAATAAATGACTACGTCATGCTCAAAAAACAATTGCAAAATCAAGCATTTTACTTCAAACGTCTGAAGTGCTACCTCTGCCCCACACAATGCCCCTTCCCCCCCCCTCAAGAGAAACTCCGACTCCAGTGCAAGTCAAAGCCAAGGAGAAGAGAAAAGGTCCTTGGCAGGCTTATGTAAGAGGCGCGCAGGAGATGGCTGGAGATTTTGCAAACTAGATTTTTCGTGGCTATTCTTGGGCTAGGACTGTGCTGGCTGGGGGATGGCGTGTGCCAGTAAAGCCCTTGGCCTGATTGCAATGTGTGCTTATTGTTGAGTCGCGTGTCCCTCATTAAAGCCAAGCACAGAGAAGGCCTTTCATGTGGCTTTTTATTTCAGCTTGTTAAAAGGGGGGGGGGGGGGAATAAACCTTCAGCTGTATGATAATGAGGCCTTGCCACCTTTACGCCATCGCCTCGCTCTCTAGGGCTGTAATATGCTGCGGATCACCTGTAGCACAACTGGGGCAATAATTAGTCAAGAGAGAACGTTTCTCAAAAGTGGGCTTCCCAAAGCCAATCTCTTGTCAGGTTGATAAAACTTGGATGTGGAACTTAGTTCTGATTTAACCTCCGAGCTTTCCATCAACTGCAGTCACTTGTTTAACAGCAGAGAAAGATGCACGTGTGTACCAGAGACAGGGCAAGGGACGGATCCATCTTTGGGGAGGAAGGATTACTGCTGCATTTTAAATCTACACGCGGGGAATGACTCCGCAGTGCAACCAGAATGGCTAAACTGCCCAGGATGGCTAGGATTAGGTGCATCAAGGTGGGCTAGATTCAGTTTTAGACAATACCGAAAAGCCCAAATCGTGATGGTTGGCTCCCTGTTGCTTTATTTTAAAAGGGCAGCAGTGATAGAGCACAAACACCTGCATAAAAGACTAGCCTTGAAGTGGCTGCTGTAGCATCAAGAGGATTCTCGTTGGATCCCGAGTCAAAAGTGGTGCAGGAAGTGCCTTCTCCCATATCGCAGGGATAGGGGTGGGAAGGGATGGGTTTTAATTTATTGTTTTAATTGATTGTTGTGTATTTTAATATGTTTGAAAATGTTGTGAGCCTCCCGGAGATGGCATATAAGACTGAGAAATAAATAAATATCTCTCTCCAGACCGACCACTCTCTTCTCTTTTTGTTTTCTTCACACTCTTTACTTAGCGCACGGAGCAAGGGCTACAAGAAGATGTTTGTGGCAGGTCAAAGAGAGCAAGCCTTTAGGTGCTGAGTGATGTATCTATGCAGCTAAGGCAAAGCCTTTGGGCCTTGGGGTGAGGTTTCCTGTTAAGCAAGGGGGAAGCAGGAGGTATGGATGTCCGCTGCAAGACTGGGCATTTTGCTTCTGCGATCTGGCCAGCCCGAGTTCCCGCTTCACCAGCGTCAACTGTCAAAATCAAATCTGATGCTAATAGCTTCAGTCCTAAATAAAATGAGAAGCCAGATAACATCAGTGCTTGATAAATGGTAATGAGTGCCTAGCCTAGGGGAACAGAAGGGCTGTGGGGCTCTTTAATTCAGTATTGAAAGGCTAGCTGGGTACGGCAGGCTCTAGCAGATGTTAGTATGTGTGTGTTTTGATTTTTGACTTGTATTGGAGGTTTATTAGGCTAACCAGAGCCACCCCACGCATGGCCACTCGGCCCAGGCACCATCTGGCACAAGCAGGGCGGCGTGCAGGAACAGGGCATCGCATTGGTGCTGAAGATCCACAGGCAGCATCTACCATATGGACTCGGTCTATTCTTCCGAGCTAATGTAGGTTAAAACAAGACAAGCTGATCTCTTCTTTTCACAACTCCGCCAAACTTCACTGAAATCCTCCCAACCTGCACCTTTGCAGATAGAATTTCACAATTAATCTGCACGCGTCAGGCAGCAAGTTCCTTGCATTGATCAAAATATTGTGATGGGGTGTGTGTGTGTGTGTGTACTTTCCAGTCCCGTGGGATGTAACTAGCCTTTCCTACCGAGATGCTCGCTACTCTTTTTGAAGTTTCCAGCCTTTTACTTAATTTTTTTCTAAATGCCAGAGAATAGCAGCTGAAATCAGCACATATTACCCAACAACCTCCCCACTAAATAAATATTTCCCGAAACCCTGTTGGTACAAACCAGGTGTAAAATCCTCCCTAAACACCAGGGTATTGTGATTGCAGTCATAAACGAGGTTGTAATAAAACAATAAATAGCAAATATAATAGACCACCTGCTGCATGCTGACAAAAAAAGAACTTTAGATAAAAAAAGTTGCATTGGTAGAATCAAACAGCTGGGTCAAAAAGTTTGCAGAGTGGAGGCTAGGAGGATAATGATATAGAACTGTTTGCTTTGTACATACCTATTAACAATCTTGGAGTAATTGGGAGATCTTTATAGAGTAGTCTCCAAAGCAGCTTGGTAGTTTTGGACATTGTGGGTTTTTAGACACACTCATCTGAGGGGTTTATACCTTGTTTATGCTTGTCAGTATTCATCCCAGATGGATTTTAAACACCACCACCAAACACAAATATGTTATTCAGTCACACCAGTGTAAAGTCAAAGAAGCCAATAAATGGATTTCAACAAATGGAGTAGAGGTTTCAGATTTCTTTCAGTTCTCCAAACTTATTTTCTTTGACTAAAAACAATAATCTATACATGGAGAGCTTTCAAAGATTAAAGCACCTGCTTAATTCCAAGCAGGTGAGCAGTCCCACAGAAGTTGATGTATTTGTTCATGTGTTTAAGCTTGAATACTGGGATGCATTAGGTTTGGAGCATAAATATATATATTTTTAAAAAAAATAATCCTCACAGATTTTCTAATATGAAGTGATTGTTGCCTTTTAACATTTTGAGAGAAAAAAAATCCTTTCCCAGCACATATGTTTGCAATGATAAATAGTTACAAACATATGCTAGCTATATATGTTGTTCTATACTATTTGTATTAATGTTAATAGCTTGAGTAGTTTTTACTTATTACCTGTGCAGATGCAGATAGAATTACATAATGTTTTGCAAACTACTAGTTTCCAAGGGAATACTTTTGATTAAATTCATTATTTTAAATTCTTAGGTGAGAGGCACAATACTAAAATTTTGAAGTATAATCATTGTTTATTTTATTTAATATCTCAGTGGAATCTCTAGACAAGCTTTAAAATCTTACCTCAACATCTAGCACTATTCACCAATGATGTATTTTTAAGGTTTTAATGCCTGCCAGTTGGACATCAAACTTGGCATATACGTTGCCAGACCAAACACATTTAAACTTGAAGACAATGACTGCTATTTTTGCTTTAATGAATATAGTATTGGTGAAAGGCACCAGACTGAAAATGAGACTGAAGTTGTCTCTTGGCAGAACAAGTAATGAGAACAAACATAACGTGTTAAAGAGAAATGAGGCAAATGTATCCAGACTACCCTTCTGACTCCTGATAGCTCATGTGTGTTTAGTGTTCATAGCCTATTTGTTTCTCTCTAGGTAAATCCACTTATGTGCAAAGAGGCAGCACAGGGTCTATGCACCACTTATGTCCTGTATAAACCCTATTTTGAGGGCTTAAGTGGAATTTAAGTGGTGTCTGGTGCTGGCTCTTTGAACAGTGGTCAATTTTAATAAATCTGAGCAATGATGCCAAACAAGGCTCCAATTCTGCAATCACTTAGAGTATGCTTAACTTTATTTTTGTACTCCATGAGTAAGCTCTCATTGACTTCTGTTGGGATAAGAACCTCAAGTGATATCTTTAGTGAAGTGGCTAGAGATCAACAATTAATTTCATATATGTAAATAAGCAGACACGCCACTGCTGGCCACCACTGCTGAGTACTGGTCATTTGATCATGCTGTAAAATTCAGATCAGTTCTGAGCTATACAGTTGGCATTGTTGTTGTTTTTCTACATAATATATACTCATCTAAGGTTTCAATTCATATGATATTTTCCCTAAAATTGCAGGAGTTATCATGTATGTGGCCAAGCCTTAAGGTATTTTTGTTTTTAAAAAGTAAAGCATTAGAAACTCCCAAGAATTTGTAGTGGCACCAAGTGTGCTGTTATAGTTGGGTATGGCTGTGTTAGGTTCTGTATAATGGACTTGGGTTTCCATGCAAGAATATCACAATTTGCATGAACTGGAGATCACGGCTAAAATTCTAAAGGTGTATGTTTCCTTTGCTAATTTTCTAAGAAACTGGTTTGATAAAATTCAGTGTAATCAATGATCAAGTTAAACTCATGAGCATTGTTACTTTTGTCTGCTTTTCTTACAAATCCTAAGAGGAGAGGGGAAGGGGGGGAAATGAGAGCTAAAAGGAAGAAAGAGAAAGAGGGAGAAAAGAGACTGGGGGGAAAAAGTAGAAAGTGACACAAGGAAAGGGGAAAGTAGGAACCGTGTTAACTAACCTTCATTCCCCCTGAAGGTTTTCTCACTGAAGATTATGTGGGCCACCAAAATTAGTATTTGTGCTGCCATAATCTTCTTTATGATGTATTATGGACTACCAACCTCTAGATTAATTACTTCATCCCTGAAGTGGGATGCTTGAATTTCAATAGGAGTTTGAGTATATTGACTGTCTCACCTGATAAATACAGAAACAGGCAGATGTTTCAGAGAGTACTGTTTTAAAACTGATGTCAAGTGACAGCACATTTTAAAATTAGTTGGAGCTACAAGAAAAACATAATGGAACAAAAGGGCTAAATGTTCCCACTGCAAAATAGAGGGATCTGATGCCTATGAATCTAGTCTGAAAGAAATAGGACAGAAAGGAAAGAGCCACTACACCAAAATGCTTTCTCCAATCCACAAAAGGCTTTGAATCTATAGAGATTCAGGTTAGAAGAGTGCAGGGCTGAAGACACAGCATCATCCGTACCAAAACCCATGGAGCAAACTGCTGACCACATTAGTTTTTATGCTCTGCAGGGGACTGAGAGGCAAGGAGGCAGTGTGGGACGTAGGTCTCTGTACCGGTGGCCCAAACAGCTACTGGTGAATCTAGTGCCCCAGCTCTCTGCCACTTTCATAGACCCCAATGGAGAGGAAATACCATGAGTACAAATGAATAGGGCCCTATTCTCTTCTCACAAGGAGTCAATGGGAGTTACTTTTATCTTTTGGAATTGGTTCTGGACAGTTCCAGACTTCCACATGGAGATGACTGCGCACTTGAAAACCAGACATTATTTGATTAAGTGGACAACAGTGGAAATAATATCAAAAAAGGCGTAAACAGAATCTCTCAACCTCCCTCCAGGGTATTTGCCTTTCTATGGAAATGTGCAATTCAAATTACAGGATTATTTGATGAATAAAAAATGGGGGTGATCCCCAAACCACTGTCCTTGTGACCTATACATGCATGGTACATGTGCATACGGCTTGTGTACAGCTTACATGTGATCTAATATGGTTGTGCGTACTTTCTGCATGAGAGTAACACACAAGATACATATGCACAGTTTGTGCAGCATGTGGGGTTTTGTATTTAGAGACAGTGGGCTCGATCCCAAGAGAGAACCAGTGTAGCCCTTTGGCCGGAGAAAGACAAATGGCAGCATAGGCTCCAGAGGCAATCCTGGAAACTACAGATCAGTGAGCCTGATGTCTGTACCAGCCAAAAGGGTGGAAACAATTATTAAGAACAGAATTACTGGGCATATTGATAAACATGGCTTAATGGGGAAGAGTCAACATGGATTTAGCAAAGGGAAGTTGTGCCTCACTAATCTGTTGGAATTTTTGAGGGTGTAAATAATCATGTGGCTAAGGGTGAGCTGGTCAATAGTGTATCTGGATTTTCTGAAAGCATTTGATAAGGTTCCTCATGAGAGTACTCTCATGAGGATCATGGGTTAGGAGGCAGTGTCCTATTGTGGATTGGTAACTGGTTAAAAGATAGAAAACATAGGGTGAAAATAGACATGACGCTAACCACCCTTTAACCACCCTTGGCGGTTATTTATGCATGTTGCAGGGTTGTATTGGTGCCCTATTCAGCCCTGAAACATGCATAAATGACCACCAAGGGTGGTTAAAGGGTGGTTAGCATCATGTCTGTTTTCACCCATAGAGTAGAACTAAATGGTCAGTTTTCACAATGGACAGAGGTAAACAGTGGCGTGCCCCAGGGATCTGTACTGGGACCAGTCTTGTTTAACACATGAAAAGGGAGTAAAAAGTGAGGTGATCAACCTTGCAAATGACACAAAGTTATTCAAGGTAGGCCCTTTTTACACAGACACTCCAACACTGATAAATTGGGTGTTACATTTTATTATACATGGTACAGGGCAACACTGCAGCCCTGCAACATGGGCCCTTTTCACACGAGATGCCTCCACCCAGTTTCTCTGGGTGGAGGTGTCTGTGTAAACACCACTTGCGGTGGGTGTAGGTGGGTGCATGCTCCTGCACAACACCCATCTCCACACAACACCCACCCACGGAGCAATCCGTTGCTCCGTGGGTGGGTGGAGATCGGTGTTGCGCGGGAGCATGCACCCCCCCATCCACCGCAAGTGATGTTTACACAGACGTCTCCACTCAGCGAAACTGGGTGGAGGCATCTCATGCAAAAAGGGCCCGTGTTGCAGGGCTGCAGTGTTGCCCTGTACCATGTATAATAAAATGTAACACCCATTTTATCGGTGTTGGAGTGTCTGTGTAAAAAGGGCCATAGTTAATACACGAGCAGAGTGTGAAGAATTGCAGGAGGATCTAGTGAGACTGGGTGACTGGGCATCTAAATGGCAGATAAAATTTAATGTGGACAAGTGCAAATTGTTGCACATAGGGGAGAAATCATTCAGACTCTATGTACCACAATGCTGGGTTCTAAATTAGGAGTTACCACTCTGGAAAAGGACCTTAGTCATTGTGGACAATACATTGAAATCCTCAGTTCAGTGTGTGGTAGTGGTCAAAAAAGCCAATGGAATGTTTGGAATTTTTCATAAAGGGATAGAGAATAAAACTAAAATTATCCTAATGCCTCTATATAAATCTCTGGTGTGGCCACACCTTGAGTATTGTGTGCAGTTCTGGTCACCCCATCTCAAAAAAGTTATAGTAGAAATAGAAAAGGCACAGAGAAGGGCAACAAAAATGATAGTGTATGAAACAGCTCCTCTATGAAGAGAGGCTAGATAGGTTAGGGCTCTTCAGCTTGGAGAAGAAATTACTGAGAGGGGATACGATAGATGTTTATAAAATCATGAGTGGTGTGGAATGAGTAAATAGGGAACAGTTTTACAACAATTAAAGAAAACATTTTTTCACTCAACATGCAATTAACTTGTGGAATTTGTTGCCAGAAGAGGTGGTCAAGGTCAGTAATATAGCTGGGTTTAAAAAAGAATTGGACACGTTTCTGGAGGATAGGTTCATTAGCAGCTATTAACCAGGTAGGTTTTGAGGAACATAACCTCTTACTGTTGGGAGCTGGCAGTGAACAACAGGGAACGGATCACCCCCATTGTGACCTGTTGGGTACTTGCTCTGAGTGACCGAGGTTGCCCACTGTCGGAGACAGGTACTGGTCTCGATGGACCATTGGTCTGACCTAGTGTGGCACTACTTATGTTCTATGTTCTTAACATAGCTTGTTTTGTTTGGTGTATGCCGTAAATAAAATAGAATTGAACTGAACATAGCTTGTAAATGAGTTCTGCTTTTATTGTGGTGTGTTGGAGAGCACAAGCAGCACTGAGGAGGCACCACTGCAGATGCCCCCTGGGCCACTAAAGTAGCAGTAGTTTTATATGGAACAGTGACTGTTTTTACACAGATGGAAGTGGGTGGGGGGATGGGTGTTTGGCCGCGGTGGGTGGAGGGGTGTGTGTGTCCGTGTAAACATCCTGCTCGTTTACACGGACATCTGCCCACCTCCACAGACGGAGCCCCCTCTGGTTTTCCGGAGGGCTAGGTGGGTGGAGATGGGTGTGTGATGGGTGGAGGTGGGTGTTGCGCAAGTGCGCATGCACCCCCACCCATTCCGCTTGGTGTTCACACAGATGAACACCGAGTGGACACCCATCCCACCCACTGCTGTCCATTTACATAGACACCCTCCCCCCCAGACCGAGCAGGGGTGATGGGGCATCTGTGTAAAGATGACCAGTGTCCCATCACAAAGTGGCTCCAGACCTGAATGGGGCTTCTATTGTTGTAGATCTAAAAATACTAAGAAGGTTGGGTCTGTTGTTCCTTGCAGATCTTCATTCTCCAGATAGTTAGGTCACCCTCTGGGTCAAAGCTACTCGGGTCCAGTATCCTCAAGTCAAAGGGACTACTGGCCTGAGTGTGAAACTAGTAGAATTTGGCTTGCTATCTACATTGTACTTCTGTCAATCCAAACTATGGGTGGGATGAGAGCAGAAGCTTACCCCACACCCTAAACCCAAAGATTTGTGCAAACCCTTTCCCTTTTTTTGGGTTTTCTGCAGAAGGAAGATACAGGGCCCTTCACCCTGTCCTGGTTGGTGAAAGCCTCCAGGGAGACGTTGGGGACGGTGCTGGTGGGGGTAATCAATGCATCCCTTTGGCTGGGTAGATTGCCCCCCGATCTCAAGGAGGCCGTGGTGCGTCCCCTGCTGAAGAAGTCGACTCTGGATGTGGATGCACTCGCCAGCTACTGGCCCGTCTCTAACCTTCCCTTTTTAGGGAAGGTTATTGAACGGGCAGTGTCTCTGCAGCTCCAGGTTCATCTTGATTCCTTGACTATTATTTATTATTATTATTAAACATTTATAAAGCGCCAGTAACAACCTGGCGCTGTACAGAACATATAATCAGCTGAGGTCCCTACCTGTGGCTTACAATCTTGACACAAAGTTATTCAAGGTAGGCCCTTTTTACACAGACACTCTAACACTGATAAAATGGGTGTTACATTTTATTATACATGGTACAGGGCAACACTGCAGCCCTGCAACATGGGCCCTTTT
>QEPC01015005.1:1873321-1892079 GCA_003113815.1 Sphenodon punctatus | reverse complement strand
GGAGGGCAGGGGGGTTTGAGAAGGGAGTCGAAAGTAGAGAAAAGGCGGCGAGGGTCGCGGGAGAAAGATTCGATCCTAGAGGCATAATAGCGCTGCCTAGCTAGGGAGATAGCCGAGGAGAGGGAGGAGAGGGTTTCGCTCCGACTATGGTACAGAGACGGCGTTGGTGGCCTTGGTGGACGATCTCCGCCGGGAGATGGATGTAGGACGTTCAACATTACTAGTCCTGCTAGATCTCTCGGCTGCGTTTGATACAGTGGAGCATGGGCTGCTGCTGAGACGATTGCGTGACTGGGGGTGGGGGTGTCTGGATGGGACTGTCCTAGGATGGTTCCAGTCATTCCTCTTGGGGAGGACCCAGTGGGTTGTCCTGGGGGCAGAAACATCTAGCCCCCGGGCCCTGGACTGTGGCGTTCTGCAAGGTTCGATCTTGTCTCCATTATTATTTAATGTGTATATGCAGTCCTTGGGGGAGATCGTGAGAGGGTTTGGTGTGCGTTGCCACCAATACGCTGATGACACCCAGCTTTACCTCTCCTTTTCAACTGACCCAGGTCCTGCTGTCTCTGTGCTGTCCCAGTGTTTGGAGGACATTGCGACATGGTTGTGGCAGAGCAGACTGAAGCTCAACCGTGATAAGATGGAGGAGATGATGGTGGGTAAAGCGGGGGAAGTGCTGTCCCCCCTTGTGGAGGGTGTGCGCCCCTCTGTGGTCCAGCAGGTATGAAGTCTGGGGGTGGTATTGAACTCAGGCCTCTGCCTGGATCGGCAGGTGGAGGTGGTGGGAAGGGCGGCTTTCTGCCAGCTGCATCTGGTGCGGAGGCTGCGCCTATATACATCTCCAGATCTGACCTGGCCACTCTGATCCATGACTTCTTCACCTCAAGGCTGGACTACTGTAACGCACTCTATGTGGGGCTTCCCTTGATGCTGGCTCGGAGGTTGCAGCTAGTGCAGAACACGGCAGCCCGTCTCCTAACAGGGACGGGACAAAGAAAGCACATTACACCTGTGCTCAGTGCACTGCACTGGCTGCCTATAACATACCGAGCCAGATTCAAGGTGCTGACTTTGATTTATAAAGCCCTATACGGTCTCGGCCCCGGGTATGTCAGGGACCGCCTCGTCTTCTGTGTTTCAGGACGGCCCCTTGGATCCACTGCGAGTGCCTTCCTAGAGGTCCTCCACATGAAGCGGGGGGCCACAACGGAGAGGGCGTTCTTGGTGGTAGGGCCGTAGTTGTGGAACTCCCTCCCAGAGGAAGCCCACCTGGCCCCAAGTCTACTGGCCTTTCGTCGGGCATGTAGGACGTGGCTGTTCTCCCAGGCCTTCGGGGGTGGGGAGGGGATGGGGTAAATGAGGGTTTTTAATTGTTGTGATTTTTATTGGTGTTTTCAATATTGTTTTATTTTTGTATGGAAGCTGCCCCGAGATGCTGTAGGCATGAGGGGGTGGCATATAAATGCAACTAAATAAATAAAATTATGCTTCAGTGTTATGTTGATAATTAGCTGTTTTATACAGGTTTTTGTTATACTGAAGGAAGGTAAATGAGGCTGACTGTGTCTATTTCACAATTTAGATTCTTTCTCGGTGTCAGACATCACAAAAATTGAACATGCAGAAAGTAGCATGGTTGCATTATCCATAACCTGCCAATGTGAAATTGTGTATGTAGTAAATACTGGTTGGTTTATTTTTTAGTGGATTTAGTGCTGGACTGGAAGCATTAGCTTGAATGAGGCATAGGAACAGTGACAAGTGCTTTGCATCTTTGGTGATTATATACTTGCTTGATATACATGTCCTGCACTTCCCTGGAGTTCAATAGGGAGGGAGTGCTCCACATGAACAGAGATTACCCAAAGACACATTCCACCCTGGCTACATCTTTGCAGTCCTATGGAGTGCAGTGGCATTCCACAGAGGGATGAAGTAGGAATTGCTAGGCCAGATCAGATCAGTGGTCCATCTAGCCCAGTACCCTGCCTCCAACAGTGCCCAGCCCCAGGAGAGGGCATATGTGGAGTGCAAGAGGAGAATTAGGCAAGTTATTGGTCCTGAGAATTTAATGAGGAAGCCCTGTGTGGATATGATCTGCTAATCTGGGACTACTTTGAGACAAAATTAATTTCCACTTCTACACTGAACTTAGATCTCCAAGAGCGGAAAGCATTTAAGTAAAGTACCAGGGCATCCACAGGATAATTAAAAATAGTGCAGTGAGTTTCATCTTTTCCCAAGTTAAGACTCCATTTCTTTAAGAAGAGTCAGAAACAGAATAGCATCTAAAACTGCCTCACTTTTCATTATTTTTTTCTCCCTACATTTGGCAAACTTGTCCTGGAGCTACCATAGCATAAACTAATCTCTTAGTGAAGTTGTAAATTTCCTTAGTGTAACACTCTACATTTGAAAATAGTTTCCTTTACAACTGTATCTACCTGCTGAACTTTCTTGTTTGTACAGTCAGTGACCTGTGTTTCATATGGGTAATTACAGGAAGGGAAACGCTTGAGTTAGCAGTGAGGCAGACACAGACTCTACCTAAGGGTATACCGGTAGATCATGTAAGCAGGTATTAAGTACACACACATTTTTCTAATGGCTTTATAACTGCCCTCTGTGTTTATACTTCCATTTTTTTGCTAGCGGGAGGGCAAACTAATTAATATAAAGATCCTATTTTAATTTGTTCTGCACTATGTCTCTCTTTTATTGCTAGCTCTGCTTCCCCATTCGGTTTCCCTTTCACCCATCTGTACATTGAATCAATCTGTGGTTTGGCTCTCGCGATCTCTTTGGAAGTCATAAATGAGAAAGTTGCCTAGCTGTTCAGTGCTCACCCGCACTTCTATGTGACTGCGCTTCAGCGTCTCTGATGGCTTTTAAACCTCTTAGAAAGTTGCCAATCTATTCAGTGGTGACACACACCAAGGGACTGACGGGGGGCGGGGGGATTCTCTCTCTCTTTTTTTGTTTTGTTTCAGTCTAAATGTCCATAGCCCAGATCATCTCTCCCGGGAGTGTAGCTCCGAGGGGTGCTAATGTGGTCGATTTGGGGTACAAATGTTTGGAAATGTTTCCTGATTTGCACAGAAGGAGGGGAGATTTGCAAACTGTTGCTGCCACATGGCTCCTCCATTCTGTCCATTCTCATTGTAATGAGGCCGGCGCGTGCCTCATCTGCTCCAGGGGAGCTGCCACGAGCCAGCCAAGCACGCCACGTGCCAACTGGGACAACAAGCCCCAGCCCAGCCTGGCATGCAGACACCAGGCAGCAGCAGCAGCGAGGCAAAGAGGCACAAAGGGCACCTGCAGCCACAGCAGCTGCCGGGAACCCAGCAAGCCTTAGAAGAGGAGCCAGCTTCCTTTTAACACTTGCCACTTATCCCCTTGAAAGCCAGCAACGCTTGGCTTGATGGGTCTATTTAAAAGTGTGTTACTATCCCATGCAGGGAGGATGTGATCAGCCTCCGAACAGGCACTTTCCAAGCGACTCTGGGCAGACTGGAGCCGTCCGTACCTTGCACCTGTGCCGGGACCTGCGAACCTGATCGCTGCCGAGAGCGTCTTTCCAAAGTGCCCCCTGGAAGTAAGCGATCCCTTTCAGATAGAAATCAGGACAGAGAAGCAACCTCTGGTAATTTAACCAGATCTCTCCGGCCAGGGGGCATGGGTGTTCGGTTACAAGCCGGGGGTGTTGTTTCCCCCATTGTTGCCTCGAGTTAAATCCATAAACTAAGGACATTTCTATTAAATGCTCTAACGATTACTATTGAACCTTTGGCTCCCAATCGATGACTTCTTTTCCATACAAATATCTACTTATGCCTATCTGTCCTCCATCTGCTTGGAGCTAACACCTGCCATTCAATAAATCGATTTCACTATTTAACGTAACAGCTTCCTGGGACATTTTTTTCATGCCAGATGCCACAGCAGTTCCAGACCTTAACACACACACCCCGCCCCCGCCCTCAAACTACCGCACTCTGTTAAGAATGGATGAGAGAGAGGTCCTGTTAGGCTGGGACACAGAAATCCTTCTCCAGTTGCGTACCTCTGCAGAGGCTAAGGGCGCCAGCCTCCCTCAGTTGAAATCAATGGCTCAGCTCCCATTGACTTAAATGGGGGAAGGGTGCTTTACAGTTCTTATCTTGTTCCCCCTCCCAGAGAACCCTATCATTATTATTTCCATTTCACAGATGGGGGACAGAAACATAGCCAACTGCCCCAAGCTATGAGTTCATAGTTAAGATGGGATATGAACTCTGGTCTCGCAGGTGTAACACCTTACCCATTAGGCTACACTTTCCTGCTCCTTGCTCTCTCTGAAGAGTCTGCCTAGCCCCCGCCGCCTCCAAACAAGGCTGGACCGGTATAACTCAACTGGTAGCGCTGATGAACTAAGCAATTGCCCCCTGGGTTTAGGGGCAGGGCAGGGCAGTGCCAGGGATTGGGGGTGGGACTGAAGTTAGAGGAGCCCAGTCCTCTTCACCCCAAACTCAGAGGGAAGGTGCCTCCCTCCTGCATCTTATGGATGCGTTCTCGCGCTGAAAAGCTAGTGGTGTCTGGGAAGCTGCTACCCCGCCCAGGTTGGCTTGGTTGAAGCCTTTGGGCAGCTGGATGTGGCAGGTGTTGTTTGGGCGCCATTGTTTGCTCGCGGGAAGCAAACCACCGAATCTGCGTAGCCATCTCCCCGTTTCCTAGATAAGCAGGAGAGGACGGAGGCTGCTTGCTCGGAGCTATTGGGAGAAGGCTCTTGCTGCTAGCATCGCGTCGCTCCAGCGGCTGAGTGCAAGCCCGGCAGGAGCCAGTCTAGCTGCGCAGCAGGATTAACCTAGTTAGGGGGAGCTGCGCACTACGCCGCCGCCGCCTGAACTCATTAAGAGCCCCAAGAGCAGGCACTTGGCGAACTTGTTTGTTTACTCTCGAGATCGGCTCTGCTTGCTAGTCTGGCGGGTTTGCTTTGCCTTGGAAGGAGCACAGCGCACTTTCTACCTGGGAAAGGGACGCTAAGATATACCCGGTAATGGATATAACCTTCTCAGCTTCCTACCTGTCCACACACACACACACACACACACACACACGGTTGTTTGGCATATAGCCCTAGTGAAACGGCTTCTCCGTTTATAAGAATTTGTAAATCAACCACTTTTTATTCCCTGCCTTGGGTTCATGCAAAATACAAATAAAAGCTTCCTGGCATGTTTCCCCAATAAGATCGAATGTACCCGTGCATTTTAGTGCACAGAAAGCAATTTCTTAGTCTGAAGGAAGATTTGAGTAGATATGCAGTTATGAGCATATTTCTGAATAAGGGTTATTGTCAGTCAGTCAAGGAAACTTGAATTCCCATTTAGCCTGTTG
The DNA here is from genome assembly GCA_003113815.1 of Sphenodon punctatus. Classification (NCBI taxonomy): domain Eukaryota; kingdom Metazoa; phylum Chordata; class Lepidosauria; order Sphenodontia; family Sphenodontidae; genus Sphenodon; species Sphenodon punctatus. Next base: position 1,886,703 of record QEPC01015005.1, on the reverse strand, counting down.
CTAAGGTGGGAGTATACCAGATCATGACACATACCATTAAAGCACCTAGTAGAGGGGAACTACCCAGTTGACAGCTAGGTATCTTGGTTCATACCTGTTCTCCCCTGGATATGCATATAACCCCCTTAGGCCTAATGAGGGTTAGTTACACACCATTATCACCCCTTTTTGTTTGGCTGGCCCAGTTTATTCATTAAATCCTCCCCAGTCCTATATGTTGAAATGCTGAGGCTGAGATAACATCATGACCCTTCCACTCCCACTCCTCCCCATCTCCAAAACAGCAATTTCAAGCTGCAACAGCAGGCTTCCCTCAGCCTATTGTGTTTAGGCAACACAGGACATGTGCTTCTCTGACAGAAGGGCACACACTGGGAGATGTATCAGGATTGTATATAAACAATGCCAAATGTATTTATATCCCTCCACATGCTTAGCACATATTGGTGACATTAGCATTTCCCCAGTGGTATATAACATGGCCCAATACTGGGAGAGTCGCTGGCAGAGGACCATATGTGCTCAAGCGCTGTGGCAGGGCTTTCTATAGACAGGCATTACAATCATTTTGTTTTTGTAATCTTCTGTCTTTATGGCATTTGTAGAACAAGGGTTCTCATAGGCTCACATTCAAAGCACATTATAATCCTAGAAATAGAGAGTTTAAAGGGTCCTCCAGGGTCATCTAGCTCAACCCCCCTGCCCTGAGACAGGATACCTTATACCTAAAGCATCCCTAACAGATGCCTATCCAGTCTTTTCTTAAAAACCACCAGGGAAGGAAATTCCACAACCTCTATAGGCAGCTTGTTCCACTGCTGAACTGTTTAACAACTAGGAAGTTTCCCCTAATATTTAGCCTAAACTTACTCTTCATTTAAACCCATTGCATTTTGTCTTGTCCTCAGCGGCAATGGTCCATCGCTTCTATGGCATCTTTTTGTATATTTGAAAACTGTCAATATGTCCCACCCGAATCTCCTTTTCTCTAGGCTAAGCATGCCCAACTCTGCCAGCTGTTTCTCGTATTACTTGTATTCCAGACTCTTGATCATCTCCCTTGCTCTCCTCTGAACCCTTCCCAGTCAATGTCCTCTTTGAAATGTGGGGTCCAAAACCGAACAGTGTTCCCACTGCATGCAATGTAATCTCACTTTCATATTCTTATTGAGTCAAATTGTCATGGCATGAAAATCTGAAGCCAACAGGAGGCTGACCACAGTAGATCTTGAATTTGGCTCATCATAGACCCACTTGGCCCAACAAATATTGTAATAGCACTGTTCAGGGAGTTTCACAGGTAGCTAAACTCGGAACAGTGATACATACAGCAGAAACCCCCTTATCCAGATCTCTCTAATCTGGATTCTTCTTTATCCTGGGCATTCCTTAAATCCACTGCGACTCAAATCCACTACAGTACTGTGACAATAGAACCCCTCTTATATATACATCTCTCTGATCTGGATAAAAAGCGTATTATCCAAGATGTCCAGATAATACACTATTCTACACTATTGGGAGTTAAATCTAGGTTTTAGCTACAATTCTCAAGCCACTCACTCCAGAGCAGTCAAACTAAAGCCTTTGGCGGCCTCTACAGTTCACCATATCTAGCCTACTGATCTGAAGACCCCTTGAACTCTGGGACTGTTCAAATCTAGATCCTGTTGTCACTGTCATGTGAAAATATGCTCTCTTATTCTGCACAGATGTCTCTGAATGCACCTAGTGAGCATCCACAGGCAGTGTTTAATTTGTAAAAAAAATAATTAAAAAATGACTTGCTGGGATCCAGCCCTGCCCACCCCAGAAACCACACCCTGGACCAGAGCTTGTCAGAGCAGGGAAATGAACCCTATTCTCCAGCTAGCAGCTCAACAATTGTTGGACCATCCTGTGCCTCTACAGCTGAATATAAAACAGGAAATCTTGTGATTTAATCTACTTGATGAGCAGCAAAGTCATTAATGAAAGCCAAATAAGTCAGCTAGATTTATTTTGGCTTTCATTTCCAACCCAAAATGGCCAATATCAGTCTTTTCCTGATTTTTCACATTTCAGGGTGCATGCTCCTAACAGGAACATTTTTGGGGGCTCAACCCTCCCCCCCCCAGATTTATTTGCTCAGGCTGAGCCTTGGCAAGCCCCTTGGCAAAGTAAGCCTTGTCCCATAGGTGACTGGTAACTATTGATTGTGGAGGACACAGGAGTGGGGACTGGGCAGGGGTTCTATAGGGCTTCTGAACATTTGGGGGGGAGGACATGGCCCCATGAGCTGTCTATGCCTGGCTCAAAGGAGGTCTGCGTGCATACATCATGTTCCTTGTGATACTGAAGTCTCCGTGACCTTCCATGACTGTTCCACTTTCATAAGGAGAAGGACATATTTTTATGGGCATGGACAGTCTGTAGAAAGTGTCCAGATTCCTCCCATTTTTCATTCTTGGTTGAGCCAGGTGTATTTTGAAGTATTGTTACAAAAATGTGTTTGCCTAAGGACTAGAGGTAAAAAATTGTCAGGTGAGAACATTATATTAGGCTTCTCCCCCACCATGGCTGTGAAAATGTTCCCTCCTCAGAATCCCTGGATGAGACTGAAAGCAAAGACTGGGTATGTTTTTATGCGATCCCCAGGGTTGCCAAATCTCCCAAAATCACAAGTTATTTACTCAAAAATTATGAGATTTCTTTAAAAAATACAAGTTGGGTTGTTTCTATTTGTGTTTTGGTTGCTGAACCTGCTGAGCACAGTGCAGTTACACTTCCCAGGATTGTTTCTATGCAGCTATGAGAGCTAGCGGTTTACATTTTTAAAATGAGAGCTGAGATTTCCACAACTTGATTGTGAATCTCATAGTTTTAGGCTTTCAGAAACCCTTTAATTTGTGGAACTCATAATCAGATCATGAGAGCTGCTAATTCTGGGTCAGAGTAAAACATTTTACTGTGAAAATGTTTCCTCCTGGGCACCAGGAGTGAAACATTTTGAGGGCATGGGTTTGAGACATGAGCTCCTTCAGCCCATGCAATTATGCAAGAATAGTTCACGTTGTCAGAAGTTAAAATGCCAGACAGGCATGCTTTTAAAGGGCATAGTTCACATTAACACTCTTTCTAATAAAAGATTTCAACCTTTGCTGCATGTGTCCAAATTCTGCCTACACAAACTTGGAGAAGCCAATGGTCACCAAAATATGCACAAGAACTACTTACCCAGTTTTTATAGGTTTTGTTCATCAGCAAGGTAATAGAAAATCATTCATGAAGGCTGCCACTAAGAATACAGAACAAAGGGCAAATGACTACCATTCTGGAAAGCCACAACTAAGCAAACCATATGTATAATGTAAACAACACAAAACAAGCTTCAGCCAACCAAATTCAGGAAAGTGATGAGAAAGATATTGCTAGCCAATGAGGGTCCACAACATGCCACTGTTCTGATCTTGTTCACAGTCCTAGGGTTACTACACAAGGCTCTCAGAAGATGTATCTGCACTTGGGGCAGTTCTGTAGGATACTGGGTAGTGTTTTGTTGGTAAGCTAGCCATTGGAAGCAGCAGCAGCTGCTGGGCACCTGGGACTCGCTTCTGATGAAATCTGGAGGCCAAATTCCCTCTTGGCAGAAAGAGGTGCAGTGCTGTCAGACTTCAGTGGAGTTGCACTTGCTTGTGTCAGTGGAGAAGTAGGTGGCTTTGTGACTTGCCAGAAGGGACAGTGCAGGTTTTAAAATGTTGTTGCAAATGTATGTAGCTTGCCTTGGAAACAGGACTACTGGCAGCAAAACCAAGAGAGAAAGAGTGACAGAATTCTCTTCTCATAGCTGTAAATCTGGGATGGGGAACCTCCCCGCCCTCATCCTTATGAGCCACTTTGAAAACTAATAAAAGCTTAGTGGAACAGCTAGGCAGGGTCAGTAGGGGTCATGATCTGGGGCTCTGGGGTTGGAGGGGACCCCGCAGGGAGGCCAGTTCTGGTAGTCTCAGGACCAGTGATCCTGAGGCCCTGAGACAGGCTATTTCTGTAGGACCCTCTTTCCACCTGTGACTCTCAGCCCTAGAGATGGCTGCTTTCTCTGGGGCCCTGTTCCCCCTCCCCTTGGCTCACCTGGGGTGCGGGAAGTAAGGGATTAAAGGGGTGGGTCTATAGAGGGTGGGGCCATATGGACCCCACATTTTATTTTTGCCCTGTTCCCCACAAATTCTGAGACTGGCCCTGTGGATAGGGATTAGGGATGGGGATACTTAAGGGGTGCACTCTGGATAGGAGAAGGAAAGGGGGAGTCCAGATATGTGACATGGAACCATTCTCCATTCTTAAGTGCATGGCCTCATCTCTGCTCCCTTACTTTGAGCTCACTTTCAGTGTTTGAGGTTAGGGACTGGATCTATGGGCCAGATCCAGGAAGTTGAAAGGAGCCAGATAAAATGTGGCTGCAGGCTGGATTTAGCCCACAGGCCAGAGGCTCCCCAGTAATGGTCATATAAAAAGGGATTTGTAACAAGCAGCAGCTCCATAGGTGACTGGTAACTATCGATAGTGGGGGGTGGGTGGGCACAGGAGTGGGAGGCTGGGTGAGGTTCTGTAGGGTCCTAGAGGGCCTGGAACCAGCAAACCCGTCAAATTAATCCTACCCACCCCAGAAAGGGTGAGTCGGATAACTGCTGCTTATTTCCATTCTGTCAGCCATTTGTTTGGATTATTTCAGGTTGTGTTTCTCTCTCTCTCTCTCTGTGCAGTTTGGTGATTTTAGTTTTTTTTGGTCATTTTGGTATTTTGGTTATATCTTTTGGGCAATATTGGGGCTATTCCATATGCACAGTTCCTGAAAATGATGTAAATGCCCAAATGACTGAAACCTAAAATAATAAACACCCCTGAAATAAATGAAATAGGACGCCCCCTCCCCCCTCCCCGATATGCCAATACCTATTTTGGTCAGGGGTATTATTCAGATATTTGGAGGCCTGTCTGTGAGCATGAATAATATTAATGAATAATAAATCTACTGCCCATTTCTGGTCTAGTAGTAATTACTACTATCAGTTGAGGGAGCAGCCCTGCCACACAACTCCCCCAACCCTGCTCTGTGGCCTGGACTGGCACTGACTTTCTCTTTCCCCCTCTTTCTCCCTTCTCTTGTATTGGACAGGGCTTGCCTGCTGTCAGATCACATTTTTGCTGCAAGCTCTAGGTTTCTTTCTTACATGCTTCCTCTCAGGGTCCTAGACTCTCTGAGGTGCTGCTGCCACCTGCCCACTTCTCTGGAGTGGGCTTCCCTATTGGTGGGCAGTGAGATTATGTCATGAGGCATGGTGTAAACTGAAATAACAAATCCTGGCAGTATCAAGAAGCAAAAGTCTAGAAGCACAAGTGCCTAGCTGCTGAAACAAGATATTCCCCCTCTGACCCAGACAGTCATAACCACCCTGTACAGGGCATGGAAGAGTGAGGTTGTACAGTGACCTCTCTTTCTCTATGTGACAAGAGGATGGTAAGGGCTGACCCTTTCTCCCCACACATTGACCTGGCCCACATGTGATTGGGTATCCTACTGTCTCTTGGTGCCTTATTTGGACTGACTGATTAAAATAATTTCCATGGACACCCTGACATTTCTCTCTGACCACCCACGCTTGAGGCCACTGGCCTCTCCTCATGTCATCAGATCAACTGCCGAAGGCAGGAATCTTCAGGCCTTCACTGTCCAGGAGAGGAATATAGGACTGACTGAGGAAATAATCTACATGAGGATGCTGTTGATGATGATAGCATCTAGGGGCTCAGCTAGGAGCAGCGCCTATTGTGCTAGGTTCTGTAACACACATAGTAAAATATTGTCCCTAGCCCAAAGAGATATAGTTTAAACCAGATGTGGGGAACCTTTTCTGCTTGGGGACCCCCTTGAAAATTAGTACAAGCTCTGTGGGTTGGATAGGAGTTGAGGGACAAAAACCTGGGCAGGGGTGGAGGAATGCTCAGGATGTGGGGAAGTGAAGAATCAAGATGGGGGAAGGAAGACCTAGATCATGGAGCCAGCACAGATCTAGCTCCTACCCTCCAGTACATGCCCTCATCTCTGCTCCATTCCTCCTAAGCTCACTCCTTCCATGCTGGAGAGGCTGGATCCATGAGCCAGATCCAGGAATCTCAAGGGAGCCAAATGAAAACTGGCCCACAGGTCAGGTATTTCTCATGCCTAGCAGGGCAAAGGACAGGAAGGAAAACAGCAATATAAAGAGGGCCTTCTTTACATGGACGGCGCAGCAGCGCTGATGGGTGTGGATGGGTGGGAGAGCACACCCAGCGAACATCTGGCGGCGCCGAGCAGGGAGACATTTACACGGACAGTGCCGCAGAGGGTCGCGGGAAGGAAAGGGGAGGGCCGGAAAACACCCAGCGGCCAAACACCCATCCCGGGAAACACCCGGCAAACACCTGTGCAAGTACACGGATGGCCAGGATCAGCAGGGAAGTCCCGCCCGGCACAGCAACGGCACAGCATGGCCAACTGAGGGCAAACAAAGCTGCACAACGCAGCCCTGCCCCCCCCAAGCCTCCAGGACCCACGCAGGCAGGACGGGGTGGGAGGGAGATGGGATGACAGCTGCTAGAAAGGAGCCAGCACCACACAGCCCCAGCACAGAGCCCAGACAGCCCGGCGCTAGCCCCCCCCAAACAGAGTGGCACCCACACAGCAGGCAACAGAAGCACACAGGGACGGGCCCATGGCCCATGGGGGGCAAGGGGGGGAAAAGCACACACACAACAGAGGCAACCCCCCAACACCACCCACAGAGGCACCCGCACAATGGGAGAGGTCACTGCAAAGCACAACACGGACACACCGGGAAGGAACACAAAAGCCTTTAATAGAATGGGGAACCAGCAACAGGGGGCAACAACAACAGGGCAACAGAAGGGTGGGACAGTGCCAGCAGCAGCAGGCCCGGGACAACACCCGGTCAATAGGGCCAGCGACCCCATGCCCGGTGCCAGCACTCGGCTTGGCGCGGTCCAGCCAGTGCAGCTGCTCCAAGACGTGCAGGAGGCATTCCAGCAACTCCCCCTGCTCCCGGGTATGCTCCACGATCATGGCCTGCACTGTATAGGACAGAGGGAGAGGAGACAGCCACCAGAGCCGGCCCCGGGCACCAAGGAACAGAACCCCCCACGGAGGGACACAGGCACAGGGCTCAGCAAACAGCCAGCACACTCACGGATGCCATCGAACAGCCGCCCCACCGCCCACATGTCCCACGCCGCCCACTCCAGCTGCAACACCATCACGCCCAGGTGCAAGATCGCCAGCAGCATGACAACAGTAGCTGCAGGAGAGAAGGGACAGGGCCATGGGGAACACCCGCACCAATGGGCCCTGGGAGGGACGGGGGCAGCAAAAGCACCAGAGGCACACCCCACACACTGACAGCCCCCCCCCAGGAGCACCCGGACCCCTGCATGAAGGGGGAACGGTTGGGTCAAAGGCTGGGTCCACAGCATCCCTTACTCACGCTCAGCCGCCCAGCACCCATGGTACCGCCGTCCATCCATCGCCACCACCATAGATGGCCTGCACCAACAGGGGGCAACAGCAGATCCCGGGAAACACCCGGGAAACACCCAGCAGAGGGGAGCGGAGGGGAGGGGCAGGGCCACACCAATGCACAAGCAAGTACAGGGGGTGCGCGGTCGACTGCTCACTGACAATACCACCCTGTGAGCAAGACCAGGCAGCAGCGCCCAGCAGGGAATCCTCCAGGGGAACACACACCACACAGCCGGCGCCCACTTCACAGGTCCGGAGCCCGCCAGTATACACAAAGCACACCCCCTGCTCGCAACCACACAGATGTGGACAGGAGGGCCACCAAGGGGAAGGAGCACCCAGCTGCCACAGCAGCAAGAGAAGCAAGGCAGGACAGATCATCACAGAACAGCATTTTATTGGCGCCTGGGGAATGCAGGCCTCCAAGCACAGAGAGGCACAGCAGGGGGGCGCAGGTGGATCCACAACCGGGTTAGAGTAGCACAACAGGAGGGCACAGGAGCAGCTGCACAGGGCGGGCGAGGGCACCAGGGCAGCCCCAGCAGGAAGGAGCAGTGGTCACCCAGAGGTGGCATGGGGTCCAGGGAACCAGGTGGCAGCCAGCAGAGATGCAGACAGCAGCGCACAGCCCGATTGGAGGCACGGGGGGGAGGAGGCAATGCACCGGCCAGGGCACTGGGGTGGCTGAGAGTGGGTGGCGGTGAGGTGCTGCTCATGGATGGTCAGGTGAGTGCTCCTGGGCCGGCGACCCTGGCACTAGACCCTCCCAGGCGAACAGGCCCCTTCGGAAGCCTTGGGAGCATATATGAGCATCCGCCAGGAAGCGGGGAAGGAGCAGATCCATACCAGCAGCCTCAGCCCGCATAGCTGGAAGGTCCGTCACCGATCAAAGGGTGGTGAACTCCGCAGGGGAGGGGTCCCTGGTCTGGAGTGGCCCACCAACCTCAGGGGACAGCAAGCCCAGGTCCCACAGGAGGGCCCCCATGTCCAAGGGTGCACGCAGGATGCCACGGGCATGCAGGAGGCTGCCGGTGTACAGGTCAGCAACAAGGGGGCCTCCTGACAGCAAGGCGAGGCCGAACCCAGGTAGCTCCGTCAGCAGGCGAGCCACCGTTAACACCATAGTGGTCCACGGCCAGCATGTCCGCACAGGGAGACCACCCCTCCCCGACATCCCCGGCTGAGGGCCCCACAGAATGACCGGCCATGGCAGCAGTGGGGCTCGCTCTGGTGAAGCAACAGGCAGGAGACGGACTGCCACAACTGAGACAAGCACGGACTGAGTGGCTACCCTCACCCACAGGCGACCTTGCATGCCAGAGATAGGCCGGCCCACTGTGGACAGAGCGCCGCAACCCCCACACAGGACAGAAGAGATGCAGCACAGGTGCCGAGAGATGAAGGGGGCCATGGCCGGGCACTGCGCCAGGGTGTGGAGCTGAGCCAGGCATTGTATCCACACCGTGCACAGCTACAGCTTGCAAAGGCAGACCCTGGCTGGAGGGACTGTAGTGCGGTTGCGGAGACAGGGGTAAACTGGGGTGCACGCGGTCCCATACCCCCCGGCGGGCATGCGGCCAGCGCACTCGCGGGGATGCTCTGCTGGACCTGGCACCCGGTAGCCATCCCAGCACACCCCCAGTGTAGCACCAACTAGTGCCCTACCCCCACCGGCCTACATAGTACATAAGGGACCCGCTGCGGTCGGTCGGGCGTGGGGCGGAGGGGCTATAGCATGGGACCGAGCAGCACACTGAGAACGGTGAACCTGGGCTGGGTGGACACAGAGGAGCTCCCGCAATACCGGGGGAGAATGGGCCATGGGCACAGGCCATACAGCAGAGCGTGCTGCAGCCACGGTACGTGTCAGCGGAGTGTGGCTGGGAGTGGGGAGCTGCAGAACCATGCAGCCGGGGGATGTGGACCCACAGGCCAGGGATGCACTGCTGCTCCTCCTGAGCACAACCCTCCTGTTGCTGCGCATGCTGCTACAGCAGATAGTCCTGCTCCGCCTGCCGGGTCGCCAGTCCATCTTCCTGGGGGCATGGCGGCGTAGGGCAGCAAACCTCAGGAGGGCGGTGATCGTGTGATGGGCGAGGTGGGCGGGTGGGCGGCCGTCCGACGCCGCGCTCTGTTGGGCTCAGCGGTGTCCCAGCACCGGTGCACAGGGCCAGCCCAGTGCCCCCGTACCAACATGCCCAGGGAGGGGTGTTCCAGTGCATCTCAGAGGAGAACAGGGACGCCATCTGCTGCCGCATCGCTGCCCAGGCAACTGAATGCCGGGCAGTGTCCGACCCACACCCACGTCCATAGGCCTGTGAACCCCTTCAATAAAGCTGGGTCCTACCCATTACCTGCAACCAGGCCTCCATTTCATGTGTGGACTAGGGGGTCCCGTGGGTTGCCTGGGTGTGAGTGCCCTCCTCTCGCGAGTCGCTATCAGCCATGGGGTGCGTGGGCTGCTGGCCAACAGTTGCCGGCTCACCTGTGCAGGTTCAGTGTACAACTGTTCCAGCCACCTCAACTGCATGAGGCCTCACTGGGCTAGCCCCCGGCCCCATCGGCCGGGCAGGGACTGTACAGAGCCCCCAACATGCCGGTGCCCCCCTGAACACCGCAACCCCAGCCCCTCCAGCCACATGTCCTGGGACAGAGGAAGCGACAGCAAGGTAGAGGTACAACACATTTATTGGAGGGGGAAATATACAATGGAAGGGGGTGGGGGTTAATGTCTGGGGCGCCCTCACTGCCTCTTGACCACACCACCGGGGCTCACAGGCTGGTGTACCCTAGCTGCAGCTGACCGCAGCACTTTCCATCCAGACAACCCGGCCTCCACTGGCTGCTCCACACCAGCCTCCGTTGATGGTCCCTGAGTGGAGAAACAATATTGGGGTAAGTGTTCCTCATGTGCACTCACCTCTGTCCCATGTCGGGGCCCAGGCCAGTGGGTGCCCCATGGTCATCCAGGGATCCCCCTACTCCCCACACGACAATGACTCATGCCGTAGGGCGCTCCCTGTTGGTGCGTGCCCCTGGTATTATGGTACATGCCCATTCCAGTACAGCGTCACTGAACAGGTACACATGCCTCTAGCAATGGCGGTTGCTCCCCAGCTTGTGTAGTGTGTGTGCTCGGAGTGGGTTCAACAGTGTGGTCCCTACCAGGGTCCTGCTTCGCACAGGTCCCTGGATTCCTGGTGGCCCCCCCTGGTGTTGCACCCCCAACCCCCAGGGGCCTGGGGTGCTGCGGCCTTACCGAAGGGGGTGTGGTGGCCACCGTAGGTGGTTGGTTGTCCTGGCGTGCATGGTCCTCGGGTGGGGGAATTGCCTCCCGGTGGAGGGGGCGGGTGCCAGCGGGGGTGGGACCATGGGGGGTGTGGACTGGAAGGGTGACCTCGCAAGTGGTGCCCTATGTGGGGGAGTGGGACCCCGTGGACCAGGCCCGGGTAGGGTTGCTGCTGGGGGAACCACAGGTGGCTGAGGTGCAGGGGGGGAGGCATCTGCACCAGTGGGAAGCCGCCATGGTGTTGGTTGGCTGCCAGCCCTCCTTCCGCAGCATGGCGGGACCAGTTGCGTTGGGACCCATGCCGCAGGGCCTCCATGGTCTCCCCCATGAGGTCCATGAGCCATGTGGCCTGACCCTCCAGCCTGTCACAGGCGCGCCGCTGTTCATGTTGGAGGGCAGCAGCCTGGCGCCTGTCCCAGAGGTGCTCGGTGTGAGACCGGGCCATCATGGTAGCCAGGATCTCCCGGTCCCTTTCCCCCTCCCCTCTGATGAGTTCCCTGGTGAGACCGAGCTCCCGGGAATGCACCTTGGCTAACCGTTGTGATTCCTCCAGCAGCTCCCTGCTGAGGTCCTCCTTCTGGTGCTGGTTCCTGGCCCACATCTCCCGGTTCCGCTCCATGCTGCTGACAGCTGCTCCCCTTGCGTGAGCGAGTGCCTGGTCTGTGAACGGGAGTTTGGACAGAAAGTTAGTGCTTCCGGCTTGTGTGCCCTTGTGTGCCCTGCTTGCCACTACCGCCAGACCCGGGGTGCCTGTTGGGGCAGCCCCCATAGTGTGGTGGCTCCCCTCAGCCCTCCCCTGTGGGGTCCCCCAGTCCTGCCCTGTTGTGGGATGTCCCCCCGGCCTCTGATCTCTGTGGGAGGGGCCCTTGACGGTCGGGTGTTCCGTGGGAGCCGCTGTGGGCCCACCTGTCCCTTCCGCCTGCCCTCCACACCCCCGCCCCTGTTGGGCCCTGCTGGTTGTGGTTGCACAGCCCCGGGTGCCCCACCCCCCACCCTGTACCTCCGTCCCCCTCTGCTCCCAGCCCCCCGGTCTGTGTGCCCCCCCATGGAGGGTCGCCCACCTGGTGGGGGGGAGCTGCCTGCCCCTCCTCCTCCTCCTCCTTCTCGTCGTACACCTCCAGGCTGCCTTGTGCTGCAATGGGAAGGGGTACCGTTAGTGTTTGTTGGCCCTCGGCCCCGGCCGCTGCGCCTACATCCGGACTGTTCCCCACCCCACCCCCTGGCCCTACTGGGGCGCACATACCTGGATCTGGTTCCTCCACTTCCTGGGGGCTGTCCTGGGTCTCCACTCACTCTGCGCATGCCCCTTGTCCCTGTGGATGGTAGGCCTGTGGGTTTTGGGGGTGCGCGTGGAGTGTGATGGTCTGGCGCTCGGATCCCCGGGGTGCCTCCTCCCCCTGTGGGATGGGGCTGTCCCCTCCCACTTCCTGGCTGGCCTCTCCAGGGGCACCTCCCCCTCCCCCCACTCTGTGGGATCTGTCATGGGGGATTGCGTGTTGGCCCTGTGCCTGCCCCTGGCGAAGGTGCTGCCATATGTGCCGGAGGCCACGATGTCCCCATCCATGTAGAGGAACCTGTCAAGCTCCTCCTGGAACTCGGCTGTACGCATGGCCTGGCTGGACTTGAGATTGTTGTCCTTAATATGTTTATATCCGGACCTCAAGTCCTTTGCCTGCTGCATGCACTGGGTGACATCCCTATCGTACCCCTCCCGCTGCATCTCCTGGGCAATGGATTCATAGACCTGTCTGGTCTTGTAGCTTTGCACCAGGTCATGATGGACACTTTCAGACCCCCACACGCAGATGAAGTCCCTGATATTCTGCCTGGACCAGGGCTCCCCCTTTTGGGACCCGCGTTTGGGGGGGCTGACCGGCTTGGCGGCATGGGGCCTGCCCTGTGGATGTGGTAGCCGTGGTGGTGACCGTGTCCTGTTGGGGGTAGTGCATCAGGGGTTACTCTGGGTTCTGCTGGCCCCCTCCATGCATCCGTGGGACCTGCCCCCCTTTCCCCCTGGGGTTTCCCCCTGCTCACCTGGCAGTCTGGGGGGGCCCTCCTCAGCCGTCATCCCAGTGGTGTGGTGCTCCATTGTCTGGAAGCTGTCCTGCAGGGATGGGGGACTGGGTTATGCACCTGCCCCCTGCCCTGTGTTTCCCGGTCCATGGTGCCGGGCCTGGGGCACGGCCCTCCCATCCCTGGGGGTGGGGTGGGGGTGGTTCTTTCGCACTCACCTCACTCTTGCTGCTGCTCCTTGGGCCATGCCCCTGGGAAGTGCTGGGCTGGGGGTCCTCAACCAGTGGGGCCGTTGGTGCGGCCCCTCTGCCCTGTGCCGGGACACGTGCGCTGTGTTACATCCTGGCATGTTCCCCGCCCCCCCCATCAGGGTGCCCCCACCCTGTGCCTCCTGGCCTGGGTGCCCGTCCCGCTGATCCCCCCCGCCGGGGGGCCCTCCCTTGTACCTCCAGTCTGGTCTTGGCTCCCCCTTGTGCCTTCTGCCTGGGGCGCATCCACCCCTCCTGCACCGCCTTGCCAGATCGGAAG
>QEPC01015005.1:1851528-1871612 GCA_003113815.1 Sphenodon punctatus | reverse complement strand
CTCTTTTTTTAAAAAAAATCCAGGCTGGGCAGGGTGGGTGGGGGGGTGTCCCCCCTTCCACCCGCGCAGCCTGGACTCGGGGAGGGTTTTTTTAAAAACTTTTTTGGTGGGACATTCATTTAAATGGCTGCAATGTAAAAAAATCTGGTACCCGGAATCCGGTAACGGGACCGGATTTACCGGGTTGAATCCGATAATGCCAGTACGCCCAGTACCTGCATTATCGGATACCGGATTTACCGGCACGCCCAACCCTACAAATTGGGGTTGTGTGCAAAACCCATAAACATTTGAGGTTAGTTACCAAGCTACTCCAAACATCACTGTGTTCATATCTCAGCCTTTCTAGTTCATCAGGGGACTTTGGGTAAAAACAGATGTGACAGCAGCCCACTTTGTTATCTTTGGCTCGGAACTCACTTGCACATCTGTGCAGGGCAAGCACCACCAGATGTTGGCCTGGGATCGCCCTGGGCCATGTTGGTGGCTAGCTCAGGTGACCTTGGGGAACATCCAAAGGCCCAGCCTGGGCTAAGGCCCACCACACTGGGCCAAAGCAGGCCACCATGTCTGTTCCCAGGCTACCAACATGGCCTGGCTTGGGTCCACCATGGCTGTCTATCATGGCGGGGTGCTGGGTGCAGTGCGGGGCTGGCCGGATGGATGTTTGGCATACTCTCTGCCCGCCCTGGCCAAAGGCATGTCTGTTCAGCACCCTGATCTGGACCATGTCCGCCATGACTTCCCACCCCGACACGGGTTGGGCTGCTGCCATGCAGCCGTCACTTGTTTTTACCTTTTGTTGTCAGCCAGATGGAAATTACCCTTCCAAAGACATATTGAAATTCATGACCCCCCCCAGCTCCCAATAATTCCCAAGGAGCTCCTGTCCCACCACGTATAAATTCAGAATGCCCCAAAGAGAGAGAGAGAGACTATGGTCCACAAACCCTTAAGCAGTTTGTGGACTGCAGCCATAGTGACGGAACAGCAGGCTTTAAAAATGTCTCTGGGTTTTATTAATTTATTAGGGTATCTCACAATGCATCGTTAATAATCAGCTTAGGGAAAGAAGTCAGATTTCCTGGCATTCAGTTTCACATGAACATTTTACTGGTCCAATGCCAAGATATGTGAGAACGTAGGTTTCCAGTGTAATATACATTTATTCAGTGTGTTCAATTCACTCAGCAACAGTTGGAAGGCTTTACTGTGCCTCGCTGAGCTGGGATGTGTTATTTCTGGTGGCTGTAAAATGTTTCACACTGTTAAGGATGAAATGTTGAACACAACCACTCTGGATAAAATACTGTAGTTATTATTTTAGTATCTGTTTATTTTACTGAAAAGGACATTGGTCGCATAAGGCCACTAGCAATTTTACTACATCAGAGTACCCCCAAAAGCCACAAGAGTGGTACTCTTGAATAAATGGTTTGTGGCCATAGTTATTTTCATGTTCTCTTAGGCCTTTTTTACATGGACGGCGCAGCAGCGCCGATGGGTGGAGATGGGTGCGGATGAGTGGGTAAGCACACCCAGCGAACACCTGGCAGCGCCGGGCAGGGAGACATTTACACGGACAGCGCTGCAGGGGGTGGTGGGAAGGAAAGGGGATGGGCCCGCAAACACCCAGCGGCCAAATACCCATCCCGGGAAACACCTGGCAAACACCTGTGCAAGTACACGGATGGCCAGGACCGGCGGGGAAGCCCCGCCTGGCACAGCAACAGCACAATATGGCCGACTGAGGGCAAACAAAGCTGCGCAATGCAGCCCCACCCACCCAGCCGCTAGGACCCATGCGGGTGGGGTGGGAGGAAGATGGGATGACAGCTGCTACAATGGAGCCGGCTCCACACAGCCCTGGCACAGAGCCCAGACAGCCCAGCGCCAGGCACCCCCTTCCCATCACACACACACAGCAGAGCGCATACACACTGCAGGCAGCAGAAGCACACAGGGATGGGAACACAGCCCGGGGGGGGCAAGGAGGGGGGAAGGCACCCGCACAACACAGGCAACACCTGCACACCCTCTGCAGAGGCACCCACACAAGGGAAGAGGTCACAGCAAAGCACAACACGGACACACCAGGAAAGGAACACACAAGCCTTTAATCAAATGGGGAACCAGCAACAGGGGGCAACAACAACAGGGCAGGGAGGGGGACGAGGTAAGAGAAGCGGGGGAACAGCGTCAGCAGAGGCAGGTCTGGGACTGAACCCCGGTCAATAGGGCCAGCGACCCCACGCCCGGCACCAGCACTCAACCTGTGCACAGTCCAGGTGGTACAGCTGCTCCAGGACGTGCAGGAGGAGCTCCAACAACTCCCCCTGCTCCTGGGTCTGCTCAGCGATCATGGTCTGCACTGTATGGGACAGAGGGAGAGGAGACAGACATCAGAGCCGGCCCTGGGCACCCAGGAAGGAACAGAACCCCCCATGGAGGGACACAGGCACAGGGCTCAGCAAACAGGCAGCACACTCATGGATGCCATCGAACAGCTGCCCTGCTGCCCGCATGTCCCATGCCGCCCACTCCAGCTGCTGCACCATCGTGCCCAGGCGCAAGATCGCCAGCAGCACGACAACAGGAGAGAAGGGACAGGGCCATGGGGAACACCCGCACCAACGGGCCCTGGGAGGGCCGGGGGCAGCGACACCACCAGTGGCCCACCCCACACGCTGACAGCCACCCCCCCGAGGAGCACCCTGAACCCTGCATGAAGGGGAATCGGTCGGGCCACAGGCGGGGTCCACATCAACCCCATCTCACGCTCAGCCGCCCAGTGCCCATAGTGCCGCCGCCCATCCATCACTACCACCACAGATGACCCACACAAACAGGATGCAACAGCTGAGGATAGTGGAGTGAAGGGGCAGGGCCACACCAACACACAGGCGAGGCCAGGGGGTGCCTCACGGCCCACCGCCAATACCACCCCTCGAGCAACCCCAGGCAACAGCACCCAGCAGGGGAACACACACCTCACAGCCGGTGCCCATCCCACAGACCCGGAGCCCACCTCTACTCCCCAAGCACACCCCCCGCACACAACCACACAGATGGGGGCAGGAGGGCCACCAAAGGGGAAGGGGCAACCAGACACCACAGCAGCAACAGAGGCAAGACAGAACAGAATTTTATTGGAGCTGGGGAAAAGTGGGCCCCCAAGCACAGAGAGGCAGAGCAGGGGGGACACTGGGGGACCCGCGGCTGGGCACGAGGCACAATAGGAGGGGACAGGAGTGCCTGCGCAGGGTGGGTGAAGGCACCTGGGCAGCCCCAGTGGGAAGGGAAAGCGGTCACACACAGGGGGCAATGGGGTCCAGGGACTCCAGGCGGCAGCCAGCAGCGAAGCAGACGGCAGTGCACAGACTGCTCAGAGGCACGGGGGTGGGGGGTGGCTATGCACCATCTGAGGCATCAGGGTGGCAGCAAGCAGGTGGTGGCAAGGGGCTGTTCATGATGGTCAGGTGAGCGCTCCCGGGGTGGTGACCCCGGCGCCAGACCCTCCCATGTGAACAGGCCCCTTCGGAAGCTTCGGGTGCGCATATGAGCACCCACCAGGTAGTGCGGAAGGAGTGGATCCACACCTGCAGCCACAGCCCTTACAGCTGGAAGGTCCCTCATCGATCGAAGGACAGTGAGCTCTGCAGCGGTGGGGTCCCTGGTCCGGAGCGGGCCACCAACCTCGGGGGACAGCAAGCCCAGGTCTCACAGGAGGACCCCCACGGCCAAGGGTGTGCGCAGGATGCCGTGTGGATGCAGGAGGTTGCCGGTGTACAGGGCAGCAACAGGGGGGCCCCCAGGCAGCAAGGCGAGGCCATACCTGGGTAGCTCCATTAGCAGGCGAGCCGCTGTTACCTCCACAGCGGTCCATGGCACAACAACGGCAGGCGGGTGCCCCTAAGGAAGCTGGCACAGGGGGCGAAGGCAAACTCGAGGGAACTGGCCCAGCATGCCAGGGCCCCGACCTGGTGACCCATCATCCACATGTAGCGTGACAGGAACCGGAAGCCATCCCCTGCCAACAGGGGGTCGCCCACCAACAGCTGCACGTCGGGGCTCAGTCAGAGGGCCCCCAACAGCATGTCCACACAGGGAGACCACCCCTCCCTGACATTCCCGGCTGAGGGCCCCGCATAATGGCCGGCTGTGGTAGCAGTGGGGCTCGCTCCGGGGAAGCAACAGGCAGGAGACGGAGGGATGCCGCAACTGGGACGAGCACACACTGAGCGGATACCCTCGCCCACAGACGGCCTTACATGCCACAGATAGGCAGGCCCGCTGTGGACAGGGCACCGCAACCCATGCACAAGACAGCAGGGATGCTGCACAGCTGCCAAGAAAAGAAAGGGGGCCACGGTCGGGCACTGCGCCAGGGCGTGGAGCCGAGCCAGGCACTGCATCCACAGTGCGCACTGCTGCAGCTTGCAAAGGCGGACCCAGACTGGGGGGATGGCAGTGTGGTTGCGGGGGCAGGGGTACCCAGAGGTGCGCGCGGTCCCATCCCCCCCCGGCGGGCATGTGGCCGGCCCGCTCGTGGGGATGCTCAGCTGGACCCGGCACGCGCTTGCCGCCCCAGCACACCCCCTGCGCAGCACCAACTGCTGTCCTGCCCCCACCGGCCTACACAGTACATAAGGGGCACGCAGCGGCTGGTTGGGCTTGGGGTGGAGGGCCCATAGCACAGTACTGTGCAGCACACGGAGAACGGCGATCTCGGGCTGGGTGCACACGGAGGAGCTCCCGTGATACCAGGGGAGAGTGGGCCATGGACACAGGCTGGACAGCAGAGCATACTGCACTCACGGCACGTGCCAGTGAAGTCTGACAGGGAGTGGGAAGCAGCAGAACCATACTGCCGGGGGATGAGGACCCACTGCCCAGGGCCATGCTGCTGCACCTCCTGAGCGTGGGCCTCCTGCTGCTGTGCATGCTGCTCTGGCAGATTACCCTGCTCCGCCTGCAGAGTCAGCGGTCCGGCCCCCTGGGGGTACAGTGGCAGAGGGCAGCAAACCTCAGGAAGGCAGCGCTCGTACGATGGGCGAGGCAGGCGTCTATCCGACACCGCACCCTGCTGGGCTCCACGGCATCCCTGCACCGGTGTTCTGGGCCGGACCAGTACCCCCGTACCAACGTGTCCAGGGAGGGACGGCCCCACGCAGCTCTGAGGGGAACAGGGATGGCATCTGCCACCGCATTGCTGCCTGGGCAGCCGACCGCTGGCCAGCGCCAGACCCACACCCATGTCTGTAGGCCTGGGACCCCATTCCAAACTTCTGGGCCCTACCCATTACCTGCATCCGGCCCTCCATTCCATGTGTGGCCTACTGGGTCCAGGGAACGGGTCCCGTGGGTTGCCCAGTGGTGAGTGCCCTCCCCTCGCTGTTGGCCATGGGTTGCGCTGGACCCGTACATGCCCGCTGGCCAACACAAGCTGGTTCACGTGAGCAGGTCCAGTGCAGACCTGTTCATGCCACCTCAACTGCATGAGACATCGTTGGTCTAGCCTCCAGCCCCACCAGCTGGCCAGGGAGTGCACAGAGCCCCCAAACTGCTGGTGTCCCCCTGCACGCTGCACAACACCCCTCCCATGTTCCCTGACAGAGGAAGCGACTGCAAGGTATAGGTACAACACCTTTATTGGAGGGGATATGTACAATGGAAGGGGGTGGGGGGTCAATGTCTTGGGCGGCCTCTCCCCCTCTTGGCCGCACCATGGGGGCTCGCTGGTTGGCGTGCCCTGGCCGCAGGTGACCGCAGGGTTCTCCGGACTGACAGTCCGGCCTCCCTGCCATCCACTGGCTGCTCCACACCAGCCTCCGCTGTTGGTCCCTGCTTGGAGGAGCAAGAAGGGGTTAAGGGATCACCATGTGCACTCACCTCTGTCCCTTGTCGGTGCACTGGCACTTGGGTGCCCCATAGGGGTCTGGGGAGCCTCCTACTCCCCACACAAGCATGGCATGTGCCGTAGGGCGCTCCCTGAAGGTGCACCCCCTGGGATGGGCCACCCATGGCATCATACATATATACATACATACATACATACATACATAGTTTATTGTTTAACCCTTGGGTTATCAACAAAACCACAATCCATAATAAAACAAATAAACGTACAACTTAACCACTATATATATCAAATAACAAGCTATAAATTTAAAATGAAAATATACAATAAGCACATAAACTTTAAACATCTAACATAATAATGCATATCCCACTACCCATACCCCACAATTCCAGCAAATAATATTCCACCACATAATGATAAATAATCAGACCAATCCTTCAAACTAGTTCCCTAGTTGGCATATTCTTAACGCCTCCCTCACTACCTGTACAGTACTGTCCGAGCTCATGATACAAGCATGAATCTGCATAGCCCGACTACAAAAACACACAACATTCCTTGATTTTAACGAGTCTACTGGGCTGAGGAGTTTTGTTAAAACTATCTGATCAGGCAAGTTGCCCTTCTCCCAACACCCAAGCAAAAAATGGGATCTAGGAAGTTCAGTGGCCGCGCAGTGGAAGAAAATATGTTCACAGGGTTCCGGTAAACCTGAATCATACTGTCGGCAAGCCCGCTCCCCCCTCGGAATCCCCGATACCACCCCTCAAGAATAGCAGAGGGGA
Organism: Sphenodon punctatus; assembly: GCA_003113815.1. Classification (NCBI taxonomy): domain Eukaryota; kingdom Metazoa; phylum Chordata; class Lepidosauria; order Sphenodontia; family Sphenodontidae; genus Sphenodon; species Sphenodon punctatus. The sequence continues at coordinate 1,864,964 of QEPC01015005.1, read as the reverse complement.
AAACATTCAATCTAAACTTTGTAGAGGCCGCTCGAGCATGCGAGAAGGGCCACAAAAACAAATAACCCTTGAAAGGAGTTACCGGGTCCAGGTCTTTATAAAGACCATGGTATCAAGACACCTGCCCAGTCACATACTGTGGCACCGTGCAGGTACACATGCCCCGGCAATGGCTGTCGCTCCCCATCGCATGTGTTCAGCGTGGGTTCCACAATGTGTTCCCTACCGGGGTCCCACCTCGCACAATTCCTTGGATTCCCATTGGGCCTCCCCCCAGTGTTGCACCGCACAACCCCCGGGGGCCCGGGGTACTGCGGCCTTACCTGTGGGAGTGGAGCAGCTACCATGGGTGGTTGCTCATCCTGGGGTGCACGGTCTTGGGGTGGAGGTGTTGCCGCCCGGTGGAGGGGTTGGGGTGGCAGCGGGGGCAGGACCACGGGGGGTCTGGGCTGGACTCTGGCCATCCCAGGGGGACCCCGTGGACCAGGCTCGGATAGGGTTGCTGCTGGGGGAACCACGGGTGGCTGAGGTGCGGGGGGGGGGCACCGGCACCAGTGGGAAGCCGCCATGGTGTTGGTCGGCTGCTGGTCCACCTTCCATGGCATGGTGTGGCCTGTCGCGCTGGGGGTCACGCCGCAGGGCCTCCATGGCCTCCCCCATGAGGTTCATGAGCCGTGCGGCCTGACCCTCCAGCCTGTCCCAGAGGTGCTTGGTGCAGGACCGGGCCATCCGCTCCTCCGTTCCTGCTGGGCTGGGGGACTCCCAGGGACCTGCGGGGAGGAAAAGATCTGTGGTGAACTCCGGGGGCCGGGGGGGAGCATAGAAGCCGGTCGGGCTTGTCCCCTCCCTCACCCGGAAGTGGCTTCAGGCTATTTAGTCCAGCTGCCAGCGGCTCTGCAGAGACTCTAACTTACCTGCAAGGTGTGGCGAAATGCCAGTAGGGGTTGCTATACAGCTGAGCCACCCACCTCACTGTGTTTCTCCAAATCTCTGACCAGGGGTTCCCACAGATGGCAAACCCCCCTAACACTTAGTATTCCGCTGCCACCACTTGAGTGTAATTCAGAGGGCGTTCACACCACTCAAGACATGTGAACCCCACAAGGTATAAACCCCACAGCTTCCCAAGAGCTCACCTTGTTCCCGGCACTCTTTTCCCAGGGTTTCCTCCCTGCGTTGGAGGCCAAACCCCAGAGTCATGCTAGGAAGGCTTCTCTTGGTTCCAAAGCTGCTGGCTTCTAGCCAAATAGGGAGTTTTCCCCTCTCTCCTTGCCTTAGTAGCGAGGCTTGGCCACCCAGCCCAAAGGAGGCTTAATGGTCAGCCAATAACACACACACACACACCCAGTAGGGTAAAAAGAAAACTTAGACTTTACTGCTACATATAAAAAGGAATAAAAGCATAGAACTAAGGGGTGATCCCTTTTGAGCAATCAGAGTCAGCCCTGTGGACATAGTAGCCTGTTTGGAAAACGTCTTCCTATAACTGTAGCTGAGGTAGCTAGCAAGTACTCACACTAGTCCTGATCAGGTCTCCATAGGGGATGGTTTTCCTATGGGGTCCAAGTTCGTCTGGCAAAGGCCAGAGTTACTGTTAAGCCATATAGTCCATGAGTGCCTCCAGGCAGGGAGGTCACCAGCCNGGGTTAAGGGATCACCATGTGCACTCACCTCTGTCCCTTGTCGGTGCACTGGCACTTGGGTGCCCCATAGGGGTCTGGGGAGCCTCCTACTCCCCACACAAGCATGGCATGTGCCGTAGGGCGCTCCCTGAAGGTGCACCCCCTGGGATGGGCCACCCATGGCATCATACATATATACATACATACATACATACATACATAGTTTATTGTTTAACCCTTGGGTTATCAACAAAACCACAATCCATAATAAAACAAATAAACGTACAACTTAACCACTATATATATCAAATAACAAGCTATAAATTTAAAATGAAAATATACAATAAGCACATAAACTTTAAACATCTAACATAATAATGCATATCCCACTACCCATACCCCACAATTCCAGCAAATAATATTCCACCACATAATGATAAATAATCAGACCAATCCTTCAAACTAGTTCCCTAGTTGGCATATTCTTAACGCCTCCCTCACTACCTGTACAGTACTGTCCGAGCTCATGATACAAGCATGAATCTGCATAGCCCGACTACAAAAACACACAACATTCCTTGATTTTAACGAGTCTACTGGGCTGAGGAGTTTTGTTAAAACTATCTGATCAGGCAAGTTGCCCTTCTCCCAACACCCAAGCAAAAAATGGGATCTAGGAAGTTCAGTGGCCGCGCAGTGGAAGAAAATATGTTCACAGGGTTCCGGTAAACCTGAATCATACTGTCGGCAAGCCCGCTCCCCCCTCGGAATCCCCGATACCACCCCTCAAGAATAGCAGAGGGGAAAACATTCAATCTAAACTTTGTAGAGGCCGCTCGAGCATGCGAGAAGGGCCACAAAAACAAATAACCCTTGAAAGGAGTTACCGGGTCCAGGTCTTTATAAAGACCATGGTATCAAGACACCTGCCCAGTCACATACTGTGGCACCGTGCAGGTACACATGCCCCGGCAATGGCTGTCGCTCCCCATCGCATGTGTTCAGCGTGGGTTCCACAATGTGTTCCCTACCGGGGTCCCACCTCGCACAATTCCTTGGATTCCCATTGGGCCTCCCCCCAGTGTTGCACCGCACAACCCCCGGGGGCCCGGGGTACTGCGGCCTTACCTGTGGGAGTGGAGCAGCTACCATGGGTGGTTGCTCATCCTGGGGTGCACGGTCTTGGGGTGGAGGTGTTGCCGCCCGGTGGAGGGGTTGGGGTGGCAGCGGGGGCAGGACCACGGGGGGTCTGGGCTGGACTCTGGCCATCCCAGGGGGACCCCGTGGACCAGGCTCGGATAGGGTTGCTGCTGGGGGAACCACGGGTGGCTGAGGTGCGGGGGGGGGGCACCGGCACCAGTGGGAAGCCGCCATGGTGTTGGTCGGCTGCTGGTCCACCTTCCATGGCATGGTGTGGCCTGTCGCGCTGGGGGTCACGCCGCAGGGCCTCCATGGCCTCCCCCATGAGGTTCATGAGCCGTGCGGCCTGACCCTCCAGCCTGTCCCAGAGGTGCTTGGTGCAGGACCGGGCCATCCGCTCCTCCGTTCCTGCTGGGCTGGGGGACTCCCAGGGACCTGCGGGGAGGAAAAGATCTGTGGTGAACTCCGGGGGCCGGGGGGGAGCATAGAAGCCGGTCGGGCTTGTCCCCTCCCTCACCCGGAAGTGGCTTCAGGCTATTTAGTCCAGCTGCCAGCGGCTCTGCAGAGACTCTAACTTACCTGCAAGGTGTGGCGAAATGCCAGTAGGGGTTGCTATACAGCTGAGCCACCCACCTCACTGTGTTTCTCCAAATCTCTGACCAGGGGTTCCCACAGATGGCAAACCCCCCTAACACTTAGTATTCCGCTGCCACCACTTGAGTGTAATTCAGAGGGCGTTCACACCACTCAAGACATGTGAACCCCACAAGGTATAAACCCCACAGCTTCCCAAGAGCTCACCTTGTTCCCGGCACTCTTTTCCCAGGGTTTCCTCCCTGCGTTGGAGGCCAAACCCCAGAGTCATGCTAGGAAGGCTTCTCTTGGTTCCAAAGCTGCTGGCTTCTAGCCAAATAGGGAGTTTTCCCCTCTCTCCTTGCCTTAGTAGCGAGGCTTGGCCACCCAGCCCAAAGGAGGCTTAATGGTCAGCCAATAACACACACACACACACCCAGTAGGGTAAAAAGAAAACTTAGACTTTACTGCTACATATAAAAAGGAATAAAAGCATAGAACTAAGGGGTGATCCCTTTTGAGCAATCAGAGTCAGCCCTGTGGACATAGTAGCCTGTTTGGAAAACGTCTTCCTATAACTGTAGCTGAGGTAGCTAGCAAGTACTCACACTAGTCCTGATCAGGTCTCCATAGGGGATGGTTTTCCTATGGGGTCCAAGTTCGTCTGGCAAAGGCCAGAGTTACTGTTAAGCCATATAGTCCATGAGTGCCTCCAGGCAGGGAGGTCACCAGCCTAGCAGCGTCTGCCAGAGATCTCAGTTAGTGAGTCCAGAGAGAGAGTCAAAATGCCTGTACTGGTCCTTTTAAGGCATCCTTGACCTTCTTTCTGATTTGTCCAGGAGGGTCAGCTGGCTGCAGTCCAGCAGCCCCTCTCCTTCTATGATTTGATCATGCCACGTCACCTGTCTTAGGTGTAGAGTCCCCCCTCCCCCTTAGGAATTTCAGGAATGAGGAAGTCCTGAACAGGTGCTTGTTGAGGCCTGGGCTTTGGCTGAGCCAGGTTCGCAGTTTCATCGTAGGGGGATCAGAGGGGTGGTCTTTGTCAGGGCAAGGGCATTTTGCCACACAAGGCTCCATCTGCTGCTGAAGGGGGGATCCTCTGTTGCCTGCTTCCTCTGCTCCGTTCCTGCTGGGCTGGGGGACTTCCAGGGACCTGCAGGGAGGAAAAGATCTGTGGTGAACTCCGGGGGCCAGGGGGGGGGGGGGGAAGGGGACCATAGAAGCCGGTTGGGCTTGTCCCTTCTCCCACCCGGAAGTGGCCACAGGCTATTTAGTCCAGCTGCCAGCGGCTCTGCAGAGACTCTAACTTACCTGCAAGGCTCCATCTGCTGCTGAGGGGGGGATCCTCTGTTGCCTGCTGTCGCTGCTCCGCTCCTCCATTCCTGCTGGTCTGGGGGAGTCCCAGGGACCTGGGGGGAGGAAAAGATCTGTGGTGAACTCCAGGGGTTGGGGGGGAGCATAGAAGCTGGTTGGGCTTGTCCCCTCCCCCACCTGTAAGTGGCTGTAGGCTATTTAGTCCAGCTGCCAGCGGCTCTGCCGCAGGCCGCAAGCCACAGGCTATGACCAAAGGGCACGGCACTTAGGGGCACTTTGGGGCCACAGGGGGTGTTTAGGCAGATGGGGGTATTGTTTGTTTAGGGTTGGGGAGTGAGGGGGGGAACTGTAGGAAGGCTGGTTAGAGGTTAGGGTGGGTGGGGGGAGGGGTGTCGCTGTGCAAAACCTTGGTGGCAGCAGGGGGAGGCGCAGGGAGGGCACTTGGTGGTAGAGGGGTAACTGACTCCCTGTGAGAAAGGGAAGTTGGGTGTGTGTGTGTATGTCTTGTGCCGGCCCCTGGTGGCAGCAGGATGGCCGGGGAGACTGGGGGGTGGATTAGGGGGTGGTTCGTGTGGAGGTGAGGGGCCATTGGGTGAACAGCTGGGTTTAGGGGGCCGGGATTGGGTGGAGGGGGGGGAGGCGTGGCTATAGGGGTGGTTCTTGGGCGTGGACAGTATGGTCCACGGGGTTGGATGGCTCGTGCCCCTAGGGGACCTAGGTGCCTGCAAGAGGTGCGGTGTGCCATCCCCCCTCTGGGGTGGAGGGAGGAGCTAGGTCCAGGGTCTGCATGTGAGGGGCTGTTGCTGCTAAACGTGAGGTCCATTATTAACAAGGCCCCAATTGTCTGGGATTTAATCTCTGATGGGGCTGTCGACCTCACGTGTATTACGGAGACCTGGTTCGACGAGATGGCTGGACCAACTTTAGCAGATCTCGTTCCGGCTGGGTATGCCGTGCAGCACCAGCCCCGCACAGGTGGCCGGGGAGGTGGTGTAGCGATTATTTTTAGAGAAGACTGGCCTGTCAGGAGATATCCAGTTCAGGAGATTGCAGGTATTGAGGCTCTCCATGTGATGTTTGATTTGGCTGGGGGCAAGCTAGGGGTGCTGTTTGTATACCAGGCCCCTTCCTGTCTGGCAGCATCCCTTACCGCTCAGAGGTGGCACTGGGCTCCTCCAGGGCTTTGGTCCTGGGGGACTTCAACGTCCATGCCGATGCCGGCTTTGTAGAAGCGGAGTGAGAACTCATGGCCGCCATGACAACCATGGATTTGTCCCAAGTGGTCACCTGCCCAACCCACGTGGGGGGGGCATACCCTTGACCTGATCGTCGGCTCTGGCCTCGAGGCGGGTGGTCCGGTAGAGGGGGAAGTTAGAGCTATGCCCTTGTCATGGACGGACCATTATCTCCTCCAGGTCAGCCTCTCAGCGTACCACCTCCAGAAGGGGAATGGACCAGTTAGGTTGGTCCATTCTCAGAGGCTGATGGAACCTCAGCGGTTCCAAGAGGTCCTGAGGGAATTAATCTTGGACCTGGACTGTCACTCTGTCGATGAGCTAGTTCAGCATTGGAACAGCTTGCTGGGGGAGGCCATTGACAGGGTGGCTCCGAGACGCCCTCTGCCTCTGTCTCGTCACCGCAGGGCCCCTTGGTTTACTGAGGGGCTTCCATGTATGAAGCAGGCAGACAGGAGGCTGGAACGATGCTGACGTCGGACTCGCTCTGACTCTGACCGACTTCTCCATAGGGCCCATTTGCGGTCCTATGTTGAGGTTGTGAGCAGGGCCGTCCCAAAGCATTTTGCTGCTCTAGGCGATGACAAAATTTGGTGCCCCCCTTCCCCCCCCAGTGGTGGTATGGGGTATTATTATTATTATTATTATTATTAACAAACATTTATATAGCGCCAGCAGTGTACTTTACAAAGTAATAAAATAGACACGGTCCCTGCCCCTACGGCTTACAATCTGAGAGACAGGAGCTGGGGGAGAGACTTAGGAAGGGGAACAGAGGGAGAGACAAGGGGTCTAACATTCATGAAGATGCGAGGTCTCAAGTGCACGTACTTGGCTTGGTTACGATGAGAATGACAGCAGGCAGGTCCATGTTGCAAGGATAAGGGTAAACCGATCGTAGGTATAGGAATAGTGGCTCAGCAGGATAAAGAGTCAGACAGAGCAGAGCGAAAGAGGTGAGTTTTAAGGAGAGATTTGAAGGTATGAAGGGAGGGGGCAAGGCGGATGTTCCAGGCATGGGGGGCAGCAAGTAGACCTATTCTCCACTGCCCTGAATGCAAAGTGCAGCCTTTTTTGCACCAGGTCAGCCCACAATCCCAGGTCCCTAGGGGATGCATTTGCACTAGACTGGACAGCTCATCTCAGTTATGCCTTTCCACCCATTCCTCTCATTCCACAGGTGTTGAGCAAGATTCGGTTAGAGGGGGCCAATCTTATCCTCATATCTCCAGGGTGACCTCACCAGATATGGTATCATGAGCTTCAAAATCTAGCCAACGCATCCCTTGCCCTACCCCAAACCCGGGTTTGCTGTCCTTGAACCAAGGGAAAATTCTCCACCCGGAACTCAGACGACTGAACCTCCATGCCTGGAGGATTCACATACTGAAGGGGCTCAATCCTTAAGTAACAAGTTAGTCCTTGTTCTCCAAAATGAACTTAAACCATCCACTCGTAAGTCCTATGACTCCAAGTGGAGAAGATTCTGCTTTTGGCTACAAGCCAAATCTCTGTCTCCCACTCAACTGTATGTAGAATTAGTACTACAATATTTACTAGACTTAGCAGAGAAAGGTTTGGCACGCTCCTCATTAAGAGTGCACCTCTCTGCCATTTCTAGGCATGTTACCCTCCCTGGTTCTAAATCATTCTTTGCTCACCCTATGGTTAAGAAGTTCCACAAGGGTCTTATAAATTTGTTCCCGGCGCATCAGGTACCACTGTCTCAATGGGATCTTAATCTGGTACTTGATCGATTGACGAAACATCCCTTTGAGCCTCCAGAACAGGCAGATCTATTCCCTTGGACCTTAAAAACTGCCTAGGTGTTACGTCACCAGGGGACCTGACCCAGGCCTGCTTGTGGCCTCTTGTTTGGGTCGTAGGGGTTCCCCAGTCCTGTGAGGCCTGTGCCCCGCACCACTGGGTAACCCACTGCCTTCTAGCCATGGCAAGTGAACCGCATGGCAAGTGAACCACACCAGGCCTTGGCACCTTACCGGCTGTCCGGTGACATGCCCGGTGCTCCACTGATGTAACTGTGCAGACCTGTACCCGGCCATGGGAGCTATGCTGTTGCCCACCCAGCTGCCTGCAGGCTAGAGATGTATGCTTCCGGCACCTGTCTTGTGAATGCCCTGCCCCTAACTGCATATGGAGCGACCCCTTGCCACCATGGTGCCCCCATTGACACACCAAACAACAGAGTGGTAATGCAAAACACAGTTTGTTAGGGGTTCTGTACAAAGGGGGGGGGGTTTCCACTATTTGCGGGGCCTTCGCCATGCCTGCTTCTGTGCACCACTGGGGCTCGATCCCCTGCAGGCCCTTGCAGCCACCGTCCTTTGGGAGCAGCGGCTGGACTGCCCAGACTCTCCGTTGTCTGCAGGCCACTCCACGCCGGGCTGGGGTGCTGGACCCTGCGGTAATGGAACGTAAGGTCTGTGTTACACCCTGCCTTGCACCGCCACAGCCCTTTCCGTGGCTCTCTGCTGTTCCCATTGCTCCCCACAAGCAACCCCTCCCCCATCCCTCTGCTCTTCGCTATGCCCTCCCCACTCCCCCCCCCCTTTCCTGACAGCTATGTGGTCCGGCTTACCAGAGCTGGTGGGGCGGCTGGCATGGGCGGTTGGTCACCTGGAGGTTCCAGGTTCACTGGGGGAGACCATGGTTCCTGGAGGGGGGGTCTCGGAGGCAGCTGTGGAGGAATCGGGAGACGTGTGGGCCGGAAGGGCAGCCCCATGGGTTCATGTTGTGGAGCTATGTGGGGCAAAGGGACCCTGTCAACGAGACCGGGGAAGGGGTGCTGCTGGGGAAACCATTGTTGGCCGAAGTGCAGGGGGGGTGTCCACCTGCACCTGTGGGGGGCTCCCTGGTGGTAATCGCCTGCCATCCCACCACCTGGCCCTGGAGGGGCGCATCCCGCCGGGGTACCCTCCACAGGAGCCCCACTGCCTCACCAATGAGGTCAAGAGCCCGTGCAGAGGTCCCCTGCGTGGCCTCTCTAACCATCTTTCTGTGGTCTCGGCGGACCCATTCCTGTGGGTGTGGGTGTTTTTGTTTTTACACGGACAGGTGGGTGTTGAACACCCATCTCCACCCTCCACCTACGGAGCATGCCGGTTCCTTCCCGGCTGCTCTCTGGGTGTTGTTGGGTGTCGGTGGGTGGGTCCTAAATGCACACCCACCCACTCATGGACATTTTCACGGGTACTCTCACACCCATCCGATGGGTGTTTATGGGTGTTCGTGGGTGGGTATCATCCATGTAAAAATGGCCCATGTGAACACCAAGTGGGATGGGTGGGGGTGCTTGCGCACTTCCGCGCAACACCCTTCTGCACCCATCACCCACCCACCTCCACCCATGGAGCCCTCTGGAAAGCTGGAGGAGGCCCCGTGGGTGGAGGTGGGTGGGAGTCCATGTAAAAGGGACACACATCTCCACCCACCGTAGCATAACACCTATCCACCCACCCATCCACCCTCATCTGTTTAAAACGGTCTAAGGCCACTTTTGCATGGACGCCACCCACCCACAAACACCCGGAAACACCCATCGGTTGGGTGGGAGAGCGTCTGTGTAAATGTTGACGAGTGGGTGCACGACCCACCCGCCAACACTCACAGAGCAGCCGCAAGGGAGCCGGAGCCCTCCGTGGGTGGAGGAGGGTGGAGGTGGGTGTTCAACACCTGAGCGTCCATGTAAAAGTCAAAACACCCACACCCACGCAGAACGGACTGGCGGAGCCCCACTGCACTGGCGCCATGGGGCACGCATGCACCACCACGCAGACACGCCCACAGGGCAGGGGGACACTGGACAGCTGTGACTGTGTCCCCTTTACCCACCCGCCCTGTGAGTGGCCTCTGCACCTAGCCATCACCTGGCTGCGATCCGTTCCCCCTGACCCTGAGTCCTGTGCGCCCTGCACACCCGCACCGTGCCTCCCATGTCCCCTGCTACATGTAGCCTGTCCCAGGGTCCCGGAGACAGCTGCACGGGGAGACCCACTAAGCACCCCCACCAACCCACTCCGCTGCACCTGCACCCCGTTTTGGACACCAGCACCAATGATCTATCACACAGTAACCTCACTATGGCCTCTCATTCACCTCGCTCACACCAACTCTCACTCTACACCCCACGCCCAGCCACAGCTACCAGCACACATATGTACCCTGGCAGTTCGTGCTGTCTGCTGTGCGATTGGTGCGTTACCATGGGCGTATTCTATGCACCTGATGGGGATCCCCCCTCAGAAGCCTGCCAGCACGTTCCCCTCTCTCGGACCACCTGGCAGCCATGGGCTTTGTGGCACTCCGGGGCTCCTCTGTGGGACAGGGGCCCCCCACCCCATGTGCCCCTGCAATGACCCCGTGCAATCCCTGGCCAGGGTGCATCTGACCCAGCCTTGCTTCGGTCACATTGCTTGAAGGCCACAGCAATGTGCAGCTGTGTCCCATCAAGATATGGTGCATGAAGTGTCTCGTTAGCTCCTGCTAGAGGCAGCCATGGCCTTATTGATCTGTCATCACTACCGCTGGAATGCACCCACCAGGTGAGTGGGGCAGGGATTCACAGGGCCTTGCAGCCATCCCACTATCAGCTGTGAATGGCCGCAGACCGGCTAGTGCTGCACAGCTTCTTGCGCCTCGTTCAAGCACAGTTGCTCTCCATAGGATCCCTGTGCAAGTCACGGAGCAGCCCTTGGAACGGTCATGGCTGGGTGTAGAACAGGCCCTGAGGCCGGCGGTGGTGCAGGGGAGGAGTGGTCGCCTTGTGCCAACATGCTGTTGGGAATGCTGTGGCAGAGCCGCGATGTCCAGCTGCTGATAAGCGACCCCGTCGGTGACGGATGGCTTTGATCTCCTGTCGTGGTACATATGGGTGATGGGCCATCCATTCAGGGGTCCGTCTTGCAGGAGGCATGCCGGGGAGCTCAGCTTCACCCTCCTTCAACAGCCTCTTTGGGACCAGCCAGCTGCAGTTGTAGTGTCCTGGACCGTACATGAGATCACGGCTGTCCGCCTGGTGGCTGCACGTCTCGAGTATGGGCTGGCCCTCCAGGCTGGGGGTCTCCATGTTGCTACTGACTACACCGGCATCCTACTGCGTGCCCATGGCATCTCCTGTCCGTGATTGGACTGCCAGGTGTTTCTTGGGGAGCTGGGTCTGCTACCCACCGATGTTGGAGGACTCCTGCTGACTGGGACCCCAACGACATGTGAATGTGGCACATTCCGATCAGTGATGAACCTACGACTTGTGAAGGCTGCCGCTGCCACGGGAAACCACCTCCTGCTCCGTTTCATGGTGGATGCGCATATGGGTACCTGGGGATTCCACCGGGGCCTATTCGCCTGGGAGGCTCTGGTCCCGGCCCAGAGGTTTCTGGGTGCTGGTTGTGGGGAATGGACACGAGCCCCTGAGCGCCCCTTCACTGGCCTCTGTTTGGCAGTTCCCCCCCTTTCATCCCATCATGAATAAAGTCTGTGCCTTTGCCTGTACCACCGTGGGTGCATTCGTGTCTGTGTGCGATGCCACACGCTCCTCCCCTGGCTGCAGCCCTGTCCTTGTGTGTGGGTTCCTGTGATGGGGGTCCCTGCAGTTCCTGCTCTGGATGACTGGGGCTGTTGGGTGGCATACAGTGGTACGTGACGGCTTCCCCTATGGGCTCCATGATGGCTCATGGGTTCACCCCTGTGGGTGGTGTGGGCCCAACGCGTCCTGTTGTGAGTGCTGTCCTTCATGTTCCGGTGGCTACCTGCTGTTCTCTTTCCATGTGCTGGCACCCTTCCTGTGGCCTACCGCCTGCTTCTCCCTGTGGTGGTGTTGCGTGCTGCCTTGGTGGCTTGGCTGGGCCGTCGTGATGTGCGTTTGGCAACTGTGTGCTGCTGATGTCCTGTGGAGGTGCTCTCAGTTGTACCCCCAGCGCTGGGGGCGGGGGCAGCGGGCCCCAACCTCTCCCTAGAAGCTCGTGTTGCCCTGGGGGCCTTTGCACTCATGTACTGGGATGTCTGGCAGGGGATACCCATTGGTTGGCCACCCTGCCTGGGATGCCCCGTCTTCCACTACTCCTGGCGCCTCCTGTTGGTTGCCACCATTTTCACTGTAGGCGATAGATGGGCGTTAGGCCCAACGGACAGCTGACCATGAGTGTGGACTGTGTACGGGCCTGTTGCTGGCTGCCTGTGGTCCCCCTTGGTGTGAGCGAGTGGGGTGCTGGCTTGGGTGTCCCTGGCCACTGCATGGGTTGTGCTTGCTATGTGGTTACCGACCCCTGCTGACCCACTCCCTTTCCGTGCACCCTCTCCCCTTCTCCCTCTCCCTTCTCATAAGTAAGGAATAATTTATTGAGTAACCCAAAGGTCATTTCAAATACATTAGAAAGGAACAATGAATAAAATAGATATATACATAATAAAACAATAATAAGGGACTAATTGCTATCAAATAAGATACTAGAATACAACTCCCTTCTAGCTACTCTGGTTGTGTTCCTGGCTGTTCTCCTCCTGGCACAGATGGTTGGCCAGCTGCAGCATGCGACCTCGGATCTCTGCACTGGGGCCCGCCTGTACGATGAGATCAGTGAGTGTGCTGTGTGTGTGCGGGGCCCTCTCCCCGGGTGCCTGTTCAGGGTTCCACGGCGTTGGGGCCCACTGTCCTGTCCTGATGGCCCCTTCTCTCCATCCCTTAGTGCAGGCGATGATTGCTGAGCGGACCAGGGAGCAGGAGGAGGTTGTGTAGCTACTGCTGCACCTCCTAGATTGGGTGCACTGCCTGGACTGCGTCCCGGAGGATCACTGGAGCAGGGTACGGGGCTGGCGTCCCTATTGAGGCTGGGGCGCCACCCCAGGGAGCCGCTCTCCGTGCTGCTGCCCCATCTCCCTTGGACCTTTCCTGTGTTCCACGCCCTTCCCCCTTGTATTAAAGTTGCTTTGCTCCCTTCCCTGGGTGTGTGTTTTGTTCCTACAAGTGGCCTGGTCTCTCGTGTGGGCGCCTCTTGGTAGTTGTAGCACTGTTGCCTGGCAGGGACCTGTTATCCCGCACCCACCTCCCACTCCCGGCGTATGTGCAGCTGCCCTGCCATATCCTTTGGGGATCCCCTTGTTGTCCCTGGACTGGGTTGTTTGCAGCCAGTCAGCCGCCTGTCTTGGTTCCCTTCTGTCACCCACTGGCCTAGTCTCTGTACCCCGCCTTCTCCCTTGGTGACTTGGGTCGGGGGTCCGTCCCCTTGGCTGCTGTCCTGGTGCCCTGCCCCCTCCCAGCGTTTGTGATGCCCCCCCCCTGTCAGCTGCTAGTGGTGGGACCCCGGGCCCATTACCGGTTACCGGATTTACCAGTTACCGGTTCTACAAAAACCGGATTCCCGGATTAAATCCGGTATAACGGTACCGGATTTATTTCATTGAGTTCAATGGGGCGCTGTGTCCCCATTGAACTCAATGAAATAAATGAATTCCTTCCCCCTCCCCCTCCCAGGCTGCGCGGGTGGAAGGGGGGACACCCCCCACCCACCCTGCCCAGCCTGGATTTTTGTTTAAA